>VYXG01009798.1:74263-232809 GCA_013397235.1 Lanius ludovicianus | reverse complement strand
GGTTCCTCACGGGATCCCCTCTGCAGAGGGTTCCTCACGGGATCACCTCTCCGGGTCTGCTACGGCTTTTTGGGTCTGAGCTTCAGACCCCGACCAGCACGGGCCGGGAGAACCCCCCAGACGTAAACAGATGTGTAGTTCTCCCTTATGTCCCAGTCTGAGTTTTAGTCCTGTTTTATTGCTCTAAAGCAGTCTCATGACATATTTATTGAGAATAAACAGGAGTGTGTGGTTGAGCAGCCTACTGCATGTTTTATTTCCAGTGGTATCTCCATCCCATTTGTTGCCCAGCCAGAGAAATATCTCATAAAGGCAGGGCCAGGCCAACAGTGGGGGAGAACTGATACATTTTATTGTGTCACACTCACCCAACACGTGTTTGGAGGGCAAATCAATAAAAGACAGCTCTGCAATCCCACTTATATTTGACTTGCAACTCATGAACTTTTATCCTTTGAGAACAGAGCACATAACCCTGCTAATCATAGCTGTGCTTTCATAATCAAGATATATGTAGTAAACTCACACTGCTTCAAATTAATAAAACTAAGCATTTTCTTTGCATAACTTGTTATCTAATATGGTGTTCACAAGGAAAATATCCTCTTAGAGCTCATGTATCATCCCAGGAAATAGCTAAAGCACATCATACCAACATTGTAGCTAAAATTATAATTTTTAGACTCAAGAATACCCTGTATATATTTCACCCATCCCACATACATTTTATAAATGACCCACAAAGATTTTTTTAAGCTGAATTAATTACACACTTTAATGGAAATTACAAATGGAATGAAATATAAGCCATATATATATATATGTGTAAGATATCACATTACATTACATTTCTAATTCAAAGGATAGCCTAAGAATCTATAATAAGTCTGACAAGTCATTCTTTCCTTATATGGATTTGCCACATTAATTTTGAATATTCATATCTCTTTTTAGAAGAAGTTTAATGAGGCATATTACCTAAGTGTGGCTTTTGATGTGACATTTCCCTCAAACTGTGATTCATCAAACAGGCCACAAATATATTTATTTTTCCTAGAGTATTTTAAGCTCAAGACCCTGAACTGAGTATTCATCATTAAAATAGTAAAAATCAAATAGAAATGTTATTTATTTTTGAAATAAAATAGAAAAATAATTTTGCTTGGATTATGTTTCAGTATTGGTGTTTTGCATAAGGTGAGTGGCATGAAGAACATTTTAGAGAGAATAAATTAAAATTTCAAATGGAACATCCCAGGCAGCAAAGACCAAACCTGTCTTGGCAAGTGTTGAGTTCATCACAAGTTGTGACAGTCAGGTTTCTTTAGATTTAGCCTAAAGGATTATAGAAATCACATGTACGTTAGAAATTACCTGCAAATATATAATCAAGAGTTTTCTGGCTTTGCTAATGTTTGTGTATCCATGTCTGGGTGCAAACTTCCATTGTAAATTAATATTTTAAGTGATAACATATCTTAGTTCGCTTTCCACCTTGAGCTTAACGTGTGATAAACCCCACTGGAAACTGAACTCAGCCTCAAGCTCATAAAAAAATTAATAAACCTTCAACTGACTGTCAGAGTTGGTCCTAGTTTTAAAGTTTCTTATTGTAATCCCTGTCTGACACTAATCTAAATATTTTAATTACTTGCTCTGTTAATAGCAACTTCCAGGCTCAGAGCAGTGGACTATCCACTCCTGTATGCAATGTTGTGACTTCCTAAATTAGAAAGCAATCCTCTGATCTGCATAAAATCAAATTTATTTTTTAATGAAATTTTCACCAAAATCCTTCATCAGGGATCTCATACATTGGATGCTGGAACTTTCTTTTCTTTTGTTTTTCAAGCAAACTCATGTTTATGTTTGTCTCATAGCAAAACCATGGTCACTGAACTGCTCATTATCTGACCCAGGTCACCTGAGATGTTGGACACCTCCTTTCTGCCTTATCCAAGTCAAAATTATACTTCTTTCCCAGAAATCTTCATAAATTTTCACTTTGATACTTACATTTTCTGCCTCTTTTAATTTCAAAATCAGATCTGCCTTCAGCTTCAGCATCTCTCATTTATTTTTCCTATGTACAATTTCTTGATACATGGAGTCAGCACCATGAAATTGGTTGATTCTATTCCTCTAAGTTTCTCTCCAATACAAGTAATATAAAAACACTGAAATATAGGTGACATTTTATTCTGCTCCTCTCCTTTCATATCTAGACTGAAAATATCAGGGTTTAATGGATGTTGCCACCAGACACATTTTAGGTGCTACTGTAAAACAAAATGATTCATTGATTCAGCAAACACTTACAGCAAAATGACTTTTTATAGCATTTTCAAATCAAAGAATTGGACAATCACAGAAGATGCTGAGCTGGAAGGGTCCCACAGGGATCACTGATCCAGCCCCTGGCCCTGCCCAGACACCCCACCAACCCCACCCTGGGCATCCCTGGCAGTGCTGCCCAAACGCTCCTGGAGCTCTGGCAGCCTCGGGGCCGTGCCCATCCCCTGGGCAGCCTGGGCAGTGCCAGCACCCTCTGGGGGAAGCAGAACCTTTCCCTGATCTCCAACCCAGCCCTCAAGTGCCCTCAGCTGTCTCCCCATCAGGCTGAGCACACACCAGGCAAAACATTGAGAACCACACACAATACTGGCTTTTGCACGTGCAGACACAGGGATTTCACACTTAGCACAGCCCAGACAAGCGGATATCCTCACATGGCAGGCTTCCAAGGAATGCTGCTGTGGGACAGGGAGGACAGTCTCTGCATCATGTTTCTCCAGGACAGGAATCAGCTGCCCATTCCAAGCCTTTTCAGGGACATGCATCCCTAGCTCAACAAGATTACTGAGAATGAAGCAACACCACGATGCAGATAGAATTTTTTTACCTATTAATAACTGAGCTGGCTGATGTTTCTTGGCAGCAATCAGTTTCAATGTTGGAAATCCATGGGCTGTGGAAGCAGAATCTGAAGCAGAGAGCTTAATGACCAGTGTTTCAAAATCCAGCCTCTTGTTCCTTAGCAGTGTTCCGTGCCCAGTCTGGGTTCGTGTTAACTTCCCTTGGGTGAGCTAATAAATGATGTTCATTATTGTCAGTGCTGCACAGAGGGAGACAAGGCAAGGGGAGAGCACACAGACAGTGAGGAAAATGGAGATGCAACTCAAAGGCCACACTTCCAGAGCACAGGAGAAGCTTTTCCTTGCTCAAGTGAATCAATGTACAACCATTTAACCATACAGCTAAATAGTCACTGATAATTGCTAAACGATCACCCTCCTATCCAGCAGTGTTCAGTCACCTAGAAGAGGTGACCAATCCTGCAAAACAGAATTTGTCAGGCTGCTTCACTGCTGGCTTTGTCACTCTGCTGTCCCTGCAATAGCCAGCAGCTGAGTTTCTATTTTTGCTCGGGCTGGGCTCAGAGCAGGGTGAGCCTGCCCGCAGCCACCCTGCAGCAGCAGGATCAGCCCTGGGCAGCAGGGACTGGCTGCTCCCAGCCTGGCAGTGACCACAGCAGGGTCCACTCGGCCCTCTTTCCAAATGTGACTCCCAGTGAAACAAGCTCAAGCACCACGGACTCGTTTTGAACACCGAGCCCTGTTCTGTGTTGCCAGGGCTGTAATAAATGACAGACACTGTTTGCAAGAGTTTCAGGGGAGACTGAGTGAATGTAGAGTGAAAACAACTCAGCTCCCAAACCTGGTTTACATGTGCAGGAATCTAACATTCCTCAGGCATTAACATGCCTAAGTCAGAGCTCATTCTTTCATAGTTCCACTGCACAGTCATACAGCTACTAATAAGTAGTTTATTGCTTCTAAAAATGACTATTTACTTTGCAGTAATGGATGTTATTAAAGTCATAAATATCCCACTAACAATGCTCATGTCTCACAAAAGTTTAAGGCTGTCTCAAAGATCAGATGTCTCATTCCTCAGTCTGCTTTTACAGCATAAAGGGATTTTGGTGGAAAGTCCTGTTTCTGCTCCAAGCAGAAACTTTACTGCTGTTGGAGTTTGATACAGTGATGAAAGAAAATAGCTCACAGCCACTGACTGCAACTGCAAAGTAAAGAGCTTTCACTCTTTCTCTTTGGGAAGTTGCTCTTCTCTTGTCCAATTCTGAGAGTTTCTGAGAAGTAAAATTCAAAAAGAAGAGGGCAAAACTTTCAGCTGTGCTTTGAGTGAAATTTTGCCTTCCCAAAGTCTATCATGGTCCTTAGAAAACAGACAACCCTGAGTGCTGTGGTGGGGAATCCTTACAACAAGTATAAGACAGTGATGAACTTGGAAGGAAAGATGAAGGGATATTTCTGTAGATGTTCAGAGATGATTTATTCCTCCAGCATGGCTGCAGTTCCCAGGCTGAACCCAGTCATGGGACCTTCTCTCTTCTCAGGCCCGGGGCACTCAAACCAATCAATCAGGAACAGGAATGGGGCACAGGTGACATGGGGACAGGGACAGGGACAGACCCGTACCCTGCAGGGTCCCTCCCCCAGGATTTCAGGGAAAGGCACCTCCACAATTCAGGGGAAGTTGCTCTTCTCTTGTCCAATTCTGAGAGTTTCTGAAAAGTAAAATTCAAAAAGAAGAGGGCACAACTTTCAGCTGTGCTTTGAGTGAAATTTTGCCTTCCCAAAGTCTATCATGGTCCTTAGAAAACAGGCAACCCTGAGCACAGCAATACTTTCAGTTATGAACACAAGGCACTGCTCTCCTTTCCTGTGGATGGAGACGCCTGCGGAACATCGGAGTACCCAGATGGATTCATCCCCTTCTCGAGGGGACTGAAACTCCTGTGTGCTGCAACACAAACCAACCAGCTTTTAAAAAGCAGCCTGCATGCATCATTAGAGGCGTGCACTAATCCCCTGACAGTGTTGAAAGAGGTGTGAAGGTGTGAGAGCAGAGGGAGCTGTAGCCCCACAGCCCCACTCATCCCCTTAAAGAAACTGGCAGCTGTCCCTGCTGTCAGGGAAGAGCTGTTTTACAGGACTGTGGCATCTCATTCCCCAAAATTCCCATTTGAATCAGCCCTTTATTGAAAATTAATTTGGAACAAGTAGGGTTTTAAATTCAGTTTTACTTACAGCATGAGATAGCCTGTCTAGACATCTCAAATCTGTAATGCTGCTGCTATGCAAAAGCACAACTGCACCTATCCAGATTTTTTTTTTTTTAAATAAATTAAATAACTTAGTAATGCCTGCACAAAGATTGAACCAATTTAAAAACTATTCAGGACCAAGATGGCTAAATTCCTATTCAGTCATGTCTGGATCTGATTTTAATATCCACACAATAGCAGAAATAGTATAATTTATGGAGCACACCATTAAAGATGGAGAAAATGATGTGTGACAAACAGCCAAAGGCTGATCATTTAATCTGGTGCAAAGTATTGCAGTAACCAAATGCAAGTCACTGAGCCGTGGTGTGTATTTGAGCCACATTAGAACACTGTGGAGTTCATTGTTACTAATTTTTAAACTAGATTACAGCTGCCACAGCGCTAAGACCTTACAATTATATCTGAACAATAAATTGTATTATTAATAGGATGGTTATGGTCTGTGAGTATTAGATATTGTTTGTGATTTGCACTTAAAGAGGGATTTTAATCAACTTTACCATTCTCAAAAAGTCTGGTTTGCATTTAAATAAGCATCCTTAAAAATTGATCTGTTTTACTCAATTATACAATGCCTCATTCTGGAGCCTCAAAGTAATTTATTATCCAGGCTCTGTGAGCAAGGAAGATGTATTGCATTGCACTTAATCTTATCAAGTTTCTGCTGATTTTTGATGACAATGTCTGTTTATCATAATTATTACGAGTTGTCTGGGTTAATAAAACTTAAAAAACTGTGTGGGAATTAACTCAGTATGGAATGTTAAACTTACTAGGCTGCCTGATCCCAGCTGTCCTTCACAGGTCCATGAAGCCATTTATGTCAGGGAATCCCAGAATGGGTTGGGTTGGAAAGGACCTCAAGGTCCATCCAGTGGCACCCCTGCCATGGCAGGGACACCTCCCACTGTCCCAGGCTGCTCCCAGCCCCAATGTCCAGCCTGGCCTTGGGCACTGCCAGGGATCCAGGGGCAGCCCCAGCTGCTCTGGGCACCCTGTGCCAGGGCCTGCCCACCCTGCCAGGGAACAATTCCTGCCCAAGATCCCAGCCAGCCCTGCCCTCTGGCACTGGGAAGCCATTCCCTGGGGGCTGGCCCTGCAGCCCTTGGCAATTGTCTCTCTCCATCTTTCCTTCAGCTCCTTCAGGCCCTGCAAGGCCACCCTGAGCTCCCCCCAAAGCTTCTCCTCTGCAGGATGAACAACCCCAGTTCCCTCAGCTTTAGAGCCACAATCAGCTTCCACACTCTTAGAAATGTTTATAACCCTTTGTTGTACTGGTTCCATCCCATGCCATCATCTTTAAGAAGTGCACCCTCCTGGAAGTGCATTCAGTAGGAAATTATTTGCAACATTGACAAACAAAAGAATTTTAAAAGGCAAATCTTGATTTAATGCACATTTCAGAGGATGCAAATTAGAAATTATTTTTTTTTAATCCTTGTAAAGACTTTAAACCACTTGTTGTTTCAGATTACACCAAGAGCCTTTTGTGATCTGAAATAAAAGCCCATGTTTATCACATTCCTTGACATAGAACTGTATTGATTTGCCCTAGAATTAAATCTGTAGGCAGGGAGCAAGTTCTCAGTCCAAGGCCAGGTCAATGATACTCCAAAGAAACACGAATGCCCACAAAGCTGTTGCATGGAAATGAAATGTGGACAAAATACACTTCAAATATCCCAGCAGAGGCAATAAAGGCACATGAAATTCCCAATTAAAAGTGGGAATGACAAGTTTGAGAGAAGGCTGAAGAAACTTTTCAGTCAGCAGTGCATGTTTTCCCTTGGAATACTGATCCTATTCCTGACCAGCCTAAGGTCCTGCTGCTGCCATTAGTGGGGCTGGAAACATCAAGATTCCCTCTTTTAGGCTGTGGTTCTATTTTGGGACTCACCTCAGTGTCAGCTGTACATGTCAGTGATAGCCCCAGCCATCTTTGGAGATAGGAAATGACCCCAAACTTCCAGGGTAAGGCCTGGAGCTCTCCACAGCAGCCACAGTGCAAATGCAACCTGCTATTTGTGCTGCAGAAACAAGTTTGTGTTAAAGAAGTGACAAAAGCAACGTTAAGTAAGTTCATAGCACAGCCAATAAACCACATAATGACAAGAGTTAGTGCTGTTCTATTTCACAGTTCAATCTAATGGAAGCTTTTGTTGCTCAAAGGGGGAGTTTATTGATGTTTACAGATAGATTTTATGGCTTATTTGTCACCAGGAGAGTCTCGATGTGTCTGTCTCAGTTCCTGCCTGGCAATGCCTGGACCATGCACAGCCTATTTCCATACCAAGCTGAAGGAAAAAAAGAGTCTTAAATTCCTGGATCAAAGCAACTTTAACTTGTTAAGATAATTGTCTTGCAATGATTGATCTAGTCATGTCAAGATAATGAGGTTTTTATGGTCCTGAGGAGGATTTAATCTAATTTTTGGAGGGATTCTGATCTCACTGTTGCTGCTTTATCACTTTTAATCTCAATACTTTTATTTGAATTTGCTCTGCAAAATTCAATATACTTTTAGTTGACAGCTGAAGACACAGAATAGTCTTTTCACACTAAGTTTTCCTGTGTTGCAACTGTGTTTTAAATCTTGTTACCATTACTCTGAACAAATGCAATTATAGAGTTGTTTTGCTGCTTTAGACAGAGAACACCCTGTATAATTCCTCCAACACAATAAAAGTACCTCTTAAAGAAAAAGTAGCAGCCCAAATTTGAACAGAAGGTGGCTGCTAATGGTGTCTTTAGTTATTTGGCAGAGGACCATTTGTGAGAAAAGATATCTAAAGCTTGTGTTATTCTTTAGTAGAATCTACTAATATGTGTTCAGCTTTCCAATAATATGAGGACACAAAAAACTTTGTATTAAAAAAGATAAATGGGTAAGCACTGTCTTCTCAAGTCTCAGGTTGAATAAGCCTTTTTATTTTTTTTAAATTCCCTGAGGCAGAATGGAAAATTACCACAAATCTAGTTAAGGGATGAGTCATAAAATTTATCAATCAAAACCAGTTTGGGGCAAAGTCCTCCCTGCTCTGCCCACAGCAACTTGTATCTTCTCCCCCACAGACAGGGAAAAGTACTCAGTCTACTCTTCTGGGATTGTGCTACTTGTATTTTCTTTTTGGCTCTATCATCTTTGATTATTTTTAGTTCTTAATCTTATTACTTCACACTTCTGTACAACTGAGCTGAATAAGCTACTTATCCAGCCTCTAAGCCGAATCTATCCAGATAGTTTTGAATTTATTTGCTCTGTTCTTCTGTATTTACTCAATCGTCCTTTCCCATTTCTGTGTTATTGGCAAATTTGGGTCAGTAATTTACAAAGAAAACAAAAATGGCCCAATGCTGCACTTTCTGACATTCTTTTTAACTCCTTCCTGAGCTGTTCTTTAATTGAAGTATTTGTTCCTTCAACCCAAAATAGTTCCCTGGAAATTCATATGCCTTTCTGTGAGGGAATGCTTCCCTTATTTGTACATCAAACCCTTCTAAAATCGACTCTAAAATAAGCAGCACATTTCTCTCCTTTCCATCAATGAATATACATTGCCATATTCTCCAGAAGAAAGACAAGAGCCAGAAGTCTCTCAGCATCCTAAGCCAGCTCCATCATGGGATCCATTTGGTCTGGGCAAACCACTTCACCTCCCTTGCCTCCCCCAGGGAAGGAATTCACAGTTCTGGGGCTGATTTTTCACTGAGCACTCGCAGGCTCTGCAGACGTGGTGGATGTCACACAGAACCACAGTCTCTGCAGTCTCCAGCCTTGCAACACGTTTGTTCACATTGTTCTGGCTCCTGATGGCTCCATACATTCTCATTTTTCCATCATCAATATCCCCTGGCCTGCTCCTTCTTAAATAAAACATTCTGCCCCAGGTGGTGGGTAGGGAGCAGTGGAAAGATGTTGTCACTTGACTGGCTGTGACACATTTCAGAACACACTTTGAGAAACTCTCTTGTACTTCCAAATATCCAGACCATATATTTACAGTGTAACTCTTCAAATACATCAAAATATTTGTCCTAAATTAACTTTAATTTTGCTTTCAGTTCAGAATATATTGCTTTCTGTACAATGTTCTGAGTTCAGCCTTTTAATGTGGGAGTTAGCACTGAATGCAAGAAGTTTTTCTGTGAGAGTAATTACTCATAAAAGTACCAGAGTTGCAGATTGCAAAGAGAATTTTGAAGCATTATTTCTTCCATTCAGTGCTGAGTATATGGAGAGTCCCAAGCACTAGTTAACATCACTTTTCTTCCTTTTTTTTTTCTTTTTTTTGTTGGATTCCTTGTAAGAGAACCTTGTGCAGCTCACAATGTGAAACATCCAGGCTGTCCAGGCTGTTTTTAGGAGTGAATCATGTATGGCTACACAGCTTTTTGGCACAGAATGTTCCAGTCAGTCAATACTTACTGGCTTATTTATGTGCTTTCCTGGGTGTCTGCATGTCAGAAAAGTAAGACACAAGGAGGTCTCTGTCTAATAAGGATTACTTTTTGCTAACAAAGTTTTATTCTTAAAGGAAGATGAGTGGCCGTCAATTTGTTATTCCTGGAGGGTAAGAGTGTGATGATGACACCTGGCTGGCACATGGCCAGCCCTGCTGTGTCATGGAATCCCAGAAAGGTTTGGGTTGGAAGGGACCTCAAAGCACCTCCAATGCCACCCCTGCCATGGCAGGGACACCTCCCACTGTCCCAGGCTGCTCCCAGCCCCAATGTCCAACCTGGCCTTGGGCACTGCCAGGGATCCAGGGGCAGCCACAGCTGCTCTGGGCACCCTGTGCCAGGGCCTGCCCACCCTGCCAGGGAACAATTCCTGCCCAATATCTAACCTAAATTACTCCTTGTCCTGTCACTGAGGAATTGTCCCTCTCTGGCTCCCTGCAGCCCCTGGAAGGTGCTGGGAGGTCTCCACACAACCTTCTCCTCTGCAGCCTGAGCAGCCCCAGCTCTCCCAGCCTGGCTCCACAGGAGAGGGCCTCCAGGTCCCCTCAGCACCTCTGTGGCCCCCTCTGGACTTGCTCCAACAGTTCCATGTCCTTCCAGTGTCTCTCAGCATCACTGACAGGGGGATGCTGTCCACACCAGTGCCTGGGAAGTCATCAACATTTCCTGCACGGACTGATAGCTGGAATGACCCCAAATTCCTCTGCAGGAGCAAGAGAGTGGCTTCTCCCTTTAACTTCTACCTCAGTGGGTCCATTACTTGCAAATAACTCCAGATATCCCACTCTGTATTACAATTAAGTTAAGGCTAATTGAAAGCTATGCCGCACAAACTCATGCTGGGTGGCCTTATTCAGAGTGCAGGTTTAAACCAAGAAATAAATCAGGGCTGCAAACACGAGCAGCTCTGCTGCTCAGTGAGAAAGTACAGGCAACTCCAGTCAGATAATTCACTGTAGCAGCTTGGCAGCACTCCCCATTTACTGTATTTACGTGTGTCTAATCCCTGGGTTATCAGCAAAATGCGATTCAGCAGCAGCACAGGCTGCACATTCAGGGAGGCATTAGCAAGGGCCTGCTGCCTTGTTCCAATTTTTTTTTAATTATAGCAGAACTTTCCTTCTGCCTTTTCTTGTGTGAAGGTCACCCAGGTATGTATGTGGGATGGCTGGGACATCTTGATGGAGGGAGCTCTCAGAGGTGTGGGGGGCACGTGGGGAAATACAATACTCCCAGCACACCTGGGTGCTCCAGCTCAGAATGCTCTCAGCAGGCTGCAGGATTAGCTGCGTGTGCACTGAGGGGTTTTTTTTGAATGTGTTGGGAGATACATCAGAAAACACAAGCACTGATGAAGATTAAAGGGAATGGAGCTGAGCCTGTGCAGCAGCTCTGGAGGTACCAGATGTTCTTGTTGCTGCTTTATACCACCAGGGCAGTGATTCCCCTCTGCTGAAGACCCCAAACTGCTCTGTGCAGATCAGCCAAAGGGCTCACAGTCCTTCCCTGACCTGCTGCACACCAATAGTCCTTTTCTTTCCCAGACAAACCACCTCCCACTCTTATTCAAGGGCCCAGGGTGTCCCCTGTGCATTTTCAGAGGCAGAGCAGATCCTGGACATGGAAGTTTTGTCAAATAAGTGCTAGGGGGCTGCTGGATGCAGTTTATCTTAAAGAAAGTCAAGGAATTCTGGCACATAAGGAAGTGAGAGCTGGACTTCTGATACCTAAAATGCAGAGAACCCAGAGAACACCTTTGGTGAAAGCATTCCCCACACCTTGGTTTCCCCTCCAGCCTGAGCCCTCCTGGGAGCTTTCATTGACTGGCACAGCTGGGGCCAACTCCTGCAGCCCCTTGGAGCCCCACAGCCACCCCCAGCCTCCCCACCCTGCCCCTGGGATGTCCCAGCAGCACCCAAAAGATGCTTTGTGTCCCCTGCTCCTCCTGCCTGCAGGCTCTGATGGTCTGGGAATGTCTCAGCCTTGGGAACTGGGCTTCTGGGCACAACACATCATTCTGAAACTAAGGGATGGCACAGAGGAAAGGGAGGAAAACCAGCACTGTTGGGAGGTTTTGGTGTTGCTGCTCCATGTTCACTAAAATGGGCTTGCTTTGATGTGATTTCTACAGCATGATTACTCCCCTGCCAAAGTTATTGTGATTTTTCTCCATTAATAAAAAGTTAGAAGCTTTTTAGAAGCAATTTTAGAAGCTCAAAGAAAAGCTGGGGAAATGAACCTTCTCATGTTTTTAAAGGTATTTTTAACATGAAATATAATTTTTCATTAAATTCTTCTGAAATATTTTTACAGAATTTTTTTCCAAAATAAATTAAAAATATTTCCTTTACCAATATATTTAATAATTATAGTTAAAAGGAAAACTGACTGTATTTTGAGGTTCAGTTGAAAATAGTTTCTGAAAGGGTAGCAGAAAAGTTTCCATGAGGAATTCAGTAGCTCTGTAGAAAATGGAGCCATCAAATGGGACCTACAGGGACCAGCAAACCTCCTCTCTCTGAGAAACCAGCTGCTTCCTGCTCTCCCTCTAGGTTCCACTTATTTTTTATGCAGACTTTTCTTTTCCCAAGGCCTTCTGAGGCTCCCACAGTTCCAGCTGAGAATTAAAAATTTCTTTATATTGGAAAGGAGGATTAATGCTGAGGAAACATGAGGGAGAGCACAAAAGAAGCACAGAGGTAGAAAACACCAGAAAACTGAGCTGTCTTATTTTGGAAACCCATTGGGTGCTCTCTTCAGATCTCTCATAGGATGAAAACAGGTCTTGCAGTGCAGAGTTCAGCTTTCCCAATCCCAGCAGTGGCACCAGGTGATGCCCAACCTAAACCCGGGTGATGTCCAGCCTAAAATCAGGTGATGTCCAACCTAAAACCAGGTGATGTCCAACCTAAACCCGGGTGATATCCAGCCTAAAACTGGGTGATATCCAGCTTAAAACCAGGTGATGTCCAACCTAAAACTGGGTGATGTCCAACCTAAAACTGGGTGATGTCCAACCTAAAACCGGGTGATGTCCAACCTAAAACTGGGTGATATCCAACCTAAAACCGGGTGATGTCCAACCTAAAACTGGGTGATATCCAACCTAAAACCAAGTGATGTCCAACCTAAAACCAGGCGATGTCCAACCTAAAACCAGATGATGTCCAACCTAAAACCAGGTGATGTCCAGCCTAAAACCAGGTGCACCCAGAGGCAGAGCACCAGGAGCTGTGCCCCAGGGTGATGCCCAGGAAGAGGAGATGCCCAGAAGAGACTGTGAGTGCCACACTTACCCCAAGCTCCTGTTAGGATGTGATTATGAGAAGATGCCTCTGCCCAAAGTAAGGTGCAGACGAGACCACCCAGCAAAGTCAATAGGTTTGTATTCAACAGTAAAAGGTTTATATTTAACAGTATATTTAAGGCAGAGAAGGGGAGGGGAGAGACAGAGAGAGAGTTTTGAGCCGTGTAACTGCATTCTTTGAGCCTTCACAGTGCCAGTTTAGCAGCCCCACACTCAGCACCAGACAGGAAGTGGAGGAACCTCTGGGTGCAGCCCCAAGGAATTCACTGGTCCTTATAGACAACACTAAGCCAAAGTTCTCCAAACTTTCAGGGCTCCCAGACTGCAACCAAAGGGACCAGCATGGCTGTAACAGGTTTTTGCTCTTGACCACACCTGGTCAAGACCCCTGATCCAGCACAGAGGACTCAGCCTTTTGCAGAGGCTTTGGCCAT
Source organism: Lanius ludovicianus (assembly GCA_013397235.1). Lineage (NCBI taxonomy): Eukaryota > Metazoa > Chordata > Aves > Passeriformes > Laniidae > Lanius > Lanius ludovicianus. The sequence goes on along the minus strand of VYXG01009798.1, from coordinate 219,455 downwards.
GCTCAGCCTTTGGCTTGCCTGTGGCCAGAGCAGTGTGCCATGACAGCACAAGAGGAAGTGAGCACTAATTTTAATTGTTTATGCTTCACATAGCATAAATTTCTGCAGAGAATTAATATTCTGGCCAAACCCAATAAAAGGATTTTAAAAAGAAAGCTCCAGGACTCTCATTAATTGGATGATGAACAGTGTCCAATATTAGAGGACAAATAACAGCTCTGAACCTGCTACATCACTGGAACAGCCCCAGAGACAAGAGGCAGGCATCCTGCCCTTCTGAAAGGAAGAATATTTTGTCACACTGTCATCAGATACAATTTCTGATGTAGAGTTAAATAACCTTTACTTTCATCCCTCCAGTGTAAAAGATGAAAATCTTTTAAAAGCGTGAGTCCCAAAGAAATGTAAATATGGTGTATTCACTACTGACATTTCAAAAGATTTTGCCCCACCAGTGGAGACAGCTATTCTCTATTATCAGGTTTCCTGTCACTCACATTGATTAAAGTTGATAAATACTGCAAGCCACTTGGGGTAGGCTAAAGGACACAAAAGGAAAATGTAACTTCTTTGAAAAGGACCATATTCCCTGGGAAATGGAAAGCAGACCATATTTGTCTGCGTTTCTCAACTTCAAGAAGAGCAAATTCCCCTATTTAAATTTCTTTTTTTTCCCCATTTTCCTGGAAGTGATACACACTTAGAAACTGTAATTAATGGAACAGTGCTCTGCAAGGACCGAGCAGTGTGACTGAAAATGCAGCGCAGTTTTTCTGCATCCACACTCTATTTTCTTTATCAAACCTGGGCAATAAATGACAATTCACAGCCGGTGAAATTTGGGATGCAGCAATAATTGCATCCTAAAGGAACATGAATCCATCAGGAACTTAGGGATGATTTTTGGCAGACTAAGATGCAGTCCAAAAAGTGAATTGTTTTCAAGGCATGCCATATATTCTCTCTGAATATTGATATGCTCCAGACAGAAGATCAGTTTGATATAATTTGTAGGGTCAAATCAACTCTAAAGATTCTTCTGATTGCTGTTTCATATGCATTATCTTTAACCTTCTCAAAATCTTCAGCAGAAGTGGGTATTAATTTCAGAATTAGTATTAGAAAAGCATTGATTCTTGTTTGCCATCAAGGCAAGGGAAAGGAGCAACACTCCCACAAAATCAGCTATGGAGAGGAAAAGCAAACTGTTTTTCCTTTTCACATGAACAAGCAAAAAATATTCTGGAAAATGCTGGGAAAACTAAAAGAAAAGGAATCCAAGAATATTCTGTCCATGGTGAGCTTCCATTAGACATCAGTGGAGATAAACTGAGGATAGCACAGGAATGTCCAGGAGCAAGAAATTCAAATCACAAAATATTTTCTAGGAAACCTTCTTTTCTTATCCTGTCAGATTTTCCAGAAGAATACTCTTCTAACCTGACTGAATATTTCAATTACAGGAGTGGAAAGAACAAGATGGTAGAATCCATGTTGGATTTCTTGAGGGGGAAAAAACCCCCAAGCTTGAAAGTTACTCAAATTTACTATATTTAAAGAAGAAATAAAACTCCTGGTAATTGAATTAAATTTGCTAGTTAGGAAAAAAATCTTATGTTTGTAAAAAATGATTAATTAAATTCACTCTGTGACTATAAAAGTATTCAATGACCCACACTTTTTTGGCTAATAACATGAGATCTACTGCCAGCAGAATATATTGATTTAAATTTCTAGGGTTTTTAAAAAGGCCTGCAGAGCCTTAAAACTCAAAAAAATGATGTGGGTTTGGAAATTCTGAGCTAAGCCAAGTTTGCACTAGTATTTTAAGACCATCACGCATGCATTTACCTCTCTGAGCTTATTGTTTCGCTATATATTTCCTACAGCAGCTGGAGTGCTTGGAAATCTGATGCCATAAAACTTCATGAAATTTCTGACAAACCATAAAAGAAAGAAACCAGTCCCACTCCTGTATTCCTTTGGCACAAAGCTGAGGGGTTTTTATAATGAAATTCTTTTTAAAGTGCACAGGGTGCCAAAAGGAACGTGCCTATTTAAGAATCTCTCAGTCTACCACTGCAGAAATCTAGCTGAGAAAACCTGGGTACCTTTTACAGCAATTTTAATGCAGCTGCCCTGGGTCTACTTATCTGTTTTGATGCTTATCCACCATAAAAATCACAGGGCACAGAATCAGATTACAAACCCTAACAAGGATTCTACCAATGTGGCCAACTGTGCCATCATAATTAACTTGGCCAGAAAATCGTCCCGTGTTAAAAGAGGGAGAGACTCTTTTAGAAATGCTGGCATTTTCCTTTAGGCTTCAAAGAGTTCTCAATAAAGCAACCCAATATGATCACAGAATCCCAGGATCACTGAGGTTGGAAAAAGCTTCCAAAACCATCCAGTCCCAGCTGTGCCCGATGCCCACCTTGTCCCCAGCCCAGAGCTCTGAGTGCCACCTCCAGCCCTTCCTGGGACACCTCCAGGGATGGGCACTCCAAAGCTCCCTGGGCAGCCCCTGCCAAGGCCTGAGCACCCTTTCCATGGGGAAATTCCTGCTGATGCCCACCCTGAGCCTGCCCTGGCCCAGCCTGAGGCCGTTCCCTCTCCTCCTGTCCCTGTTCCCTGGGAGCAGAGCCCGACCCCCCTGAGCCCCCTCCTGTCAGGGACTTGTGCAGAGCCACAAGGTCCCCCCTGAGCCTCCTTTGCTCCAGGCTGAGCCCCTTTCCCAGCTCCCTCAGCCCCTCCTGGGGCTCCAGCCCCTTCCCAGCTCTGTTCCCTGCCCTGGACACGCCCCAGCCCCTCCAGGACTCTTGTCCTGGTTTGAGGGCCCCAGAACTGGACACAGCCCTCGAGGTGTGGCCTCACCAGTGTCCTGGTCCTGCTGGTCACAGCATTTTTCGACACAGACCAGATGCCATTTCCCTTCTTGCCCATCTGGGCAATGCTGCAATGAGGCAGCAAATGATGCAGCAATGTAAAAATAATCAGGATCATGTTTCACACAGAATTCTTTACTCCCTTTTCAAAGTAGTTAGACTTTTAACACAATAACCTATGGCTTTCAGGGCTTTTCATATCATAATTTTGGTCATGAGCTGCAGTGAGAAACACCTGATGACTGCCATGAGCTGAAAAGAGTAATGGGCCTCTTGCAGGTTTTTGATGAGGCAAAGGGGATGACCCCGTTACTCCGTAAATCAGGAGAAGCCATGGCAGAAAAAGAAATTACTGCAAGTTATTTGAGCTTAGGTTATGGCATATTTTTAATATAAACTAATGGGAACTCCACGAGCAATTGTAGCAAGATGTGATTTGGTCTGGATTTCCTTGCAAGCTTGTTTCTTGCAGAAACTGGTGCCTTACACAGTGAGTTTATCTGGCAAGTTCCCTGTATATAAAAACACAGAGGATTTTTTTTCTAAATTAACATACAGAAAAAAGAAAGAAGAAAATTCCAGGGCTGCAGGCCAGTGGTCTGCCAAAAGATCTCCAACCATTCAGATCACAGAAGCAACATGAAGAGCACCTTGAGTGCTCAGAAGCAATTACGACCCTGATAACTGCAGATGAAATAAAGTAAAATGTGAAAAATTTATCTTCATGTACACTTTTCTACATAACAGAATGGCCTCCATTTATCTTACTTCTTTCTCTGTTAGACTGATTAGTTAACTGGCTTCAGAAGCAAAATATGAATGAGCTGACAAATTGTTCCCTTTGACTTTTGCACAGTCCAAGTGTAAATACCAGACTTAACATTTAATAATTTAAAACAGCAGATCTGGCTCCAAGTTAAGATGTGAATATATTGCCTCAAATGTGCTGTCAGTACATAGAAAGGAGTTTTACTTTTTACATGTACTTTAAAGTCAATACAAGCATAAATAGGTATCAGCACCTTAATTTTATCCTACACGTGACCCTACTGAATTCAGACACAGGAAAAACACACACACACACATTATTTAATTCATTAGAAAACACAGAGGCTTTCAAGGACAAAAAAGGAAATCCCCTCAGTGCAGGGCATAGTAGATGTAAAAATAAAAGCCCTACTCACCTTTACCCCCAGTTAAAGGTAATCACTCATCTGGATTTTTAAAATACTTCACCAATCACCACCTGCTTTTATTCTTATGAACAATCTCTTTGAGGACTCCTTGTGTACATGTCTTAATCGTGTCTTTAGAGACAGGAGTTCAAATAAATCCTGATTATGTCAACAGAAAAACACACATCTTTGTCTCATGACAGTACCAGGCAAGCAATGGCTGCATCACTGAATATAGGAATGATTAAAATGAAATTATCAGAGTTTGCCCAAGATGGGTTATAGGGACACATAAAAGTCATGACTGTTTTAATTTTCTTGTGTTTAATTTTGAGACATCTCAAAAGGTCTAATCAGGCAAATTTTTTAGCCCTTAAAAGGTCAGATTTTTCACAGATAGTCTCAAGTGCAAGCACAAAGTTGTTTAAAATCTTTTCTGGCTTGTGAAGATCTTTACCTTCTCTTTTAAGTTATGATAGACAGTTGTACAGGCTGTTACATTTAACTTTTTGTTTGTGTTTCAGGCACAGAATAATGTATAATATTAGACATCTAAACATTTTTAGTCAGCTGCTGATGAACATTTTCCACCTTCTCACTGATCAGTTGAACACCAAAGATGATCACCTCCCTCCACAGGCACCTCCAGCAGGTGTGAATCCTGAGGTTTGGCATTTTCCATGATTCCAGAAGTCTCTTTAATGCCTACAAACTCCATTTGGCTGAATATCATGGTAGATTTTATTAACATACACTCTGTGTGTCCTGCTGCTTGGTGATATCATCCTTTATGTATCAACCTTAACATCTGTGCTCCTGAAGAGTTAAACCTTCTCTGACTCTATTCTGGGCTCGCTAAGGATCTTTCAAAACAGGAATTTAAAAAAAGGTTGCAACCCTATTCCTCCAATCCCTCATGCATTGTCAAAAGAGCTATTAAAAATCTGTTATAGAAATCTACAGGCTCTCCTGGAATGCTCTGGAGCTATGCCATGAATTTAACTTGCAAAGGAGACGTTCCAGTCTGATTGCTCCAGCCTGTGGTTTTCTATATCAGAAACTGAAAATTCTGTGTCTGTTTTAGACATTTTAATCTCAACTCCCCATGACCACTGGAAACTGGGCTGACCAGACAGATATTTTCCAGGCCTGTGTTCATTTCCTTCCAGTGTATCTTACTTGTCCAACTGCTTCCCTTCTTGATCTCATGCTATTTTTATTCGCTGAAATTCTTTTCCCTGACATTTTTAATTTCTATCATCTGATATTTAAAAAAAAAACAAAAAAACCAAGCCACAACATTCAAACCTGTCTCGTGCCCCCTTGTACAGTCTGACTTTTAATATTTGTGCACAGAGCTCTGACTTCCAAAGCCGTTCAGAGGGAAACCTCTCCAGAGGCGGCCGCCCCGCCAGCCTGGGGAGCGGGAGGCTGGAGCTCCCTTCCAGCTGACCTTCCCTGCCAGAGACTGCTATAAAATGATTTTGTGCCCTTCTGACTCTGCCTGCCTGGTTCCAGGATCTTTTTTGGAAATCTTTAGGGACCTGCATGGTTTGTTTTTTTTTTTTTTTCCTCTCAGAGTTTGTCCATCATTGACAGAGAGAGCCCGTGACCTCACGGGAGTGTTACTGAGCTGAAGCACTGAGGGCATAAACAGAGGGATGCTTTTGTTCTGGATCCTGCACCACCTTCCTCAAATCCATCTAATTCAGAACATATTTTTCACAAATTATGTCTGTTGAAAAAAATTTGTACAACATTACCTCTGGACTGAGGCACAAATAAAGCTTCAATAAATTTCAATAAACATACACACATGTGTTCAAGATTCTTTTTTTCCCCTTTTCCCCAACCTTTTTTTTTTCATTTTCTTTCTATTTTAGTAAGGGCTTCCTTTTGTGCAGATCAACTTTTTATTCTGGAACTGACAACACAAGCCAAGAAAATTGATTTGGCAGCAAAGAGGTTCCCGCGGAGCTGTGGATTCTTCCTCCTGCCCTGCCAGGCACCACCACCACGGCCCCAGTCCAGAGGGAAAAGGAGTCTGGCCCTGCCAGGGGGCTGCTGAACTGGAGATTTGCTGTGGCACCAGCAGCCTGCCACGAGGAGAGGCCAAAACCACACACACAAAACCCAAGTGCATTTCGCCGTCCTTTTCCCTTCCTATTTCCCAGGATCTCGGAGCGAGTGCTGGGCTGTGCCAGCAGCAATGCTGATTAAAGCTGACATTCCAAACTGAACACACAGAAGGTTCCTGGAGCCTGTGTTTTCATCATCAGATATGGGCACTTCCACTTGCATCAGCTCTCCCAGGCTTCCCCAGGAGCTGAACCAACTCAGCTCTCTTAAAACCAGATCGCTCTGACATCCAGGGACCGGTTCTCTAAATAAAAATGAAGTGTACTTCCTCATATTTGTGTTTTGTACATCCAGATTTATGTCTGGAAAGTAATTTATAGTGCAGACAACTTTTGAATTACTTCTGCTCATTAGTGATTCAGTAAATAGGGTTGTTTATAAAATCAGGGTTCTGTTTATCAGACTTTTCCAGTCACAAACCCTAATTCAGTCAAGAACTGGATTAAGGTCCCAGTTAAAAGCCTTGATCACTAAATTATCCCAACCATAAAGTGAAAATATTAAATGAGATTAAAAGCACTAGTGAAATAATAATGTCATTTTAAAGACTATTCCAGAAAAAAATTGGTCAAAGTAAAAATATAGCATTTTACAGGAAGTTTTGATTTTTCTTTCTTTAAAAAGAGTTCCCCCACTTCAATATATGCACCAATCTTCTGTAAATACACACAGTGAGGAAAATCCATTCTACCATCATAACCTCAAAAATTAGGGTTTTTAATTGTTTCACAAAAATAGTGCAGTCTTTACTGCCTAAATCTGGTTTTCTATATCAAAATTTCTTCTTCTTTGTGCTGCTGTGAAACAATTTCATACTTATGTTGTGAATGTAAAAGAATTACAAATTTAAACAAAACACATATTTAGTAATGAAAGTTTTTTTGAAATAAGACACTTCAAAATTACCTTCTTAAGGCATTTTTCTGTCAGCATTTTATAAAATGATTTCTTATTTAAATTGTTATTGTAATTGCTTAGAGATTCTTAAGGAAATTTTTAGTTGAGCATTATTTTGACAGGAATGGACAGGAAAAGAGGTGTTCTGATCAGCTTGTCTGAAGACAGCTTTCAAAAGGGTTTTTTACTGTACCAGGAAATGTTTCACAGGGAAAAAGCTTCCCAGGGGGAAATATATCTATTTGAAAGAATAGTTAGACTGCAAAATAGTACCCTGGGGCAATGGCAGAAGCTGCAATACTTATGAGGAGCATTCAACAGTTGGAGTGGGAAACAAAATATCCTGGAATATCAGAATGATGGAAAACACATCGCCCTCCTCCTCTGATCTCCCTCTTCCTGCTTGTGTTTTCCCTGGTATATATATTTCCTTTTCTAGCATCTAAATCTGACTGCAATGCTTCATCCTGGTGGGGAATTACTGATGCAGTGAAATCATGCAGGGAAGCAAAAAGACAAATAACAGTCTTTTTAATTTCACCTGCATCTCAAAAAAGTGCTGGTGCACATTTAAATTTCCCATGTAAACAACTCTTAATGCTTAGACTCTGGTAATGTACAGGTTTAGTGATTTTTAAATGACTTAAAAATCTTCAAGGAGGTTAAATCTGTAAAGTTCTCCAGCTCCAGGTAGTGGGTTTTTAAAAGAAAAAGACATGGTACTGTTTGAATTTCACTTGACATGTAATTTGGTCTATAATTTAAGATATCAGGCTGTAATTTGCTGCAGGAAGCATCACATAGGCCTGGTGTTATAACATGTCACCTCAGGAAAAAAGCCATAAAGAACTATGGCTTTTCAAATATTTGGTCATATTTCTTTATAAATAACAGAAATAGTAATAAAATGTTTTCCAGCCCACAGCTATTTGTTTGACATTTCCCACAATGAATATGTTCTATTTTATATCAGTACAGCTGGAATCTACCCTGATAATGATATCACCTGAGAGCCTTTCCTCCCTCACCCGGGTCCGTACTTAATAGGCAGCTGAGATCATAGAAATTTTATGATTTAATGCAATAGATAATCAAACCTGGTGAAATTACCAGCTTTGAAAATTAACTCCACCTTTATAGCAGAGACTCTTGAGGTTAAAAAATGGAGCAGAATGCCATGTAATGGAGAAACATAAATTTCACACACACTAAAAATGCATATGAATAATGTCTTTAAGGTGCTTTTATATTCCTCTAAAATGAAAGCAAACAGAGTAATACATTTTCTACAGAGGCTACACATATTAATTTGCCTGAGAATACTAAATTTATCTCTAACCTGTTTTTTCCAAGTGTGCTGGTTGATGTGAATTGGAAAAAACCGAGCAATCCTCTGATGAGCTTTCACAGCACTTTTGTGGTCCCAAGCCAAGAAAGGCAAGGCAGGATTCTCTCCTGCTCTATTCCCAAAGGAAAAAAAAGTAAGAGAATGAAGTACATTAACGTAAAATGTAGAGAATGAACACTCTAAATAAGAGTATGTTTGTCAAGACCTGGGAAGTCAATGTTGGAAGGAAGCCACTTTCTGTGCTGAATAGTGGGATGAGGAATATGTAGGAATTAGCAAAGCACAAGAAAGGTTTCAATTTAGAAAGCTTCTGATTGCCTTGCTCTGTTCCTGAGCCAGTGAACTCTTCAGCTTCACAGTTCAAACCCACCCTAAACTCCCCCTCTCTCATAAAAGCACATTTAGCTTCCTTGTGGCAATTCACCTCCATGATCTTTTGGGTATGAGGAAAATCTTCTCCTGACAAATCTCCCCTGGGACTGAGGTTCCAGCCACAGCTCTTCTACCAGCAGCCCTCCAGTTCCTCCCCAAGGCCAGTTTCCAAGGGAAACCTTTTCAGGTTGGGTTGGAGATCAGGGAAAGGTTCTGCTTCCCCCAGAGGGTGCTGGCACTGCCCAGGCTGCCCAGGGGATGGGCACGGCCCCGAGGCTGCCAGAGCTCCAGGAGTGTTTGGGCAGCGCTGCCAGGGATGCCCAGGGTGGGGTTGGAGGGGTGTCTGGGCAGGGCCAGGGGCTGGATCAGTGATCCCTGTGGGACCCCAGAACATTCCATGATTCCATGATCTATAATGGTCCCTTCTAGGAGGGCAGTGGTCGACAGCAAGAAGCAGAGCATGGAGAGCTTTAGCCCATGTCTTTCTACTCATAAAAAAGATAAAACAGATGCAATGAGATGGAAAATAGGATTGAGGCTATCTGTAAACAACTTTGTCTGAAGGTGTTCTGTAGGCAACCAAATTTACATGGAATGTCCCAGAAGAGAGGCAGATTTTGCATAGATCAGGCCTAAGACATCCCCAGTAATATCACAGCAGGGAGTTCTCCAGATCCTGAGCTCTGCTGGACTTTGACCATAATAAATCAAACCTGATCATTAACAGGGAAAGCTAAGGATTAATTAAGGATTAATGAGGAATGTGTAGGAATTAGCAAAGCAGAACAGAAATATTAAGACTGAAAATAGTTAGGTCAACTCAAACTTCGGGGATATTAAAATACAACCATGTTAGTCTATATATTGTGAAGGAAATTCCATCTTAAATAGGAAACAGCACTAAAGGAGATTGGTCTTACTCCATTATATTTCCTTTAAAGTGTAAGAGAAAAGTGAAAGTTGATTTTAATGAACCCCAGGGTGTGTGAGGCTGGAGGGGCCCGCGGGGGCTCCTCTGGTGCCACCTCCCTGCTCCAGCAGGGCCATCCCAGAGCACAGGGCACAGCAGTGTGTCCGTGGGGCTCTGCAATAGCCCCAGGGAGGAGCCTGCACAGCCTCTCTGGGCAATGTGCTCAGGGCTGGGCACTGCCCAGGGCAGCAGTTGTGCCTCCTGTGCAGGGGGAGCTCCCTGGGATGTGTTCTTGCCCATGGCCTTTTATCCCATTTCTAGGGCCTTTTATCCCATTTCTAGGGCCTTTTATCCCATTTCTAGGTACCACAGAACAGATCCTGATCCATCCTCTGACACCTCCCTTAAGATGCCGTTTGCACTCATATTCATTATAAACATTACAAACTTATAAACTTCTACATTTTAACTTATAAACTAGCATTAGTTTAAAAACCCTCAAACTTATAAACTTACATTACTTTAAATGCTGTAAGGTGGGTAAAATAAAGACTTAAATATGTGAAGAAGTATGAGAAGTTCTATAAAATTCCTTTTTTTTGTGGAGCTCTGTGTGCAGAAGGGTTCATGGTCACAGAGCTGCTCTGGATGGGTCAGAGTAGCTTGGCCTTCAACCATGTTAAAAAAAAAATAAAATTCAGAAAGCACCCAGCAGAACTACTTTCATTGAATCCTGCTGTCTGTTTCTCTTGTCTCATGGTAATGAGTGTTGGTGTGCACATGTTGGACAAGGCAAGAGACTGACCTGAACAGGAAGATTTCATTCTGACCAAGAAACAGAAATTAATTTGGTGTGGGAGAAGGCAAGGAACCACAATACTCATTTTTTTTTTTTTTAATTCAAGGTAGGATTTGAAAAAGATCCAGATTTCCGGGGAAAAAAAAAAAAAAGATACATTCAAATAATTTTCCACTTCTTGATAAAAACAAGTCAAAAATCATTCAGTCCCACTGTTGGATCTTTCTGCATCAGATCCTCCACTGAAAGAGCCTTCTTTCTTTCTTTGGTTCTCTATTTTACATTTTTGAATGTGTTTCAAGGTAGAACTAATAAAAACCACTGTGGGAGGGCAGCTGCTGTGTTCTCACTCAACAGATCACCACAACTCTTTTAATCCTAAATCATTTTGGAACCTAAGACAAGTGCAGAAAGGGACAGCAGCATGAAAGGGGCTACACCAATCATGGCAAAAGCCCAACATCTGTCTGCTGGACACAACGTGCTTTGCTGTCACTGCCAGAGCATCCAAGGTCACACAGCCCCTCTCCAGAAGTTTGAAGGACAAGCCAGGCCAGGCCATTCCCACTGGAGGTGCCTTTAGGTGCAGCACTGGCTGCAAGAGAGGCCCGGGGGGAGTTCTGAGCAGCAGCACAACCGGACAACCTCTGTTGTGGTGGATCCCCCTGTGCCCCCGGCCGGGTCCCTGCCATGTCACTGAGTCAGGGCTGCCTTAGGTTCCAGCCCCCCGGGCTCTGAGCTGGGTGGGTGTTTGTCCCATCCCCACCCCTGGGATCCCCTTTCCCCCTGGCTGGGATAAAACCAGCAGGACACAAAGCCCCCCCTCTCACCTCGCTGGCTCTGCCCAGGTCGGTGCTCTGTCCCCCCCAGGACAGAGGGAATAAATGACTTAACATCAAAAGAGGTTTGAGCTCTATTTCTCTTCTCAACTTCTGCTCTGGAGTAGCTGTCAACAAACACTGGCTTAAGGGGGGCTGCACAGTCGAGGGATATTTAGGCTGTTTGTGAATGGTCTAAAGGTATTCCGAGACATAAAGAGGCAAGCTCACCACAAAATTAAGCAGTGCACAGCTGATAACCCCAAGAAACATCCAAAGGATTGCTGGGATCCCTCTGCCAGAGCTCACCCTCTGATCTCCCTGCCGAGGTGGGAACAGCACAGGAGGGGGTTGAAGTCCTCTCTCAACATTTGGTTGTTCTTGGGAGCAGCTGAACACGCTGTTGAAACAGCACCAAGGTTAATAATTCCTGCTTTTTATGAGTGCTTCCACTCCTAACCTTCTACCTCTATTTTCTTTCCCCATTCTGGCAGTAAAATAGAACACAGATGGAACAAAGAGTGATACCAGCTAATTTTAGTCTTAAGTGGGCATTTTCCCACAGTCTTCAGAATATCTAGGATTTAATAGCCAAGCAAATATGAAATACATTTTAAATTAATTAAAGCTTGTCTTTTAATGAATCAATTTGAAAACTTTTGGAAAGATGGAATTAAGCCTTGCTTTCTGAGATGAAAAGATGGCCAATCTGAATGTCTTACAAAAAAAAAAAAGCTCTTTTAATTTCTTCCAGCTCAGATGGTTGAAAAGTAATTCCTATTCTACAAGATGTCTCTTGGCCTTAAAGAACTATGAAAGTTCAACATTAATCAGGCAACATGGAAGTCTGCTTGAGAGGAGCTTGAGAGGACAGCAAGCTGATTATTTTAGAAATTTTCTCATCTCTGCAAGAACTCCATTTTCAAAATGAAAATGAACACAGATGATCAAATATTTTTACATGCATAAAACCCCAGTGAATTGCCAAGAGGATTTTATTCATGTAATACAATGATTTATTGTCTCCCATATTGAATGTGTGCTCTAAAACAGGGGCTGTGGTGGCAAAAAAGGCAGTTTGGGCTCCATATATAGGAATTATTTTGTATCTGTGTGCCTATTTTTGCCTACACAAAAAAAGTCACACCAAATAACCAAATTTGGGGCTCAAGCAATTTAGCGCATTCTTTCAAAGCAATGTAAATTTTAGAAACTTTTTTTTTCACCCAAACATATGTGACTAAACCCAAAACTCTCCTTAGGAATGACACAATGCCACAGTCAAAATCTTGACACTGGGGAGAACAAATGGCTGCAGTAAGAGATCCAGCCCTGATCAAGTATTTCATGGCAGAATGGCTGTCAGTGACTCAAAAGAGCAGCAACATCTGGTGCACATTAAAAGAAAATTGTTCATCCCCAGTCCTGGTAATTCAAGCAAACAAACAGCACTCTGGTCCTTGCTTTACTTTGGTTAAAGACTGGATTATTAAACACACTCTACACCCTTCACCCAGACCAGACCCAGGCTCTGGGCTGCTGAGACTCCACAAATAATTACCCCTCCCCAGGATTCTCCAAGCCCAGCTGAGTTATCTTGAAGCAGCAAGGCTTAGAAAATTACTTTTTACTGCTCTTATCAACTGGAATTAAAAAGTCAGTCCCAAATTAGCTAATTTTGGTGATGATAAGAAAATTTCAAAACAAGAACATTTCAACCTGCCCCAAAATAATTTGAAAAATTGTCTTTTAACTTTTCTGTGTGCTGGACTCAAATTCCATTTCTCAGTCTCTACCAAAACGCACACTTGGTCCTAAGCATGTACTCTTTATTTATTACTGCCTGGCAGCCTCAGGGCCATTAACTTGCTCATGTGCAGTTGGTGTGTGTGATACACAACATCATCACATTCTGAGCATGAGACAGCCTGGACCTGAAGTCTTATTCCTTCAAGAGCATGCAATTATGGAGTATGATTAAATGGCTTTGTAATTTATTAGAGGACTTATAAAGCCAGCAAGCATTGAAAAGATACATCCCCAGCATTCTTTCACAGTGAGCTGTGCTTTTCCCATTTTCCCCCAGTGCACATCCAAATGTACACAGCAAACAGGGGTTTTTGCTATGTTAAAAAGTATTTTTATTGAGAGAGGAATATTACCAAAGCTGAAATTCCACCACAGATGATTTATCTGTATGAAATATAATCGGCACCAACCCAAAACTCTCAGGACACTTGTCCATGACTATACTTTTTAAAAATCCTGTGTCAGCAGATTCTGATGAACAGAACTTTCTTATCACTCTTGGCAGACTTTCATTCACAGCACGAGATAAGAAAAAAGGAGCTTTATTATAAGTGTTCCAAACTGTGGTTTATACAAACTCCCTCCCCTAGTTCCATTTATTCTATTATCAAGTGAAAAAGTGGGGAGACTGTAAATAAATCTGAATTGTGCTGTTCTGATCTCTCACCTCAGCTTGTTAAAAAGGTGATACAATAACAAATGAAGTATTGTGTTCCTTTACAATTTCTGCTTTGCTCCAATTCATCTGCATAAACATAAAGTAGAATTTAGATTTAAATCCTACATGCCTCTACGCCCTCACAATGTATAACAGATCTGATTAATGAGAGCACCCTTTATCAGCCAAGAAACTTTCCCAAAAACAAGAATATTTGATTCAGCACAGGTTCTTCTATTTTCACAAGCAAGAATATCTGCTTGCTTTTTTTTTTTTTTTCCCCCCAAAAATTGTAAAATTGTAAGAGGAAATAAGAGCAGTATCAGAAGAAAAAGGAAATGGAATGTGTATTAATGAGAACTAGACAGTTCTCATTTCCTCAGGGCAGAACTTTCTAAAGCTTAAATTTCCTTCCCTAAAGAAGTAAAATGTTACTCCTGCCTGGTGCTAACTGCAGAATGATTTAAACAGATGCAGAAGATAAAGACTCATCTTCTGTCAAAAGTGGAAGGGTTCATCCCTATAATTATTGGCTTTGGGAAGCTTCCAACCAGATGGATAACTTCAAGCACGAATATTGATCCACTTTGCTACTTAAGCAGGAACTTAAATACTTGTTTAATTATTTTGAATTATGTCTGCAAAAAGGCAAACAAGATGCAAAGGCAGCCTGGCGGTGCAAGGCCTTGTTTTCTATATCTGGACAGCTCAAATACCACCATCTGTTGCTTTCCCTAAAACAATCCAAAGTAATAAAGACACCCTGCCTATTCTGATTATGTGTGAGTCATGTTTTGAGGAAATATCAGAGAAATGTGGGCAGCAGCAATGTGTCAGTTATAATGAGCCCCCTCTAGAACAACTTTGCTCAAAGTGAAAATGAAACTCATTCACAAGTTCTTGAAACTCAGGGATGCAAACTCACAGAGACCAAGAGTTTAATTATACTTGTAGTCGACCTTCAAACAAAACTAGTTCAAATTAGTCCAAATAACATGTTTTAATCAAAAATATGTCTTCTAATATAATTTTAACTTTTAGCTCAGGCTTTCTAAAATATATAAATATTGGAAGTTTTATAATTTTTCAAAGCAAGACATTTATTATGCAATCATTTAGATACACTGGGTTTCTGTTTTGTTCTCCTACTTTGTTTCTACATCAGATTTAGGGCTTTAAGGAATTGCTTTATAATGGACACCAGCTGCAGATGTATTAGACAAATATAATTAAATATGAAGTACACACAATGTTTCAAATATCCCTGAAGACTCTTCTCTCAGTCCAGTTTTTCCAGCATTACTTGTTGGTATTAAACAAATATTCCTGGATTCTGTCTCTTGCTTCAGTATGAATTCTTCTGCCTGATAAGGAGCACCCTATAAATCCAGAAGATCAAAGGCAGCAGTTAGGACAGCACATGATTTCAGGGCAGTTGTCCCTCTGAACTGGAGCTGGATAACACTGAAGGCACCTCACTGCTTCCTACTTCCACATTGACTCTGGATTTTTTAATCAATCTGATTTTTACTCCCACACCTAACGCTCTCTTTTCCTTTTTAGCTGCTGCTGAACAGGAAGAAATCCACCCTTACCTCACATCTTTTTCTCATTTCAAAGCAGAAAATGTAGAGTCCATCATCTGGAATTTACTAATTCCTCCACTGCAGATGGCTTTGCCTTCCTCCATTGCCATTTGTCTGCTTCCTGCTCCTTTTCTATCCCTCCTGCTGCTGCTCTTTCTTTTCAAAGAGCACATATACACACCTGCCCACGTGTCCTGAAGCTGTGTCTGGATCCACTGTGTCTCACAGAAATCCTTCTCCCATTACATGTATTTCAAATTTTAATTTAACAGGTTAAATGGTTGCCTACAACATATAGAATACATGTTTTTTACCAGCTAAATATTTGAAGATTATGATGATATAATGTTGTGTCTATAAACCACTCCTTGTCAGAAGTAGAAATGAAAGCCACACTCACTTCAGTTAAACTACTTAATTTGGACATACAAAAAGGATAAATTATTAAATATTAGTATGTGAACTTTGAGGGGCCTCTTAGGGATGTTACAGTTCCCAAGTTTCCTTCTTGTCTAAAATAAGATTTACAGGTTTTTAATAGAATTTAGATGGGTTTAAAATCTCCATATACGAGTTGTACTTTTACTGATTTATTGCATGAATTTCCTGTTGAATTTTTTGTGACACTTGATCTCCCCTGAGGGACCTGTTCAGTTCTGATTGGATAATGCAAATTTCCAATGGATATTGAACACAAATGAGTATGAAATTGATTTATTATAATAAGGGAAATTGAGGTCTGAGGTCTTGCTTCTCTTTTCTTTTCTCCCCCAGCCAACCCAAGACTTCCAGATGAAGGTTTCTTTGTAATAGTTTGCCAACAAAGAACAAAGAAAATTGAGAGCACATCTCTCAATTACACATTGGAAATTAGATAAAATATTGTTCCAAACTTGTTTGACTTCATGTGCACAAGAGAGTAGTTGGAATAGTTTAACACCATTATGATCACATCACTGTGGAGCCAGTGTATTGTCTTACACAATTTCTGCAGAATTCAGACTCATTATCAACTTAATGGGAAACAGCCTTTGTCAAACTCTTGTGTTCATGTCTTCATTAATTCTAAACATGTCACTCAGGATGCTGCTGTAAATGGAGAGTGGTGGACTGCAGCAAAGTGTGATTGGTGCCAGTCAGGTGCAGCACACAGAGGTGGGCACGCAGAGCTTCACCCACAAAATATCAGCCTTGGCTATGCTGAAGCAATTCCAAAGGATCTGTGGTCTCCAGAGCTCCTTGATGGACACACAAAAGCTGGCTCTGCAGGTACTCAGCCCCTGCACAGACAGAACCACTTCTCCTGCCTGGATTTATGTGTCACACAAAATTAGAGGGCTGTGATTTGCCCCAAAAGCAATTGGGAACAGGGAATCATTGTCAGCCATACCACGCAATCCAGGGATGAAAGATTCCTTCCAGAATGGCTGGGACATCCAGTGCCTGTTCCTTGATCCCACAACAAACGTTGAAAAAAATCTTTGTTGAGTACAAACATTCCCTCACTAATGCAGACACACATGTGCAGGAAGTCATGCAGCCTGAGACAGCTACTGCTATTTCTGCCTCTGACAGTCCCAATATGTCTTTGAAAACAGTGGAAATACCAAACCTCTGTCAGAGAGGTTTAAGCAGAAATTCCATCAGTTCCACAGCATTCACCATGTACTTTTTAGCTGAAGTGTATTAGCAGTGGGAAACATTAAGTGTCATGGGAAGGGCTGGGCTTCTACTCTGTTGTGTTGGGAAGGAACTGACAAAAAAGATGGAGAAAGTTTACAAGGGCTGCAGGGCCAGCCCCCAGTGAGTGGCTTCCCAGTGCCAGAGGGCAGGGCTGGCTGGGATCTTGGGCAGGAATTGTTCCCTGGCAGGGTGGGCAGGCCCTGGCACAGGGTGCCCAGAGCAGCTGTGGCTGCCCCTGGATCCCTGGCAGTGCCCAAGGCCAGGCTGGACATTGGGGCTGGGAGCAGCCTGGCACAGTGGGAGGTGTCCCTGCCCATGGCAGGGCTGGCACTCGATAGGCTTTGAGGTCCCTCTTCCAATACAAAAAATTCCATGGTTGTGTGTTATTCAGCCCAGAAACCTTTAACTTCAGTGGACAGACACATCCATGACCCACCAGCCCAAGCTATTAATGCTTTAACTCAGTTTACTCTGAATTGTAGCTGTAATTTTAGGAAAAACTCTCATGTTTATCGAAGAAAACAAAAAAGAAAAAATTAAAACTTGTTTGAAGAGCCAGCCTGTGAGATCTGCATTTGATTTATCCCTTTTCTTGTTCCCTTTGGTTTAATTCCATTGCCTGAATATGTGTAGGCCATTAGTAGGTACAATTGTGAAGATCCCATCCACCCAAATTCTCTCTGTGCAAATCGAGAATGATGAATAAGGACTACAATATAAAAAAGGCTTTGCTGTTAAGTAATCTTGCTCATATTTCCCTGCAGTTAATTCCCTTGCCTACAGTTTTAACAAAAAAATTGCTGCTAAGTTTTGAACAGCATCTCCATCAGTGGGTGCAATATTTATGCTTCTTGCAACCATGTTCTGGAATCAATACTGTCACTTCTAAATGCAAAGACTTGTATTGAAAGAGAGATGAGAATGTGAGGACAAAACCCCCCTGAACACAGCCCTTGATCTCTTTGGTGGGTTTTAAAAGGGTTTCAGATTCTCTCTCAAAACATTCACCAAAGTTGGGCCAGAAGAAGTCAAAGTAATTTAGATCCAATCTCTCTTCAAAAATGAAATGAGCAGAAGTTTTATTAAAAGGAAATGAAGAGGAAATTGAACTTTCATATTTCATGGTGCAATTGTGATGACAGAAAACAATATCCATCGATAGAGAGTTTAGAAGATAGTTATTTATACATATGTCTATGCTGCTCTGCTGGGGGAGATTTTTTCACAGTGGAGGGCAGATAATTTTTAAGAATATAATGGATCTGTACCAGAATTACCTGTTGGATATTCCACAAAAGGTCTGAATACAAGACTTTTTCCTTTCTAAAGACCAGGAAGCAGAACTTTAATTGAAATGTGTATTTTATGAGGAATTTCAACTGGAAATGCTTATGGGTAATGCAAATTTCACCTGCACAAAAGCTGCATTGTCCTGTAGCTTTCTGACACAGAAAACTAAATCACTTGAACTGAAATCATGGGGCTGAGGAAGATTGGGAATGTAATGGAAATTCCATCATTCTGTCCAGCAGGACAGCCAGGAGGAGAAGGAGAAATCATTCAGCCAGCACAGGTGTGAATCACAAGTCAGCCCAGGGGACAGAGATTTCCATTTAGTCCCTAAAGGCGATGGCTCCATAGTTCATCTGTGAGAGGGAAAGCAGGGGCTTGAGAAGAGGATTCTTGTTCAGTGGCTGCTCCTTAGGATTTCTGCACTCACAGTTAAGTCACCTCCCTTTCCATCTCCTCCACAGGAAACTGCTGTGAATGACCTTTCTTGGCCTCTGTGGTGGGTGTTTAGGCACAACTTTTCACAAATGTCCAATAATTTTTATCCCCTCCACTTCAGGCTACTGAAGCAGTGGATAAATGCAGCACATCAAAGTAAGTGATTATTAAAAAGTGGCCTGGGTGACTCAATCTGGGCCATTTTGAAGCCAGGATTTGAAAAGATAGGCATCCTAGAGGGAAATGTATTTTTTTCCTCTTACTGCAATGTAGCACAGCCTAAAAATGTTCATCTATGACAGGTGAAAGAAATGAAATTTGATTCTCACACTTTCTGCAAAGCAAACGTAAAAAAAGCTCTCAGCTTAGAAAAAAAAAATTAATTAGTTTTAAAGTTTCCCAGTGTGGAAAAAAGTTCAAAGCTAAACCTTTTCCTTAAAATATTGCCAAAGAAAATTAGTTAAAATATTCTTTGGTGAGAAAAGAGAGAAATATATTCTGACTCACACAATTCAATGGAAAATAATGTGCTTTCCCTAATACACATCTATAACATCATTACAGTTGACAGAGAAAAGGAAGAATCTATATGTAATCAAGATTTACCATTGCAAACCAATGTTCTTAATGCTTCCATTTTAAATACATGCCTTGAAATGTTCTTTCTATTTAGCAGAACTTTCAAATACATGAAATACTTCTAAAATGCCTGTGTTGAAAAGAAATAACCCTCTACTTCAAAGCTGTTCCAGCTCATACAATAAATAGACTGTGGTGCCTGAGAGTTGATGGTGAGTGGTGGAAAGAATGAATTGAATTTTGATTTTTGTTATGAAAATATAGACGAAAATGCCACATGATGTTATAAACCTTCCTTGAGACAACTGTGAGTTAATTACACCTATAGCCACTATGAAAACCCTGGGAACACTGTCTCACTGATTCATCCATTTAGCAGTTGGGTTTGGATAAGTGGAAGACATCAAGAATCATATAAAAAAATAACATTAAGACAAGACTTGCAGAGGAGACCACACAGGTAGATGGGAGAATGATGGCAGCTGGCAATCACCAGACTGACACTGATTAAAAAACATACAACAAAAATTAAGTGACAGAGAAATGAACCTGCAGAAGCAGAAGATCCTCTAAATTATTTTTAAACTAATGAAAAGAGCATGAAGAGATTTTCCAGGTCTTTCAAATATAGAAGAACCTTGAGTGCAGCATGTTCAGACATTTTCAAAACACTGGGTTGTGTGGGTCAATTGCAGTTTTCCAAGGCATTTGAAAAGATTTCTGTCTGGAATAGATTTGGACATTCTGTTCTGTAGCATCCCTGTGAACACAGCAGCTTATTATACTTTTCAGAAGTATTTCTCTCCACATGAAAACCTCCTGCTCACACTATGTTTATTTAGTAGTGATGCTCATTATCTTCACATTGAATCCTTAAGAAATATTGTCTTTCTTAGATAGAGGCATAAGAGGGAAGTTAAGGAGATGTAGGAATTGTGACCAGAACGAAGATAACTGGGTGATAAATATTTGTCCTGTGGTGGTTGGACAGAGAACAAATTCCTAATGATCACATAGACTCTGACAGGCAAGATTCCTTCCCAAGTCTCTTTTGACTGTAAAGATTCCAGAATAATCACATACAGAAACTCAGAATCAGAAAGAAAAAAGAAAAATATGCAATAAACAAAGATTTAATCACTCCCTCCAACATGGAGAAAGAGGCCACATTCTAAACTCCCTTAGTATGAAATTAATTCCAAGCATGAGGAATGTTTCTGACATCTCAGCCGCCGTTTTTCAGTTTGTAAATTATGAAGTGTTCACTCCTCTCTGGGGACTGAGCTTTTAATCACACAGATGTCCATTATAAATCCTCTGTTTACTTAGCAGTATAATAGGTGAACTCACAGCATCTTTGTGCTACAATAAATCTGCCGGCTCAGACAGAATGCTCATGATTACCTTCTAAATTCTTTCAAGGTCATTCTACATGATTTCATGCTACATAACATACTTTCTCAGTCCATTTCACACTGAGAAAAGATCATGGTAAACATTGATTTTTCCCTGCTGGTATTCCTGAATTCTATCCCATCACCCCACCACATGCGCACTCTGATACATCATATTTTAGTCATTTGATTCTAAGCTCTTGTGTAGAAACTGAAAATTCACAAAGCCAAATATGCTAAGAAAAATAAAGAAGCTGATTTGGTGCAATTATTTGAAGATTAGACTGAAAAAATGAGAAGAAATGGGTGTTTCTTTCAGTGGGAAAAGCATTACTGGAAGTAGATAAGTGCATAAAAAATATGCTTCAAATTGCTAAGGAATTTAAATGTTAAAACAAACAGCCAAATTTAGATGGAATGTTTGTTTGACATGTTTCTATTAACAAATTCTCTTCATGAATTATTCAACATCAAGAAAAGACATGAATGCCTGAAAGAGCACAGAGACCCAGCCCTGCATGTGGTTCCTCCAGCATTCTGGCATGAAAGGAGTGCAGAAGGTGCTAATAATACTTCTCTCCAGAGAAAGAGATAGGATTCCTGCAAGAAATATTCACAGGCACAGACAAAAATTAGCTGCTTGATTTCTACTGAATCTTATTGCCTCAGGTGACTCATTATCTCAATGACTTCCTGTCTATGCAGAGATTTAAGATTAATGGATTAAATTCCCTAAATTCTGGGTGAATTTATTAGCTAATAAGATACTGCTATTTGCCATTTGATTAAAAATTGTTAGGAGTTCATTTTATCCTTTTATAAAGACCAGAATTATCTTCTTTCTGTGCAAATACCCATTTCTGCCTGCCTTGGGAATAACAGGAACAATGCCCCTCCTGATATTCTCCTAATGTGCTACTGCCATTTCCTCATTAAAACAAAAAAAGAAGGAACTCTTTGTGTTATGGAATCAGAGAATCACAGGGATGGATATTCTCATCTCATATGCTGAGTAGAAAGTGTCTCACAAGGATCATTGATCCAGCTCCTGTCCCTGCACTGACACCCCAACAACCCCAGCCTGGGCATCCCTGGGAGCAGTGCCCTGATGTTCCTGGAGCTCTGGCAGCTTCAGGGCTGTGCCCACTCCCTGAGGAGACCCTCCAGACCTTTCCCCAGCCCTGGCTCCCTCCTTTGGACACTCTCCAGCAGCTTGGGATCTTTTTTACCTTGTGGTGCCCAGAGCTGCCCCAGCACTGGCAGTGAGGCTTCCCCAGGGCAGAGTGGGACAATCCCTCCCTGGCCTGGCCAGCACTGCTGAGCCTGATCCCCCAGGACAGGGATGTCCCTCTTGGCTCCAGGGCACTCCTGAGCCTGATGCCCCAGGACAGGGATGTCCTTCCTGGCTCCAGGGCACTCCTGAGCCTGATGCCCCAGGACAGGGATGTCCTTCCTGGCTCCAGGGCACTCCTGAGCCTGATGCCCCAGGACAGGGATGTCCTTCCTGGCTCCAGGGCACTCCTGAGCCTGATGCCCCAGGACAGGGATGTCCTTCCTGGCTCCAGGGCACTCCTGAGCCTGATGCCCCAGGACAGGGATGTCCTTCCTGGCTCCAGGGCACCCCTGAGCCTGATGCCCCAGGACAGGGATGTCCTTCCTGGCTCCAGGGCACTCCTGAGCCTGATGCCCCAGGACAGGGATGTCCTTCCTGGCTCCAGGGCACCCCTGAGCCTGATGCCCCAGGACAGGGATGTCCTTCCTGGCTCCAGGGCACTCCTGAGCCTGATGCCCCAGGACAGGGATGTCCTTCCTGGCTCCAGGGCACCCCTGAGCCTGATGCCCCAGGACAGGGATGTCCTTCCTGGCTCCAGGGCACTCCTGAGCCTGATGCCCCAGGACAGGGATGTCCTTCCTGGCTCCAGGGCACCCCTGAGCCTGATGCCCCAGGACAGGGATGTCCTTCCTGGCTCCAGGGCACTCCTGAGCCTGATGCCCCAGGACAGGGATGTCCTTCCTGGCTCCAGGGCACTCCTGAGCCTGATGCCCCAGGACAGGGATGTCCTTCCTGGCTCCTGGGCACTCCTGGGCCTGATCTCCCAGGACAGGGATGTCCTTCCTGGCTCCAGGGCACCCCTGAACCTGATGCCCCAGGACAGGGATGTCCTCCCTGGCTCCAGGGCACTGCTGAGCCTGATCCCCCAGGACAGGGATGTCCCTCCTGGCTCCAGGGCACTGCTGACTCAGACCCAAATGGACATCCACCAGGATCCCCCGATCCTTTCCTGAGGCTGCTCCCCAGCCTCTCATTCCCAGTCTGTCCGTACATCCAGGGGGCTCCATCCCAGGTGCAGAATCCAGCACTTTCCTCTGTTGAACTTACCAGCAGTGGTGATTCACAGCCCTCTCATTTATCACAGTCCCTCTGCAGGGCCTCCCTGCCTTCCGGTCAACAACTCCTCCCAATTGAGTATCATCTACAAACTTACTCAATATTCCTTCAAGTTGTAAAAATGGTTTGGTGAAAATGAAATATTTTCACTTTCCATGGGACTACCTTAGGAACGGGGCTTTACTCCTGGTGTTGTACTACCCACACACTGTTTTTTACTCACTTCTTGCCATATCCAAGCAAAACCTATACCAGACCTGTTTGTGGAACATCTCTCTGTGTGAGGGAAGATACTTTTCTTCTCACCCCGCCAAGAAACCAATCCTTCCACAAGGTATTTCTCAGCTTTGATGACAAGTTTAGGAACTCTTGGAGCTGGCACTTGCTTATAGATCATCGTGTTTAGTAGCAACCAACAGATTTAGCTAAATCCTTTTTAGAACCCATTTACACTTTCAGGCTCCACAGTCTCTTATGGCATTAAATTAAACTTAACAACAAGCTGTGGAAAAGGTAGTTCCTTTTATCTGCTTGAGACTAGGAGATGGATTTGGGATAGTCTATAGCTTTACATCTGTAATTAAGGACATATTATTAATAGCTTTCAAATATGTCAGGAAAACAATATTTTAACCAAATGAAGGACAGAATTCAAGTCTTTGGTGATGAACAAATAGCAATTCCAGCTCCCCAGAGCTAACATTTAATTCCACAACTTGCATTTTCTCCCCTTCAACACAGGGGTGTGCTCAGAATAAGAAGTGATGCATTTTCTATTGATTTCCACAGCAAAAGAAATTATTTTCTAATGAGTTGGAAGTTGAAGACAGCCCCCCAGAGCAGACAGATGTGGGCCTTGGATACACAAGGAGAGTATGGAATGGCAACTCTGCTAGCCTTGGGCACTGCCAGGGATCCAGGGGCAGCCACAGCTGCTCTGGGCACCCTGTGCCAGGGCCTGTCCACAATCCCAGGGAACAATTCCTGCCCAATATCCCATTAAACCCTGCCCTCTTTCAGTTTGAACACATTTCCCCTTGTCTTGTCCCTCCAGTTCCTGAAGAATTGTACTTCTCCAGCTTCCCTGTTGCCCCTTCTGATTTTGGAAAGCTGCCATCAGGTCTCCACTCAGCCTTCTTTTCCCAAGGCTGAACAGCCCCAATGTTCTCAGCCTGTCAAAAACTGTTTTGGAAATCAAGAGTGATTTCAATCTGGTAATTGATGTGATCCATTATGGTCTTTACTGGGAATATTTCTTGGAGTCCTGCCTGGGTTAAAGCATTTGCAGGACCAGCATATTCACTGAGTGATCAAAGATCCCAGCTGATGACAAACCCTTGAATGTGTAGAGTGTGAAGGACAGAATTTATAGTTATTCCTTTGGCATTTTTTGTCATCCTTGGGTTTGGTCCTGGAAGGGAGGGATGCTTTGCAAGGGCAGCAATCAGGTTATCTTTTCTGAACCCTGTCAGCTTCCTTGAGCTGGAATTATGGCAGAGATTTCTGCTCCTGTAGAAAATGAAGAGATGCATAATAAATGTACAGAGAAATCTATACTGAGTATATTATTAATCTACATTCCAAGTCAATTTTAGAAATACAGTCCTACTGTGGCAGAGACACATTCCACATCCTACACTAAAATTCAGCTTTGGAATAGGTACATTTTGAGGTAGAGTCCTGAACACACAAACAGACCCCACCATTCCTCTTAGAGCAGGAACTTTCATTCCTCATCCCATCAAATCTCCCGCTACAGTCAATTGTTTTAATCTGATTTACACCTTGGCACGAAAACTACAGCACACAGAGTGCACCCAATAACTCAGATTCTGCCCTGAATAAAGACAAATTGTGAGAGATCTGTCTGGAGCAACTGAAACAACTGATGAAAGAATTTGTGCTGTAGGTCCAGTATTATCACACAGACACATCCCCAGCATTGGAAAGAGGGACAAGGAGGGTTAAACCCAATTACTCCCTCACAAGAAAGATTTGTGAAGCAGAAGTTCTGCAAACTGTGGATGAGAGACCCCACATGGCAGTGGGAAAACAATTTCCTCCCATCCACAAGCTGAAAAGGATCCTGCTCGAGCTGCAGGGCAAAGAGCGAGACAATTACTGCTGAAAAGTGGAATTCAACCATTGCTGAGAGTTACAGCTGGAGCAGCAGGTCCTGGGATCCTTTGAAAGGAGGCTGGGAAGAGATAACGCAACAGATAAGGAGGGAGAGGCATTCACTGTCACATCAATTCTCATACTGCTGCTATGCAATTTTCTACCCAGTATTGAAAAGTGATTCCTGGAGGTGAACGGTTCAGAGTCTCAAATTTTATGCACTGGAGGGCAAACCAGGCAGCCTCCTGAGGCTGTAAAGATGGGGGCTGCAAAATTAAACCCTGTCCTAACAACTTTAGCTCAGTTAAACCTTTCATAATAATATGGAGCTCTGAAAGTTTTAAGGGCTAAAAAAAAAATTGAATGGTTCCCAGGAGGATTAATTCAACGAATAGAAAGTAATAAGATCACCAGCCCCAGGGAAATTCAGCAAGTTTCCTGTGTTCAGAGACTGAACAGGCCCCTTTACAGAGCACACGAAGAATAGGATGTAATTTTCTAAACCTACAGTGAAATTCAAAGTGAAAACTCAACAACATTAAAAAACATGAAGCAGTTCCTGGTAAGGAACTTCCTACCTTGCAAAGAAGCAGATGTAACTCTAAATGGCTTTGGGAAGGCAAGTGAAAATGTTCTTCTGAAGGCCATCCTTAGCCATGAACAGATGTAACACCCCCACATCCCCTGGTGGTTTCTGCCAAATGTCTGGAAGACAAGCAATTCAAACCATTTCCAGAGAACTCTGGTGATGTATGAGTGCTTGCAAAAATACATCTACCCCTTGAGCAATTATTTCACTTCAGTGCAGTCTCTGTTCCAGTCTCCCACCAAGGCTGGTCTCTCAAGTGCTTACCAGAATACAGTCTACCATTTGGAACATTTATTTCTCTCAGTTATCTCTTGCTTTGAAGTTCAATATCTGTGGCTTTCTTTCTGCAGAGCCCAGTTCAAAGTGCAGATCCCAGTGATTCTGTGACAACAGAAGAATGAGCACTATTAGTAATAAATCTTTGCTTCCCCTCCAGACAATCTTCCTGCATACCAGGAAGTTGTACCAGCAATGTCTGGTACAACTACAGCTGCCTAAGGAAGCAGTTGTGGCCAGTTATCAATATTATCATTTCTGAAACAGTTTTGTAGTGATACAGGGAAGGGTTTTCTGTGACTTACCAAGTTTTTTTTTTCTAATTTCCAAAGAAAGAAAGGTGCAAGAAAAGAAATTTTATCTCTATTGGTGCTTCAAACAGCATGAAGTTGGAGGATATTGAAGTCAGGCAACAAGATAGAGTACTGAAATGTGCAGCTGTAAAATCCACTCCACTTAATGGTCTGACTTTATAGCAATGCCCAGGTTTGTGGGGCTGCAGGGCAGCTATAGAGCCCGTTTGGATCCTTGCTTATTTTATTTCTCAGAGTTAAAAGAATTGTAACATTATATAAATGACACCTCTTTGGCTCTTAAATCACTCAACTGTCTATAACAGCTGTAATAAATGTTTCCTATTCCACTGCTACAAAAATGGCCCGGGCAGTTTGAGCCATTTGGCTGTGGCACTCACTGGCCCATGATTCACGGCACACTTGTTATTTATTTGCAGAGCCTACAAGGCAAATGTGCTAGATGAGAACAGTTATTTAATGTAAAGCATTAAATTATAAGCTCACCCTCAGGATTTGACTACCAATAGCAGTAAATGGATGCCCAAGATAACACAGGAGCTGTTACTATTTAAAAATAAGCAGTTTGATATTAAACTTTTTTATTTTACAGCAGATTTCTAACCCCATCCCCCTTCTTTTGGTGCATTAGTCCATACCCTTCCCATGCAGGTTTGCATGGATGCTGGGAACAACATTCACCTCACTGTACAGATATATGTCAGACTGTATTCTTCCATATTTTTGTATATTTTTTTTTGTAATTTCAGGGCTTCTAACTCAGGTGTTCCAATGGCTCCTGTTAATTCAACATGGATAATTGTTACAATTTTAGAAGCTCTCACGCAGAGGGTAGCACTGCTACCTTTCTGTAGTGAATGGAGTGCAGCTGAGGCACAAGAACGGTAAGGTTCCAGTTTTCAGCCTGCCTTGCTCATCCTCTAGTTCAAGGGCTACACCAGCTTTGGAATATTTTTCCTGAGGACTGACAGATGTTTGCAAATTGTTCAGGAGCATCCCCTGAACTACAAGACCTCCCATCCCACTTAATGATGTTCTGCTCCATCCAAATTATCCCAGAGCCAAGAGCTGACCAGAGGGTTCCCAGCTCATAAATCACTACAAAAGAAGCACACCATTCCCATCTTATAAAGAGCCCAAATAATTTTGCCATTATTGTATAATTTAAGTAGGAAAAAACTAGTTTGTCAAGTTACTCATGCAAATCAGAATCCAGTATTGTAGATAGAAGCGCTGTAATTAAACCAACAAAAAAAAATCCCCAAACAATCTAAATCCTGAAGCCAACATTTCAAATCCTTATAGGACACCGTAAATCAAGGCTTTTCTTTACTGCTCAGGTTAGAAGGAAATTGTTAAAATAAATAGTTCAAATGTTAATAAGACTATTTGATAGAAAAAATATATACCCAGCACCACAAAACTCCTCACTTTATGTTTTTTCAAAATCATTTTTCAAGCTACAGAATTCTAAAAAACCCCAACAAACAAAAACCCCAACACCTCAAGACATGCAAGTGATCAATATGTTTTAATAATTCCATTCATTATCTTATTCATTTGTTAAAAAAAAACCCCACAATCCACAATAGAGACATTGTACAGCAGCATGTTTATAAACTCAGTCATCTACTCTTGTTATCACCTAACATTTAGCACTAGAAAGGGCTCAAGCCTTCCAGGTGTGATTCTGAAGCAATATATATATGTCAACAGGAAACCTGAAACATTAACACAATGGCATTATCTTCCAAAGCCTGTCAGCTGCACAAGATAAATAGGATTTTTTTTTTCCTAGTAAAGAGCTGCAACAAAAATAAGTTTCTGTCAAGAAAGAAATTACTGCAGAAATTTCAATTTTTTCAGTTTGTTCAGTATTTGAAGTAAATCTGCTGAATGTGGAAACAAGCCTGGTTTTGAGATGTAGCTGTGTTGATGCAGTTGTTATAGAAGTTTTCTACTGTCAGCTGGGTGTCTGATGACATTTGGAAATAAAGCCAAAATCTGACTAGCTAAGATTAAAAAAAACCACAATACCCCAACTTTTGTAGACTGCTCCTAAAGAAGTTCATTTTTATGATCACTTCTGGTAATTCAGTGAGCTGTAGCAACCTGAGAAAGATTTGAAGGAAAGTGACAATTTTCTGCAAGGCCAAGTTTTAAAATTCCCTGGAAGAGGAGCCCTATGGACTCCAATCCTTGAGGAATTATTACTTGTTCTAGTGTAAGATCAGGCAACAGAGACAAATGGAGGCAAATCCAGAATTTGTTCTGCTTGAGGACTGAAATGAAGTCTCAATATCTAAATTTAACTGCACCAACTTGTTCCTAACCCTCTTGTCCCAGGTCTAGTGACAAACCACGGGATGCTCCGCAGGGATGCACAAGTGCAGGGTGTGCCACGCTCTGGGGTTTGTGGAGCAGGAGGTGGAGGCGCTCAGGAATAATCCCAGAACCACAAACAGATGAGGAAATGAGAAATACTGGGAATCCTGGCCAGGCCACAAATCTGGCCAAAGGCAGAGCCCTGCAATCCCTGCTGGCAGGGAGAGGATGGCACTGCAGGCCATAAACCAGGCAAACCCCAAAGCAAAGGGAACAGAGAGGGATCAGTGCTCTGGAAACTTCTGCACTGCCACAGTGAAGGATCTGAAGTGCAGCAGGGCTTGCCTTGCTGGGGCTTTGCTGCTCTTGCAGATCAACTCACCCTGAGCTTAGGGGTGAATTTCCCTACTGAACCCTAAATAAATTGTTGCTTAGCAGCTATTAGAGGGCTCAGGTAAATGGAAGAAAATACCAGCACAGCAACCAAAAGCAAACTCCAATATTTAGCACAGAGAAGTCATTAAAGCCATGATTTCAGTCAGACCAGCAGCAGTTTAGAAAACCATCCCCTTGGAGGATGGGCTGGAGGACTACAGAGCTCATAGACATTCCCCACATGAAGTTCTCAGGTACATAAAATTCTAAATATTAACTAAAACCTGGCCATTATACCAAGAATAGTTCCTGAACTTTGATCAATAGCGTTTTTTTTTTTTTTAATACGTGTTCAAAATGCATAGAAAATGTTGATTCCTTTGTTTCTAATTATAGAAAATTGAATTCTATTGTTTTAGTTTGTCAGGACACAAAACACAGGAAACAAACCATTATTTAGAGTATTTTACATCCCTATTTGTTTTCAGAAGGGATGGAAATGTGTTGATAATATTCAGAATACCTTAGGGTAAGATTAGGTTAAATCTGAATCCCAGTTTGACTTCAGCAGCACAATAATTCCTCCAGCAGTTCCCACACAGATACTTCAAAATACCACTCCCTTATAATCACATTACTGAAATCCATATCTAATAACATTTCAGCTGCAAATAATGAAGAAATTGAGTTAGAAAGCAGTTGATCTTGTAGTACATGCTCCAAATTGAATGTTGGAAACCTCATGGGAAGTTGGATATTCTGGCCAAATTCTGCCAACTTCTCTCTTTGAAAATCAAATGTAAAACAATCTTAGATTTAGAGTCCCAACCAGAGTTAAATGTAAGGATGGAATTCTAATACATGTGGCTTATAAGTCTTCTCTTTATTTGTGTGTTGCTTCTTTAAATATCAATGGTCTCCTTGTGGCTGAAGACACAGAGTGGAGATCCTGCTGCTTTACTCTCCATCACACAAGCCTGTCCATTTTGCTTTTCCATCAGTGTGGAACCAAGTAAATATTTCTCACCTTAAGCAAACCAATGTGAAGTGCACTTAAAACTAATTTTTAAATTGCACTTCATGGAGATCCCAGCTTTGAGTTCTGTAACAGACTTTGCACAGAAAATCTCTCCAGTAACAGGCAAATTTACTCAGTGATGTGCCTTGTTTTATTCCAGTTTGACAATAGTAACACGTCTGAAACAGAAAAAAAATTAGTTTGTTTTATCACAGGTAAGAAAAACACAACTGCCACACACCATGATCTGATTAGAGCCACCAGAGCACTGAAGAGCATATTTTAGACCCATCCTGACCCACTCCTCCCCAAAGAAACTAGAAACACCTACATTCTCAATTTGAGAAAACCAGAATATTTTAGTGTAATTTGGCCTATCCGTGGTGTATCAGGGACTTTATTTTGGAACAAGGTGGAGCCACTTCACTCAGTAATGTGCTACCATGAGAAATTCCATTTAAAAGAGAGACTTAATAATAGGAGATGTAGCTACTGTGGAATTAGGTAATTATTGAAGGAAAGTGGCAAGTTTGTTCATGAGACAAAGCATTTGCCTTCCTTCACTTCCTTTCCATGTGAAATTAAGGTCAAAAATATAAATTAAATTGGTGGGAAAAACTGTATCCTGACCAATGTCTTCTTTTGATCACTTGGAGTCTATATTACCAGTAAATTACATGTGGTATCCTTACAGAAATGAAGGCAAGTGTAATGCTTACTTTTCTGAATGAACAACTGTTAATTCCCCTCGCAGATATTGAGATAAAGTCAAGTGATAAATTAGTACCTCAGATTCTTCATCTGTCTGAGAATTAATTCTGGGTTACCTGTCCCTGACTCATCCTTTAGCACAACTCTGCAGGTGAGATTCAAATCATGTTCTATGTTTTAATATAGAATCAAAAGGAGAAATTAAAAAGTCCCAGTTGCTCCCTCCCACATCTGTCGCTGCCTGACCATATGTGTGACAGCTTGGAAGGGAAATTCTTTGCTCCTTTCTTATATTACACCTATAATTTAAAAATCATTACTCCCTACCTTGAGATCTAGGGGGAAAAGGCTCACAAGTGAGTCTTCAGATCCACATCCAGACTCTTCCTCTAGTCCTGCAAGTGTAACTCATAAATAAGTTAATTTATTGTTGCATCCCTGGCAAATTCTGCATGAGCTTTTTTCCCAACAATCCCATGGCTACCCCCAAACATTCTCAGTCATTCTGCTGACAGGGAATAAGAGAGGCCATGGAAAAGTACTGTGAGTGGAAGTTTGTCAGCCATGACATTAATGAGGGGAGGCAGAGGAGAACCCTTTGTCTGCCAGCTCTGTCTGACTCCTGCAGAACCAACAGCAGCAAAGTACAATTGTTCAGCTCATGGCAAAGGAAGGCAGATCAAAGTGAATCCACCCAGGAACTGCTCTGTGTCCCAGGCATTCCTTACAGCAGTTCTGGCCTCTCAGGTGTCACCTCAAGCCATCAATACAACCCTTTATCACAAACCCCCTCCCATATTGATAAAGCCTATCTTCTGCTTGCAACTGCTGGTCTCACTTAATGAATATTTATCTTGCATGGTCCAGGAGAAAGTCTGGGTGAAAGTTTGCACACAATGCACTTTTATTTATTTCACTAGAAAAGGTAGTTTTCTTATCTGAACAGTTGCTCCATGTGGTTGTGAATTAAAATCCAATGCTACTTGAGTAAAGTTTCAGCTGTTCCCTTCACTGCATTACAGAGAGCAGGTTCTGATTGTTCACGAAAATGTGGATATATTCATAAATCCAGAGTATTGATGAATATATAATATGGCAAGGACCCCCAAAAATCTCTGCATTAAAAGTAAGAAAGGGATGACTACTTCACTGATTTACTTACAGTGATAAACTTTAAATTTTATCTCCACAATTCCTATAAGAATCCCAGGGGAATAATTAACTCTTTGCAGAATATATTGCCTGTTTTGCCTAGAAGATGACTGGTCCAAAAAAATTGGATAAAAAAATACACCTGTTTCATGAAGCAAGCGCACAGGACTGTAATCTCAGATTATCAGAGAATTAAACAGCCATTTTCTGTGATTTCTCTGCCCACAAGAGCAGCAAAACTGAACATCTGAGTGTTCCAGAAAAGAAAGCAAAATCAAAGTCTATCGTGGTTTGATCTCTCATTAGAAACAATAAATAATGACAACTTGCATCTTTTATTGCCCAGCATCCTACAAATCCAAACCCAGTAGAAACTCCAGAAACCATTCCATGAGTTTTATTTTGCTGCAGGTGGAGCAGTAGGCAAGACATGCACAGCTTTATTCCAGGGAAAGGATCCCTTCCCTGCTCTGGCTGCACAGGCAATCAGCTCTGCCTTTCCCTTCCTCCTCCCCTTCCCAAGCCTTCAAGCAGATTAATAATTTGAATTATATTTCTCATGATACCTTCCTTTTTGGGCATCCCCTTTAATGTTAGCACTGAAAACCAATCAATGTTCTCATAAAAAAAAAATATGCAGGAAAACAGTCTTGGGATCACAACCCTCCAGGCCAAGCACTGGGGACATCAGTTGCCCTATGAGCAGATGCTGGAAGATATTGCAGTTCCACACAGAGCAGCATTGAGGAAATCTCAGGGTGGCTGATGTGAAATTCCCCAAATATTTGTCTTTTCACTTAGTTCAGGCCTCCAGGGAACAGGTATCCCCTACAGACCTCAACAGTAAAGCAAGCTGAGTGATTCAACAACTGTCCCTTGAATGAGAAATGAGCTTGTGGCCAACCTGTTCCTCAAAGGCCAATTCCTGCTGTATAAAACAATGCAGCATGAAGAACTGTGCCCATTTATCTCCTCATGCCTTTGCCATAGAGCAGCCAAGACTGTGCTTTCAACATCTTAGAAACAGTCCGCCAAATCATTATGCTGTCACTAAATGGAAACCTTCGTTTTCAGGTGTTGCAAATATTATTAAGAGAAAGTGCAGAGTGCACTGAAATTCAAGGTGACACCAGAGAGACTGCACAGCAGTTTTCCACACACCCTGGGGCAAAACTGAGGAGCTGGCTCTTCAGTCCAGGAGGAAAGATGTAAAAACACTTCCACACTGTTAGAAAACAAATGCACAATAATAAAGCTGATTTTGTTCTGTCTGAAACTAGGTGTGATATGGTTACCTTGTAGATGTTTGCAAAAATCAAATGATGTCACAGGAAAACATTCCCACTTTGCCACAGGAAGACTTGTCCAAAATCCTCAGCTGGATTTTGTCTAGTGCTTTGACTGACAGAACATGTTATTTTTTCATTACATCATGAAATAGTAGATTTTTTCTTGCCCAAAGAAGGAAGTGTCCCATTACCTCAGCTCCAGTGGTATTTCAGTCCCTCCATTGCCTCATTCTGTGTGAACCTTTCCCATATCTCTTGAGAACTTATTTGTGTCACACAAAAATGATAACATGTTTATGAGAAACACTTGACTCACCCATAAATAGCTTTGAAGTTTATGTTATTTAAAAGAGCACCATCGAGTTATTTGTTGATTGTAAACTTGCTGCTACAGAGTATGAAATTAATTTCAACAGGTCTCCAGAACAGGTTAATTTCTTTTCTGTAATAAAGATAGTGTTGATGATGGTGATGATGATGATAATAAAATTCCATCTATTATGGAATTCAGCTGCCCCATGTTCAAGTCAGGCCACTTGCTAGCTCCGCCCCATAACTTTGGTGGATATCATTACCAAGGAATAAATCTAGGTTCCCATTTCATCCCTCCCTTCCCTCAAATGCATTTTGAATTCTGCACTCAAAAGAGACATGAAGTGCTGGGAACAAAATCAGAATTCCTAGAATTAGGAAAAGAACCCTAAGAGAGGCTGGATAGGAGCCCATGACATGCATCAATCCTCTACTCTCCCCCAAACAGCCCACACTTAGGTCTTTTCCCAGGAGAGCGTTGTCAGCTTTGCTCTAAACTGTTCCTGAATTTGGAGACTCCATAAGACCCTGGGGATGCTCTCCCAGTGACAGCCTGCCCAGCCATTAGAGCAGTGTTCTCACCGTGTCTGCCCTAAGCCGTGATCGTTAACGCCTTTATTCCCATCCTCCCCAGGATGGATGTGATGGAGTAATGAACACATACCTGCTCTTTTACAATAAAAGTTGTTGAATAATAGAACTGAAACTCTCCTGTGCTTAGTGCTCTTCCCCTTAGGCTAAACAATCTTAATTCATTTATATTTTTATTCAAAAGCTGCTCTGCTATCTTTTGAAGCTGTTTTGGGAGCGTTCTTCAAATGGGCCACAATTACTTGTTCTCCTTGAAGTGCTGTGCCCCAGACAGGACACATTCCTCCAGTTTGCTCTCCCTCATCCTAAAGAGAGGTAAAATATTGGTTCCCATCTCCCTCTGAGTCCACAGAACCAGGGGAATTTATAGCTCAGTGCAGATGAGACAGGAAATAAACAGATGAAATAACTGCTCTGCCATTACAGCCTTACCCGCTGCTTTGCTGAGATGCCTCTCTTTGATTCCAAGGATCAAAAGGTATTTTCTTTTTCTCAGATGTAGAATTGTTTGGAATTTGTTGGAAAATGGCTTTTTCTCACCTTGATAGAAATCAAATGACACTTTTTTCTTTTTCCTAATTCTTCTCAGAAAGGAGATGAAAATCTTTTGGATAAACACATTTCCTTTATGCCCTACTAGATCCTTCTGAAATGCCCTCTTAAAAAAAAGAATAATTTTTCTTTTTCCTACTTTGCCTGTTATTTTATATGAAACACTTATTTTGCCCACAAATACAAAATCAGTACTTTTTTATTCCTAATAACACTGGAATTGTTACAAATATTTTAAAAGCAATTTTGTACAGTTTGCTGTCCATAGAAAGGATACAACATGTGCTGCACTTCAAACCTATGCTATGAATTCCACAAGTTATTAAAATAGCTTGAATAGATCTTCAAATAACAAAAGCACATTAATAAAAATAATTATTTTCATCTATTTCCTAGGCAACTTATGCGCACAGTCTTTTGGGGCTTGGCATTTATTTAAAAGTGTATATAAAACAACAAAAAAATAGGTGCCACTAGAATCATTAAAGTGACTTGAATATACTTTGTGCCAGGTTAATTGACTTCACACATCATCTGGGTATAAACTCAGAGCAGACAGAAAATAAAGTTAAAGAAACATTAATTATTCTTACGTTACATATTTGGTATTTTCCTGTAAAATATTTATTTCATTCCAGATATCAAAGTTCTCTTAAAAAACACCAGTATGAGGTCTTGAGTTGATCCGAAATGCTGATCCTTGCTCCAGAGGGATACAACCAATAATCTTCATTTTGTAATCTCTCTTAAAAAAACCAAACCAAATCAAACCAAACCAAACCAAACCAAACCAAATCAAAAAAACCAAACCAAACCAAACCAAAACCCCCCAAAAACTGAAAAACAAAAAACCCCAAGAAAAGTGTGACCTTTCAAATCTGTGAAAAATCAGAATATGCATCTCGCAGGCTGATGTTGTACATTACTTATGGTACCCTTGGATATCCCTGCTGGTGAGCAGGGGCTGTTGGGAGTTACTAGGAAGCTGGAAGGACACCACAGCTGCAGATCCTCATTCCTCATGTCATAATCAAGGATGAAAATTTTAGCCTGAAAACCACACTGAGGTTTCCCACCACTTCTCTGTGTTTGATTATTTTTGAGGTCACAAGAGTTGCCACTCTCCTCATGTGACATCAGCCAGAAAAATAAACACTAAAGGGAGTGTGGTACAGCTATTTTTGTTTCTAGCTTTTGTGAGAACTATGCTGTACCAACTTTGCAAGACTTTGGAGACATTTTGAAGCCCAGGAACAGTAAATGGGTTCCAAGTCACATGTCTTAAAATGTCTTATTCTGGACCTAAACCCAGATCTGTGTGCAAAACATTATTTTTCCCTCAGTGCCTTCACTGAAGAGCGCCCAGATCAGGAACTTCCACAGCACAGAGCCCATTCCCAACACAGACCCTTCACCGAGGAGGAGCTGCACAGCCAGGACATTTTGGTAATAAATCCATTTAATCTGACATGTGGGAAGACGTTTGCTCCTTTTCACACCTCTGTGTAGGGAATATTGCACAAAATGGGATTTGTGCTTTTGCATGTCTTTACCTAGAGCCGGCCATGCTCTTAGCTAGGACATCCTGGGGTAAATCAGATCTAACTTAATCAGAAATCTTTCCCATTCTTTCTCCACATGGGGAATCTCAACTGCCCCATGTGAGCTCACACACATGGTGTGTGAGGCTGGAGCATCCCCCAGGGGCTCCTCTGGTGCCACCTCCCTGCTCCAGCAGGGCCATCCCAGAGCACAGGGCACAGCAGTGTGTCCGTGGGGCTCTGCAATAGCCCCAGGGAGGAGCCTGCACAGCCTCTCTGGGCAATGTGCTCAGGGCTGGGCACTGCCCAGGGCAGCAGTTGTGCCTCCTGTGCAGGGGGAGCTCCCTGGGCTCAGGCCCTGCCCGTGGCTCTGGTGCCATTGCTGGGCCCCGGAGCAGAGCCCGGGCCCTGCTCGGAGCCCTCCCTGCACACAGGGACACCCAGGGCTGAGGGCCCCTCTCAGCTGGGGCTCCTCTCCAGGCTGAGCAGCCCCAGCTCCCTCAGCCTTTCCTGGGCACCGAGATGCTCCAGGCCCTTCCTCAGCTGCGCAGCCTCCGCCGGCCCCGCTCCAGGAGCTCCCTGGCCCTGCTGTGCTGAGGGCCCAGAGCTGGGCACGGCACTGCAGAGGTGCCCCGGGCTGGGCACAGGGGCAGGAGCCCCTCCCTGACCGGCTGCCAAGGCTCTTCCCGATGCCCCCGGGGCACCCTCGGCCTCCCTGGGCACCCCAGGACACTCTGCTGCCTCAGGGCCAGCTCCTTGGCCCCAGCACCCCAGGACACTCTGCTGCCTCAGGGACAGCTCCTTGGCCCCAGCACCCCCAGGTCCTTCCCTGCAGAGCTGCCCCAGCAGATCCCCCCAGCCTGTGCTTGTGCTGGCGTTGTCCCTCCCCAAACTCCCCGAGCTGAGCCCAACATGATGTATTTGATGTGCTGAGGATTGAGAAAACCATAATTAAAAATGGTGGTTCTAATCTACTCCAACAGAGGTCACAAGTAATGTATTTCTCAAAATTTTCCAGCAAATATTACCTCACCCCAGAGGGTTCACCTGAAGATGGGAGACATTCAATTTGAGTGTTGTTGCTTTTAATCAAAGGTTGTCAATCACATGATATTATTTCAACCAAAATTACACAGGGGTTCACCTGTGTCAGCTTACTGGTAATAAACCAGTGTTTCATATGTTGCTTTATTTGCATTTAAGTCTGAGTTTTCATAAAAATACCCTGGGGTTTTAGGATTTTTACCAACACCCAGTTATCACTTCCAAAGTGCATCATGTCCTAATGTAAGATTTTTTGAAGTTAATATACTGCTGACATTAAACTGAACGATGTTCTTTGTTTCTGTAAGTTCAGAGTGAAAAGGCAATATTAAAAAAAATCATATAGAAAGAAGCTTTTTAAAAGTTCATAGAAGGTGAAAAGAAATCAAAACAATAATTTTCTATGTTTTTTTGTTAAGAAGGAGAAAAAAATACATTTAAATTCATATATTTCATTCTTTACTTCTGTTCATTTTTAGACTGTGTAAAAACTAAATAATACAAACCTTCCAATGGTCTCATTAACTTTTGTTTAGTTATCCTGTTATGATGATAGGATACATCAAATGATCTGTAATTTAAATAATGAACAACAAATCCTACCCTTTGTTTTAAATCTGCTTCAGCTCCTTAGGTATCCGAAATTTTCCAGCTCAAATGTGTTAATTAAAATGTTTTTCTTCTTACCGTAGCATCTGTTTCCAATTAGGTGATCACTATTTAAAAAGTCAACAACAAAAATCATGTTTTTACTAGAGCAAGAATAAAATAACCCACTGTACAACTATGAAAAATAAAAGTGCTCACATTGCAATTATCTGAAAAGCTGAATTAGGCTGGAGACTGCAGTTATTAAAGGAAGCCATGCAGAAATGTGCCCTTTAGCATGAAACTTACTCTAAATTATATCATCCACTCATAGAATTGTAGGCCACTCATAGGCCTGGGAGGGACCTTAAAGCCCATCCAGTGCCCCCCCTGCCATGGGCAGGGACACCTCCCACTGTCCCAGGCTGCTCCCAGCCCCAATGTCCAACCTGGCCTTGGGCACTGCCAGGGATCCAGGGGCAGCCACAGCTGCTCTGGGCACCCTGTGCCAGGGCCTGCCCACCCTGCCAGGGAACAATTCCTGCCCAAGATCCCAGCCAGCCCTGCCCTCTGGCACTGGGAAGCCATTCCCCCTTGTCCTGGCACTCCAGCCCTTGCAAAAAGTGCTTTGTAAAAGTCCCTTTGCTTTTTAAAGTGCTTATTTCACCACATGAATCTTTACATTTAAAATGAGCCAGGTTTAGGTATACACTGAAATTTCATGTTTTCATTTTGTTAAGCAGCAGCCTTTTGTCAAATAGCATCAGCCAAGTTCACTGACCACCCATGCAAAACAGCTCTGACTGAAATCCATCATCACAGCTCTCTGTTTTCCCTTCATTCCCCCAAGCCTCAGGTCATTTCCTGCACATTTAGAAATCTCTGCAGTGTAACCCCAGGAGATCAGGATGAATGGGGGAAAATGGGATCTCCTTTGGGCTGGGATTATCTGCTAGAGCTAAACCTCCTCTAGGGCTACAGGTGGTTATTCCACTTCAGCTGCTCCACTGCCTGTAGCAATGCAGGACTTCTCTGGTTTGATCTTAAAGGGTCACTTTTTGCCCAACAAGTAAAAGCTGCGTCAAGGTGAGAGCCACTTAAGTTATTAAATTATTGCTATAAATCTATTATTATTGTTGTTATTATTATTGTTATTAAATTGCTGTGCCAGGGGAGGCTCAGGGTGGGCATCAGCAGGAATTTCCCCATGGAAAGGGTGCTCAGGCCTTGGCAGGGGCTGCCCAGGGAGCTTTGGAGTGCCCATCCCTGGAGGTGTCCAAGGAAGGGCTGGAGGTGGCACTCAGAGCTCTGGGCTGGGGACAAGGTGGGCATTGGGCATGGCTTGGACTGGATGGTTTTGGAAGCCTTTCCCAACCCTTAGGATTCTATGATTTTATAAAATTAAATATGCTATTATTATATTATCAAGTGGGAAATTAATAAAGTTAGGAATATGGAAAATCACAAGGTTGTGGAGAAGAAACCAGGGACACAATTGTGCAAATTTCCTTTCACATATTTGAATATTAGTCCAGATTTACTCTGTGAAATGGGAGAGTGGAACGCTTTTGCTACCACCAGATAAATGAGTTCTGGGAGTGTCTAACATTTCTCAGCACTGAGTAAATACTAAGTAAGCAAAGCCTTCATGTGCAGCAGTGCCCCAAACCCCCTTGCCTGTGTGCCTGAGCACAGGCAGGAGTGAGATGGGCTCTGTACACATTTACTTCAGCTCTGAGGAAGGGAAAATGTGGAGTGATGAGAAGCTCAGTGTGACTGAGTGCTTCAGCAGGACAAGGGGCTTCATGTGGACAGGCTGGGAATGATTTTCCATGGGCAGGAAGGCAAGAGGGAAGTGCCAGTGCAAATGGAGCCAGATCTATTCTGTGGGTAACCACCAGTGGATTCTGCTTTGAGCCATGTCCAGCCCTGAATCCAGCCCCACCTCACCATCCCTGGCACTGGGATGGAGCAGCACTGCTCCTTCCCAACCCTTGGCCTCTCTGGCATGCTTGGAGCAGGATCTGGGCCATCTCAGGGGTTCATTTATCCCATTCATTTATCTCTGTCTCTGCTTTGACCCCCAGTACTGCTCTGGTCCAAACACAAAATAAAAACAATATAACTGCAGGAAGGAGCAGGGTAGTTAAATGAAGTAAAGACTTAATACATGTCACATTTTGGCAATTCCCCCTAGCCTCACAGTTCAGAAGAGGCCATTGCATTGAGAGTGGTTTGATTATTTGGTTGTAGTAGACAAAGCTTCAGTTTAGTTTACCCTCCAGGATAAAAAAAAAAAAAATAGGTCAGTTTTTCATTAACAGAAAAAAAAAAAAAAAGAGAAAGTAGTTATTTAAAAATTGTTATGACATGTCAGGCCATTAATAGCAGGATCCTAAGCACGGTGAAGTAGGTGAGAAATCAGTTACTGTGAGGAAGTAGGCCAGTAAAACATCATGAAGTGATTTAACCTGTCTCTAATTAATGGAAATTCTATATCTGTTTTATTCACATTATACAATTTATGACTTCTTCTTGACTGTTTCTCTTTCCTCCTTCCTCAAACTTTGAAGCTGCACATCGTTTGCAGCCTGGTACATTGCCAGCTAAAGAAACCTCTCATTTGATAATAAGTCCAAGTGATAAGTTCATTCTTACTCTTTTGATAAGCTTCTGTTGAAATCTCTTATGTCTATAAATCCAAACAGAGCTTCCTCTTTATTATTTTTAAACTCAGACTATTGGTCAGAAACAAAGGTGTTGCTTCTTTTATTGCTAAACATCAGTAGATGTTCTGCTGCTGCCTAAAGAAATGAAATATAACTGAAATAGAAAATATAACTGAAAACTGCCTTCCTCCTTTAATGTCTGAAATTCTCAGTGGCTGCTTTGAGCTGACATTCTCTTGCCACCAACCATGCTTTACTTTGAAGGAGAAGAACTTTTTTTTTTTTCACTTCTAAAGAAATTTATAATAATTTAACTGTAATTTCCTGCAAACCCAAATCACCTATTGCACCATCATTAAGGCTAAATATTCCTACTTTATCTACAGTGTTTTACTTT
This sequence comes from Lanius ludovicianus, assembly GCA_013397235.1. Lineage (NCBI taxonomy): Eukaryota > Metazoa > Chordata > Aves > Passeriformes > Laniidae > Lanius > Lanius ludovicianus. The sequence continues at coordinate 178,422 of VYXG01009798.1, read as the reverse complement.
GATTCTCAGGGAGAGGAAATATGATATGATGCAATTAATGATGTTCAGCAATCTCCTATTTTACAAAAACAACTCCTGGACCTCTTGGAAGCAGGTAAAATTAACCACTGACAAATAGCAATGAGTGCAGAGTGATGAGTCCAGCTCCTTCAGTCACAAGGAGAAAGGACTTAAGTTATTCTGTAATCCTTGCAAGAGCAATCTCCAGCCCAGCTACTTCAACTTTCATATTACCTGTATTTTTATTGGGCCCCACCCAGATCTGAATTATCAGGCAGAAATGTGAGAACTGAACCCTCAGGCCTAGAAGTTGTGTGCCCATCGTGCATCTGCAGCTGAACTGACAGGAAGAGGGAAATCCCTTCAAAGCTGGCCATGAGTAGCTTATCCACTCTGATTTTTTACCTTTCTGAAATTTATTTACTCTATAATTTTCTCTCTCGTATACCCTAGGGACTCACTGGATTGAGACAGAGACAAGGCAATTCAGTTTTATGGAAATACTTACAAGTCTAGTCCCAGCTTCTTTTCAATTAATGGAAGGGATGCATTTTCCTAAATTCCACAGATGGATTACACATGCCCTGCTAGCATACTGCTGCATGCAATAGCTTGATAATTCTGGTCTAAGAATAAAGACTAAGAATGAAATACCCCTGAAAATATTATTGAAATGTTGAAATAGCATATTTAAACCTATTTCTTTAATGAAATCTTTGAAAGTGCAGTGCTTTCTTGGAGCAGGCAAATGAACTGCAGCAATCAATACTAAATTTGGTAGAAATAAACCCCCAAAACTTGTTATTCCTTTCCTTCAACACAAGGCAGACAGTCAGATGTCTTAACTGTTCAATTAAATTTTAAAAAATGTCACCAGCAACCCTCAAATATTAAGAAAATACAGTTTGAAATAAGCTTCAGTATAAAAGCTCAAGTGTGACAGAAATACAATTGTGCAAATGATACTTCAGTAATAATAGAGGAGGCATCTGTCATTTCAGAGTAGCCCTGAATGCTGGAAACAGGAATGGATCAGAGGAATTAATCACTAGTCAGAAGGTCTAGGACAAAGATAATCATACATCTGAAAAAAAAGCCTTACTAATCACACCATGATTGTTCCTTCCTTGCCTTAAAGGCATTTAAAGTGCACAACTCTTGCATGGTGCTGAATTCAGGACAATCCAGGTTGTCATTTACATGATGTGCTTCAGAGATCTCCCAATAATGGCAGGGTTTCACCACAGCAAATGCAAGAGTCTCTTGTTGCAGCCATCAGAGGAGTTTCACCCTGGTAGTGTTTCAGCAAATTGCACTGATCTGAGTAATTTTCATCAATGCAGGCTACCAGAGGGGACAGGGCTGAAGTGGGGATCAGGAATTCCCAACTGCCTCATCAGACTTAGTTAGAGCTTATTTAAGGGAAGTATCTGAAAGAAATCACATGTGCAGCTTTACAGAGGGAACAGAGCCCTGTCTGAACAACAGCAACCCCAGGGTAACTCTTTGGAGGGGGCTGTTATTCCCAAATCCATCTGTGCTGAGCACACCATCTGCCTCCTGCTGGTGCCAGCCAGAGGGCCACCAGCCACCAGCTGAAATAGCCCAGTGTCACTGTGCACTGTGAGCAGTGCTGCCTCTGTGACCTCTGGGAGACATCAGCTCCACCTGGAGCAATTCCATGTTCCATTGGCAGGTGAGACCTCATTAAAAAAATACAGGAATACATTCAAAAGGGATTTTTACAACTTTTCTCCTTCCTCCGCTACACAAACACTACCAAAGTGCCAACTCATCGAGTTGGGTGATTTACAACGTATCATCATGAAAAAGCAGCAACATTAATAAATATTAAGCCTTTTTCTTGGTCTGTACATTTCTGTCACACTCTGACCAACACAAAGTCCTGTACCTGTTGTTTCAGAAATCACTTGGTTTGGGAAAGAAAATTTACACCCTGTCTCACTTCCTGTATTTTGTTTTTTTAACAACAGTTTTTGTTTCCATTGCTACAGTTTTGTCTAGAAAAAGACAGCCAAATAAATGAAAGAATAATAAAAAAAGAACCATCACACCCATCCAGTGGAAGGGATCTTTGCTGCAGGCTTTATGGGAACCTCTGGACGTCACTTCCCACTCTGACTCATTCTGTGCTTTAATTCCCATCTGGGATCTGCTGCTCCAGAGGAGTTGGGGCAGGGAGGTTTCCAGGTGGGATCTACTTGCCTTAGAACTGCCCAGTGCAATTCCTCCACTTTGGGGAGGATGAAGATCCTTCTCTTCTAAACCAACAGAGCCCAAACACTTCCCTCTAATAGCTCAACACAGCAAATTTCTCTTATTATATCTTTAACTTGAAACTCCTGCACAAGTCCAACCAGTCATGGAACCTTGTTACAGCTCTGCCTTGTTGTACCTGGCAGAGCAATAGCCCAGTTAAACAAATGCTTAATGTATAGATAGTTATGGAATATTTTATGGATGGCAGCAACTACCAATCACTCATGTCAACCTGAATGTATAAGGTAAAAATTTTTAAGTCAGTATTTAGATAATCTCAGTAACTGTAACTTGTATTCATAAACTTTGGACTCTGCTGCTCCTGCCAGCAATTTTCAGGGATCTGAAAATTTGCTAAATGAGCACAGCAACAGCATAAACTGCAAGCCAACACGTGTGAGTAGGGCTGCTGTCTTGCATGAACTCATTGCCTCAGAAACTGAGAGACAGAGAAAAAATATGTTCATTTAAAGTGGCTTCAAAATTAAGTAAAATTGAGTGACTTCCCTGGAAAAATATGGTGAGTCAGTTCAGTTCTTTAGGCAGACCCCAGCAGATGGCATCAGCTGGCCAGCAAAGTCACACCACTTCTCCTGGAGCAGGGAACTCCAGCGAGAGGAGGCACAGGTTAAAAAAGCACAGAACTCTTCCTCCCATAAGAAGAAAGCTGGGAATGAAGGACAACTCCTGGCATGCAAGGTTTTTGAGGAAAAGAACTGGATCATTGCTGCAGAAGAGCTGGAAGCTACATTCAAGATCTTATTTTTGTTAATGGACATTTTAAAGTATGAGCACTCCTTCTTTATTTCATATTTGTCCCAGATATGAGATATATCCCAGACACTTTATCCCACAGCTGGCACAAATGAGATCCAATTTTATACAATTTTTTTATCCAACTATGATACAAATAATGCTGGTTCTTAAAAGCACTTTTTTTTTGGTAGAAGATCAACTGTAGTTCAAGAAATGAAATTATATAGAGAATAAGCCCATATTATTAAAAATTACTCTGCCTATCATAGATGAAATATAGAAATGTTTATGATTACTATTTGATTTTAGATTAAAATAATATACAAAATAAATGAACTGAGAGCTGATCTTCCATAGCTAATAAAGAGATCTTGGGTTTCTATCCATGCAACAAGTGAAAACCTAAAAGAGAAATTCTCTACCATATGTTATTTATTGAATAGTTTTCTATCCCATGCTAGTTTTCAAAACTGTGGGGTTCTTCTCCTGCACTTAGGATTACTTAAAATACTTCTAGCACTGAACAATTTATCATGCTAATAGGATTTGTTATCTTCCTTGTAATTAACTCCCCGGATTCCATTTGTGAGCTCATTGTTTTCATCTATAGAATGATACACCCAGAAACCTGGATTTCTGTGATTTAACCACCTCTTGAATAAATTCTGTTTACACCTGTGCAAATAATGACAAGATACCTAAAGGCAGCTTTCAATTTTCTCCCTTCTTTACTCATCCCCTGAAGAGGCAGAGACTTTATAATGAAAAGTCAAAGTCAGCTATACTGAATAACAAAATGAACCACAGGAGTGATGTTATTAATGGACAGACCTCATGTAAATAATTGGAAACAAAGCAGCAATGAGGTCACTGAGCCAGGCCCAGCTGAGCTGGGCCATGTCACAAATTCAGTGACATGGTTGATAAGGGAGGATTTTAAGCCTCTGACAGGGAGTGAGGTGAAGTTGGGGCTGATTCTCCTACACTGACAAGAGCATCTTCCACTGGTACTGAGCTGCTTCCTTAATTCCCTTTTCCTTTCAGAATGGAGGAGTGTTGAGCCTGCTGGGGAGTTAAAGGTGGTGCCTCAGCTGCCCTGGGAAGGAGGAGGGTGAGTCCAAAGGGTCCCTCTGCACATTTCCCACCCAAGCCCTGGGATGTCCCTTCTCCCAGCGCTGGACACCCTTCCCACGGTGGCTGCTGCTCCTGGGGGCAGATACTGACCCTCCTCCCGTGGAAATGGGGATGGGAGGATTCCACAAACCCCTGGCTCCCTCTCTGCTCCCTCACCTCGCTGGAACTTTGGGGGCCTGGAGCAGAAGGTGGTAAAGCAGAGGAGTAAAGCTGGATAAAACAAACTGCCTTGAATTGTTTAATTCCCTTTCCTGAAGGCATTTTGTAACTCACCAGTGCATTCGGGATTCCCTCTCAGGCACCTGTTAAGTGGGTCTAAATTTCAAAGTGTTTTTCTCACAATAAAAGCAGTGAATAAAATGTGCAAGATAAAACAAACGTTGGGATGTGTCTGCTTTTTGTCCATGCATTCTACACCAGCTGATATCTTATTTTAATACACCACCATGCTATGGAAACTTTCCTTTATAGCTGAACTCAATGATATCATAATGTTGAAGGAAATGAGATATTCTGAATCTACAGTGTTACCTTTCTTTTAGGAACCAGCTGAACATGTGGCTCACTTATCACTATGTGATAACATTTTTCTTTTGTTGATTTATGTGTGGTAAAGTAAAACTATCAGATTTGATGTTCCCACTTACTGAGCACACTGCTTTTTAAGCCTCTTACATTCAGAGCTTTCATAGCACCTTACAGATAAATACATAAATATTTACTTTTCCCTCTTGCAAAATGATCTACACTTGCAATAACTCCAGTTGTCATATAATAAATTAGTATCTTTAGAACTATTTTTTTATGTTATCTACTGTTATAATTAACTCCATCTTTTAACTTTAATCAAAACATTTTGAATATAGTCCAGTGGCTGACTGACTGTTTTGATTTGCTTTACTGGAGACAAGCTGAGATGCTTTGGTAACAGGAAGGGAGAGGTTTTATTGCATTGTCTGTTCAGAAAAAGATTTAGCAAATTAGCTCACAGAAGGGGAAGAATTAGAAGCACAGATCTTCCATTCATGCCATGACTTCACTCACAAGAATAATCAAGTGCACAGGCTGCTAAAAGCAGGCAGGGATGTGGCTGGCAGCTACTCCAGATGTTGTTGGGCAGAAGTTTTGCATCAAATGCATCTTTCAAATAATTTTCCATGATGGTGCCTGCTCCCCTCTCTGGGCTGTGTTTGAGGAGTGTTGTGAGGTGTGGGCTGGAGGTACAGGGAGATTTCACAGCCTTCTGACACCAAGACTCTGCATCTCTACAGCCACAGGAACTAATCTAATCATCCTAAAGGTGACCTTGGGGTGGGCAGCTGCTGCAGCACCCTTTGATACCTCCCCTGGGTAGAAGTTGGAAATGGAGATTGTTTTCCAGCACATTGTGGGCATCTCATGTGCAGAGGGAAAGGCATTGTTGAGCTGGGAGTGTACCTGCCATCATTCCCAGTGGCAGCAGGAATATTGTACCTTTTCTCCACGTGTTCCTCTGGGGCATGGACGTGCCTGCCCACACTTCAGAGGTTTGTCAGCTGATGGGAAACCTTTCATATGTTCTAAACAGAACCAGCAGCTACAAGAATGTTTCAGAGCAAAAGAGTAGCCACAGACGTGCTTTTCTTTCAGAGTTAAAGAAACAATATTACAAAGAACACTATTCTATTTGAAATTCTCTGAAATGTCAGATATTTCTGTTGTGTACGAGCACTACTCACAGTGAAGTTATTCTACAGATGTGTGTAATTGCTTCTTGTAAATGACTGTCATTTATTCCAGAGAACTCAGTTTAGTTTCTCTAATCACTCTCCATTTTTCTATCCCTTCTCATTGGCATGTCAAGATAATTCCTTATAACAATCATTAAAGGATAAGAGCAAGAGATTATAGACAAAAAAAAAATAAATCTTCTTCTTATTTGATTTTTAAAAAGGAAATATCTGGTTAAAGATAAGAAACATTGATCCACATGAATTTTCGTATCAGACACTCAACTTGGATTTAGGATTTGTAGATTCTTCATTTTCCTTTCACTTTCAGACACACTTTAAATATACAGAACACAGAAGCAGAAACAGGTTTTTCTTGTTGGATAGCTGGCATTCTTCACTGAATCATTTTGAAGCATATCAGAGACGTTGCCCATAGCCTGCTAAAAATTAAACCTGCATCAAGCTTCAAGTGTTACAAAACAACAAAAAATGACAGGACACTTCTCATTCCAAAGGGCTGAAATAGGAAAAGCAACTTCTGATCAAACCTAATCATCATGTGAGAACATTTAATTTGAAAACATAATTATAGCACAGGAAAAGAAATTACTGTGATCATGACTGTGATGTTCTTCAATAAAGAATTTAGGCATATACTTTTATTAATTCATTTATATAAAGCATTTTCCCACAAGAGTTTTTATCATCGCTGGAAAGAATAACTCACCTCTTGTTGCTTCCCATTGCTTTGTGGCTCAGATAGACACAGAATTTATCTCCTCCTCACAACCTCAGTAGGTATCAAGAGTCTTTAACATTTATTCCCAAACCCTTGTATTTGATTTTTTTCACAACTATTCAACTTTGAATGTTTAGGATGAAACTTCTTAAACTGTCTTCAGTCTTTGACTGGAGTGTTTTATGGAATTATATAGCAAAAAGCACACAATTTGTCAGCTATATCATTCCTTGAAAGAGTTACCTAGAATCAATTTATATTTAAATCTCTTTCTTTCCACATCCATAAGAAATGCTGCTAAATTTCAGAAGTTGGCAAAACATTCTATATAATTGAAGTAAAAATTTCCATTTCTTTCTAATTTTAGATGGAGGTTTTATTGCTCCCTATTTGAAACATTTATATGCAATGAATACATCAGCTTTTTAGTAGGCTGAGCTGTATTATTTCATTTCAGGCAAACACAAAAGTGTAAAGCATTTCTGCCTTGTAAGCCCTCATTTACATTTAAAGAGTAATTTTAAGATAATAGGATTTTGAGGTGAAATTTAGCCATGGCCTAGCTGTTTGCCAAGGAATGTTCTGTCTCCTAAGCAGGCAGGGCTCCTGCTCCTTGGTGGGAATGTTGTTGAATCCACCAGGAGAATCACAATGGGAACATTCAAGGTGACAATGAAATTTAGGAGAGAGACGAGAAACATAGTCATAAACAGAAACATGTGAAGCCTGTGAAATCAAGGTGATAGGCCTGAGGCAATAAACTACTTGATCAATGTTGAAGGGCTATTTCTGTGGAAAAATCCCTTATTGGCCATTAGTAAGTTCTCAGCACCTTTTGCATTCCTTTGTTCCACTTAACAGCCATAATTTCCTAAAATGAGCATGCAGTTAAATAAATAATGCACAGTGACCAAACGTGCTTTTAGTCCTCTAATAGCTGGTATGTATTCAGAGTATTGATACTTTCATCTGCCTTGAATATCCTAAATATTTGGTATATTAGCCAGACTTTCCTGGGCTGCTTGGTGTGGTCGTTCCTTGTGGAGCCATTGACGGCCAGAGTGGCACGGGGGTAGAAGTTTATCAGATTTGGAGGAATGCAGTGAGTGTTTCCCTGCTAATTGCCATCTCCCAAGAGGCTGTTAATTGCCTCTATCTTTGTCTGTGGTCTGGCTCCAGACAGGATCCAGCCCCTGATCTCAGACTCCTGCTGGGGAAATTCTGGAAATGGCTGGAACAGCCAATCCTGCACCTTGGCACAGTCATGGCAAAGCTTAGAAAAGCTTTTAAAATCTGCTCTCATGTTCAAGTGTCTTTGTCAGCACCTCTAACCTCTCACAAGTTAAAAGTTGTGAGGTTAGTTCAGTTCACTGTTCGTAATTGGTCAAAAATTGCCCCTTGGTTTTGCAGAGAAATGGAAGAGGAGCTCCCATCATCAACCCTGGTCTTACTTGAGGGCTCTGGATTTTAAAACCTGCTATTCCCTCCCTCCCACCTCCAAATGAGACTTCATTTAATGGAAAACCATCCAACCAATTCATTGAAACTACTACTGAAAATACTTAAACCAATGTCAAGGAAGTCACATCTTCATTTCCACTAGTTGTTAAATTCCATGCAGTCTAGAGAAAAGTAACCTAAATAATATTTATGTTCCTCAAACATAACCACAAAACTCTGCCAGGAAGAGTTAAATAGCACTGAGGATGAGCTTAATGAGGGAGTCATTGAAGCCAACAGACCCTTGGGTAACCATAGATTTTCACATTGGTTTTAGTTTTATGATCATCAAATAGTTTGGATAGGAAGAGACCTTGAAGATCATCCAATTCCAACAATATATCATTGTTCCAAAAAGTTATTGTTGTAGCTTGATAGAGTTTCTTTGGAAATCTGCAGTGGTTTGGTAGAAAATTGTCATATCTTGTATATTTTGAAAGAAATAGGCTAAACATTTTGATATTTCTTTCAGGAAACTTTGCTTTAGCAGACAATTTCCAATTCATCCTGAGTAAGTATTCCTGCTCCATCCCACGTTTCATCTTAACCACATTAAAATGAAGGATTGACTTTTCCACTGTCTATCAATAGCAGATCTGTGGGTATAAAATAACAGTGAAATTGTGACTGAGACCGAGTATTTGGATTCCCTTGCAACTGCTAAATCAATATTTGCTTATCCGGCCCAAAACTCATGAGTTCAATATTAAAAAATACTATTACTATATTTACACTCCATCAGAGCTAAAGGAACTTTATAGAGCCATGTCCCTGTGCTTCTCTATGAATTTTTTAATCCCAAATTGTATTTAACTCCAGTTTAGATAAAGTGACAACTAATCAAAAGATATGCCTGGTTTTGGAATGAGCAAATTCTATCTTACTTAAATCCTTAGGATATTTCCATTCCTTCCAGTGGAAACAGTATCATATCAATAATTTAAAGAATAATTTTGTGACCTTACGTTCAGCTGTGACTGTCTATAGCACTTTTCATGGATTTCCATGATAAACCTTAAACTGAATTTTACTGACAGGAGCTGATTTTCTTGGCCATCGTTTCATCAGGCAAATGCAGCATTAGCACTTGCACCCTGCAAGGAGAAAATGCAAGCAATGGTCTGGTTATCCAAGGAAATTACTGTGTTTCCATTTTACCCTGTACAGAACTATTGCAGCTCTGTTAACAGAAAACTCTTTTTGTTCTGTCCATACAAATATCCATTAATAGATATTTTTTATCATATTTAGGGCATTTATCTTGCTTATTGTAAAACATGTTAATTTGTTGCTGATACTTAGAAATCAACCTCCTCATTCAGGAGAACAGACTGAAAAGCTATGGGGTGAAAATGTAATTATGTGAAATGCATTGGAATATTTCCCTTTCAGTGAATACATAACATAAAGAATTACAGAATATTTTGGGATGGAAGGGACCCTGGAGATCACCTCATTCCCACCCCATGGGCAGGGACGCCTTCACCAGACCAGGTTGTTCAGAGTTCCCTATTTATGCTTTTGCCTAAGTGTCAAAAGGACTCTTTTTTGTTCTTTTTCATGTACATGTTTTAATCCAGCCTGGAAAAGTGAATATCCTAGCAAAGTGAAGAGATTAGGTCTGTTTATAAAGAAGCAGCTAAACTAATATCTTGTGCATGTTTGGAGTAAAGAGCAAACAACAGTGAAGTTTAGCTTGGAGAAGGAAATCAAATCAGCCTTCTCAGGAGATAACAGTAATTCAAACCAGATATTTCTTTTAGTGGAAGCTCAATACCTTTAGACTGACTGATCCTAAGGAAAAACCTTTTCATTAAGGATTATCTGTCTCTTTTGCAGAGACATTATTGAAGAGTAATGAATTTAATGAAAAGTCCCTGTAAGCATCAAGCTGAAAATTCTGGTGCTAAGACAGGGCAGCTGATCCCTTCCCTTGGATCCCACTGCTGCCATATGCATCTAATCCTGAGCAGATGAGCTTGTTTTTAATGGAAAGCTCTTCTCTCTGAGTGGTGAACTCACAAAGGAAAGTTGGCCTGTGTTTCCAGGCAAGAAGAAAAGTGAAGACAATCAGTGAGTTGCTCTCAATTGGCACAGAAGTTGTGGACTCAAAAAATCTTTAACACAAACTGGGGAGAATCCCGTACTTATCAACCACTTTCATATACCGTGGATTTCTCAGGAAAAAAAAAAATCACTTTTTCCCTATTAAAGTTGATATTTTCCTTTTGATTCCATTCCAAAAACATATGGTGGAACAGCTTTCCTGTTTCTTCCCAACTTATCTCCCATGGAAGTGCACTGAGCACCAGCACGAGGTGATGGCTGACAGCAGGGGGAGGGAGGAATTTCTGTTGGGGATCACATTCCCACTGCACCCCGGGGTGCTTCCAGAGGTAACCCCCTCCACAGGGTGTGTTACCCTCGGGAATGTCCCAGGCACTCCGGGTTCCTGGGAAGGGAGGAGTGCATGGAGGGGGTTAGCTGGCAGTGCAAATGAAACCTTTCCCACAGGAACCTCCCTGCCAGAGGATTGTCCCAGCACCAGAAGGACATCTCACAAATGGGGGCAACAGCCCAAGAAATCAGGAGCAACTGCTGGAGTGTTTCCTTGGGAGTCCTGGCAGATGGAAATGGAAAATGGCTCTGGAAAGGCAGCAGAGCAGATATCAATGATTTACTGCCATGGCCTGCCTGTGATCAATACAAACCAGAAACAGGGAAGGAAAAACTATTGGTAAACATAAATTCATTCTGATAATTAAAAAAAATAAACGAAATTCTGGCTTGATATCATAAGAATTACCCCAAAGTACCCAAACTATAATGATACAAAAAAATCTATATGTAGCTTAATATAATTTGTATTTATCTAAAGACAAAAATACTGGAGCTATTGATTGTGCCCTTTTCAGTTTCTAAATACTGAAAAATTTCACCTGCCATAAGTCAGGAGAAAGAGAGAGAGACATTCCATCCTCAGATGAACATTCATTTTTCTGGCATCAAGTTATCCCCTTAACTTCCTGAGAATTTCCTCAGGGGTTTAATATTATTTATTTTTAGTCCATAAATTCTCAAAAATCCAAAGGTTTGAGGTAATGCTCTATTAAGCCTAATCTTTAATATCTACAGATATTCTGTATTGATTTCACTAAGTCCAAATGATCTCTTCCCCCTACTCCCTGATGAGGAAAGAGACAATCAGTTATTGCTTTTCTTGGTCAAATTCAACCTGATTTTCTTTCTCTTTTGAATGAGCAACTGTAGAAACATGTAATATATAGCAGTATTTAAAATTATATCATTGCGTTAATGAAGCTTAAATGGATCCAATCTTCCCAACAGAGTAAAAGAAAATATTCAAACTCTATTTTTACTATTGCCCTCATTTACTGAGACCAAAACTTCCAGAAATGAGGTGTTTTTTGATAAAAGTGTCCTTGCAACTTTTGACCTGTTTTGCTCCCAAATGGTGAAAACTCTGTGGAATAAAGCAGAGTTTTATCCCTGTGCCTTTGGCAACTCTGCAGTGAGGTCGGGTAAACATCAGGGAGCAGCACAGAAAAAATAACTTTCTCAGAGAAACTTTTTGGTGGTTTTATTCTTAAATTAATTGTTCTGATTTTTACTGGGCAGACATTTGGCACTTTCATGTTTCTGTCTAAAAGTTCATGTTCTGAGAAATTTAATCTCAGACCAAGCTTGGGGTTCAGCCTAGGCCAAAGATCCTTTAATCTGTAAGTAATTTTGATGGGAATAATCCAACTTTACTCAAACATGTACAGAAGAAAGAGAGACACATAAAACCCCCAGCAATCCCTTGTCTAAGGGCCTGTTACTGTTCCTCTTTGGATGTGGACAATGGCTTATTCTCAATTCTGATATAAACTTGTAACTTCCAAAATTTCAAATCTTTAACATGATAGAAATGGAAGTTCTTAACTCAGTAGGGAAAATAAAGTTTATCCATCCAAGCACGTATTTAATCTCTTTGGTTATTTCTCAAAATTTGATAGAAATAACTTATTGCTACAGAAATTATGAAGCCTCTTTCTCAGTGTTCAAACGTGTGCCAGTTATTGAGATTTAAAACATAGGTTAGGACTAGACTGCACAAAAGCACCAGTGATTTGTAAACATAGATACAAAAGTAATGCATTCTATTTTTTAATATTTATTTTCTTCCATGGTTTATGGTTTCCTCCTTTCCCAATATCAAAGATTCTGCTGGAAAAAACTCACAAATTCATTCAAATTGGAAAAGAACTCCAAGACTGAGTCCCAGCTGTGCCCAATGCCCACCTTGTCCCCAGCCCAGAGCTCTGAGTGCCACCTCCAGCCCTTCCTGGGACACCTCCAGGGATGGGCACTCCAAAGCTCCCTGGGCAGCCCCTGCCAAGGCCTGAGCACCCTTTCCATGGGGAAATTCCTGCTGGTGCCCACCCTGAGCCTCCCCTGGAACAGCTTGAGGCTGTTTCCCCTTGTCCTGTTACTTGTGGTCTGAAAGAAATGTCCAATTCGACCCATCACATTACATGTAAAAATGGCTTGGTGATTTCCAGTATCACTTGTTAAAATAATTAAAATAAAAATTAAAAAAAAAAATAAAAAAGAAAAAAATCATGGTTTGCTTATTGAGCCCATTGTGACATAAGGATCATATTCACATTTTTTTCCCTAAGCAGACTCCATTGTCTGGCATTGATGTTCCTAAAAGATCTTTTCCACACTTCAGTATAAACCCCTTGTATGATTGAGCAATCAGTAGTCAATGACAGCATCCTGGTGGTGTGGCTGCAGTTAGAACAGGCCAGCAGCCTAAGGGTTAAAGAAAGAGGCCCAGGTTAATGCTGCTCCTCTCTCTTGGGCTGCATGAAGCTTTTTTGGAATGTTATTCAAAGACTAACCCTGTCCTCAGCTCATTTTTTTAAGCAAAGCCTGGAGTACTTGAACCTGTCTACTTCAAGCCTTGATTAATGTCATTAGCTGCTGTTCTCCCTCTCTCCTCATAGCTGCCAGATGGAATGCTGAAGATTATTCTGCATCACTTAATTGGAGTTTATAATTAAAAAATGGTGAGTGCTATGGACTCTGTTTTGCCCCTTTGATCCCAACATAGACAAACAAGTTTCTCTAATCAGTAATTCCTCCATGTCCTCTCTCAGAGCCTGCCTGAGCTCATATGCCTCTCATCTTGCTGTATATGTTCTTTTTGCATCATTCCCCAAAACTGTGGAGACAAATTCTGGTCATACATGTTTTTCCCTTTCAAAAAAACTCATCCTACATATGGGAATGCAGCTCTTTCTATGTCCTCCTGTGCATCCCTCCCACAACACGCAGCAAAATAGCAACGTGTGCCCAAACCACACATATGGCTCCTGGAAAGTCAGCTCCAGGACTTTTGGAAGTTCAGCTGAGGATAGTTTTGAGAAGTGACTTTCAGCATCATTTTTGGAGGGGAGCCAAACTGAGCAAAGGCAATTATACCTCCGCTTCTGTTTGTAGCTGCAAAGCGAATGTGCACACGCAGGAATGTGCATCAAAGTTTGCACAGTGATTTTGAAGCAACTGCTTCTACATTTTCTCATGTAAACAGTACCACTGCAGGCAGAGGTAACATGGGAATTGCTCAGTATGCATCAATTGTAAGAAATGAGTGGTTCAGGCCTCTTTTCCTTCTGATGCAAGCCACAAAACTTTTCTGAGAATGTTCTAATACATGTAAGGTGTTCAGTGACAATGGCCCACAATGACTGAAATGTCCTCCTTCAGAAAAAGGGAAATATGAAAAGTACCAACCCTGGCCTTCAGTGCTGTGGTAGCAAAAATACTGCTGGACTGGAGTCTGGCTTATTGGCATAAATCATTCTGGCTCTGGTAAAAATTGTTCCCTGGCAGGGTGGGCAGGCCCTGGCACAGGGTGCCCAGAGCAGCTGTGGCTGCCCCTGGATCCCTGGCAGTGCCCAAGGCCAGGCTGGACATTGGGGTTGGGAGCAGCCTGGGACAGTGGGAGGTGTCCCTGCCTGTGTTACAAGAGTTTCTTCTCAATATCCCAAACATGAGACACTTTTCCTTTTGTTGAGCAGGCTTATGATTTACGTGCTGGGTTTTCAATCATGTCCTATTTCTTATGGAAGAATCTCCCTCCTGCCCCCCTCCAATTTGTCTCTTACTGATTCTTCTCTTCTACAGTGAGTTTTATTATTCATGAAAGATAGCTGCTGCAGAAGAAGCAAGAACTGAAATGTTTAATGTCATGTGGAGCTGGAGGAGCTGTGGAAAGGCTGGACAAAGATCCACGACTCCAGAAGAAACACCTGGTAATCCCTTGCAGGCCAAGAGGAAGCCTGGGCTCTCTTCAAGACTTTAGGGTTGAGAAAACGACTGTATCCACCAGTTCATGTTCCTTTCACAGTGCCAATGGACTACAATGGAAAATAGATAGATTTTCCTGAAAAAAAGTTTGGTCATGGAAAAGCTTCCTTGTGCTGTACAAACGATTAGAAGAAGCAGATAAACTACATAGTCTGGAGGAAGAAACACTCATCAACACTGACCCCACAGGCTCTCCACACCTCAGTGAAGTATTTCCCCAAAATAGATTTATCTGTACATATTTAGGGCCAAAAGAGATATTATTGTCATCACAATAAAGGAAAAAATAATCTGAAACTGCTGAAATGTAGCTCAGTGATACAGTTTACAAATAAACTTTTTCAGCTCTTAACTGCAATATTTAGTATTGTCCAAGTATAATGATGAGATACTTGAGATTCAAGTCTGTGTGTGTAATTATCTTAATCCATAAATTATAATCCTGGAAGGTAATAAACCCAGTCATTTTGAAGAGCAACCAACAGAGCCCATAATTTTTTGCAGTTGCTGTGCTCAGGATCAGCAGCACACAAAAGTCAAAACGTTGGTTGACAAGGGATGCTGCTCATCACCACCAAGATTAAAGTGAATTATTTGACAAAACAAGGCCCCTTCCATGTGACACTTGCGGGGTTTTTGCCAAGTTCTCCTGGCAACTGGATATGAAGGGGAAACCAGAAACAGGGAATGACTACTGATTCCTCCCTTGGACAGAGTTGGATCTGGCTAGAAGCAGATTTCTTCTGAAATTACAGTTATTTCAGCATTTTATATTTTTCTATGAAGAGCTATGATTGATAATATGACTCAGTAATAACCTATACTTAGGAAAAAGAGTGTTTCTTTGTAATTAGGGTGTTTCTTTCCAATTTAGACCAGAGTTATGACGGAGGTTCTTACTTTTTTATTTATTTCAGTGTTTTTCCTTTTAATCTTCTGTTCTTATATGTTTTTGCTTTTGTAAATGTTAAAATCTGTAAAATAGAGGTTTAAAAGAAAGAGTGTGGAAGATGAAGTCTGGAAGTGTGTATTTATTTCATGTGTCTGTCACCCAAAGCTGAAAAGGAAATGCTACACTTTTTTGGGGACACATCCCCTGTTTTTGTGAGGGGCAAGAACAGTGCTGTGGTTGTTCTTTGTGAATGGCAACACTCAAACAACTTAATGAATAGTTTAATCAGAAATAGTTTCTTAGGCCACAATCAAGGCATATTGAGAAACTAAATGTGCCCCTCCTTGTTCCTCCAGACTTATCTGCCAAATCAATGAGTTTGGGGGGCAGGACTCCTGAATGGAAGTCGTTGTGGGAAATAATGTCAGTGCTTATTAAATTGCAATCTATAACCAGATGTTTGATTATAATATCTTAGAATCATTGAATAGAATCATGAAATGGGTAGGGTTTGAAGGACCTCAAAGCCCACCCAGTGCCACCCCTGCCATGGGCAGGGACACCTCCCACTGTCCCAGGCTGTTCCCAGCCCCAAAGTCCAACCTGGCCTTGGGCACTGCCAGGGATCCAGGGGCAGCCACAGCTGCTCTGGGCACCCTGTGCCAGGGCCTGCCCACCCTGCCAGGGAACAATTCCTGCCCAAGATCCCAGCCAGCCCTGCCCTCTGGCACTGGGAAGCCATTCCCTGGGGGCTGGCCCTGCAGCCCTTGGCAATTGTCTCTCTCCATCTTATAAGAACTCCTTAGCATGTCTTAGACTCTATGTCTCTTTTTAGAATGCATGAGATAAAATTTTTAAATAAATGTTGCTTGGTAGCTCATTAAAGTTGCTCAGAATGCCACGGACAACTGTAGATCAACCATTCCTCATTATACACAGGTCTAAATTTCAAATGGCCATCTGCAGAAAGTGAGAGCACATATTGAAATTCACAGCATTTAGAAGCTATGATTAAACCTGAACATCTCACTAAAAAATCAATATGTTTTTTCCACCCAACTCATGGACATGGGATTTCACACATGGAACTTCAGTTTAATGACACCTCATGTATTTCACAAAGCAGCAACATTTAAATAACAATCAAATAGTTAATAAATTGCTGAATCAGGATTGAAGCACATACATGATCCTTACATTTAAATTCCAAGGGAGAGAGGTTCAAGGGGCTTGTGATGTGAACTGTGAGATGTTTAAAGGGGGCATTCTCTTCACCCCCTTAGCCTTGCATTATTGGTTTCTAAATTGTTGCCATATATTGCCATAGTTGCAATCATATCTTTATTGTGACCCCCAAAATTTAAGTAAGAAACACTTTTTTTTTTTCTTTTGGTCTGATTTTGAGCCCATTCGTAACATCTGGGAACCGAAATATCCTAAGTGTTGCCTTGGCTACAAGTCCAGCTAAGAGGCCTTTTTAAATTCCAGGAAAGGCAGAAGAAAACATTCCTGTGGGGTATATAAGAAGCTCTGAGACTTTCCCAGAAGTGAGATTCAAGAGGCTTTTTTTTTGTTCCATATATTTTTGCTCTTCAAAACATTTTTGAGCTGCTAAGAAGCAGCTCTTACCCAGCTGAACAGAACATCTGGCACCTCACCGTGGGGTGCAGGTGATGGAGAACCAGACTGAAACAGATGTGGCCACTTACCTGCATCAACACTCCTGATGCACTCAGGGCTCCTTAGGCAGTGCAGGGAACCCCACAGTGACTTTCTGAGGAATTCTGGACAGTTACCTGGAGCTAGCAGAGATTTAAACATGCTGCTTTCTGAGGAATAATAATAATAATAAAACCTATTTATTGTTATTGATTGAATTGCCCTGTCCTCAGCACAGTAATATTTCATAGAAGTGCTAGATATATTTTTACTTTGCTCATTATCATATGATGTGTACGAATCTTTCCTTTAAAATCCCTCAGTAAAGCTTCTGCCTAATTAAATTTCCTAATGCTTAAATACTCTTTCTGCATGATCATACGAAGCCAGCCTAAGACTGTGTGGTCCTCTTGGCTTTGAGAATTAGGAGAAAACACTACAAGGCAAAACATGATTTTTTAACAGACGCTGGTGTAATGAGTTTCTGTGAGAAGGGCTTCCATTGTCTAAATTCTTTTAAACAGCACTGCTTTTTATGGAATAACAATAGAACTTACAAGAGCCAGTGGCAGCTTTTAAAGGATTATAACACATAATATGCATTTTTTACTATTTGTGGGTTTAAGCTGTTATGTTGTTCCAGAGAAACAAACAGGCCCAACACATTCCTAACTGCTCCTTAAATGAATATCACACTGGAAAAAGCTCAGTTTGTGTAAACCTTCCCAAAGATTAAATATAAGAACCATGTAAAATTGTATTTTGCTAGTTAGGGGTGGGCTTCTTAGCACTGTTGTGTCTAAAATAAACACCTTTTAGCAGCTGCCAAGACAGTAACTTTGTTATGATCCGAGGTCCTGAGTGCATGTGGAATAAAACATGGAAAGCACACAATTTTTGCCACTGTTGATCACTACTCCTTCTTGCTTTTGGTAAATATTTTTTTTCTTCTATACTGAGAAGTACCTAAAAATTGAGAGAAATAAACAGAATTGACTCTCTCCTCACTAGCAATAAAAACTGGTATTTCCTTTCATCTAGAAGAACTTCAAAAACACCCTGCTTTAAAAGTCTTCTGGCTGCTTTACTCTCAAAGTGACAGCAATTGGTTGAAATTCTCACAAATTAGGAAAATTTCAGAAAATAAACACCCTCCCTGTTAATTTTGATTGCACAGAATTCTGGGTTACTTTCCTTCAGCACAAGAAGATCTGAGCATTCCTTGAGGGATTAAATTGGGAGGTTGTGCTAATATGGGCAATGAAGGAAGCAAGAGATCCATGTTGACCCCTCAAGACTGATTTCAATGCAATCTTTGTTTGGGAAGGCAGGAGGAAATATCCTGCTCCAAATTTCTCTGTTGCAACAGCTCCTTTCCATCTTGATTGGTCCTCATTTCCTCCCATTAAAGAGAATTTGGAAGAAAATAGGGATGTGGGACGAGGGTGGTCAGATACCCCAAAGGAATCTCTGACAAAGGACGTAAATCCACTTGGAGTTTAACACTCTTGGGAGTTGGATAATTCTTCCCAGTGGATTGCTGGCATTGGCAGGAAAGCACCAGCCCAGTGGTGCAGAACAAGGGGAGAGCAAGGCCTGCAGCCCAACCCTGCACAGGGTGATCCCTAAAAAGCTGAGCCATTTTCCCAGCTAACCCATGGATAGATCCCTGGGATAAAACGGCCATCCCACTGCAGCTCAGCAGCATTCCTCCACATGTTCCACTGGTATCCAGGCAACAGGAACACCAGGGCCAGCTACAGGCACAGCTGGGGTGTAAGGATGGGGGCCTGGGCACATTTTCTGTGCAGGGCAGAGGGCAAAGAGCTAAAGACAGTGTATTGATTAACATTAGAATCCATTTGCATATTAAAATAGTTCAGCTGCTTCTTTGAGGTACTGAACTGTGATCCAACTAATGTATAAAGACACTGAGAAAGTATTTTAGGTCAAGAATTAAATGTAAAATTCCATCTTCTTGCTATATGAATTTAATTTTGCCCTTTGCTCTTCTACTCACCAGCCCTCCTAATTTGTATTTCTATAGAATATTGACTTTATGATAAGTTCAGCCCCTTGTATTAGCCAAGACTGTAGGACCAGATGGCAGAAATTTAGGTACATACTATCCAGCTGTTAGCAAAGGTATTTTGGTTTCCTACATATTATGGAATATTAATTATAGACAGCTTGGATAGAACAAGGAGCATAGTAATTTTTCAAGCATGATTGCAGTGAAAAATAGTGACAGGTATATCCTCCCATGAAGAAATTACTTTAATAACTTCTCCATTTTATCACAGAGACAGTTCAAAATCAATGGAAACTTGGTTTGATACCCAGAGATCCTTTGGAAAATTACAGTATCAGGTTTGATATTGTATAACAGAGTACAGAAATCCCAGTTAGCAGAGCAAACACATTGGCAGTGTTACATGTCAGCAAATAAAATAGCTCCATTTAAAACATTTTGTTCATGTAATGTGGATCTCAGTTTTATTTAATTCAGTAGGTTGTCAGAGCAGTTCTCCATTGTGGAAACAATTTTTCTCATTTTGAGAAAGAGCTTGTGTGTAAAATAATCCAGAGCAAAGTACTTGTAATAGGAAGCCAGCAGATTGTTTTAGGTTGATATTAATTAGTTTTATTTCATATAAAATATCCTTTCTGCATATAGATAATAACCTGAAATCAAGATAATGAACCCAGATGGTGGAAGTTACCTCCATTCCTTTGGAAACAAAATAAGGGAAGCACTTGGGTAAGTACTGAATTAACCGGTGGGGACCATTTCCTGCCATGCCTGTGGGATGAGAGGGATCTCCAAAAATCACTTCAGCTCAGCAGCAGCTCAGCTCAGCAGGTAGCAAACTCCAGAGCTCTTAGAGAGGTGTCTCTTCTCCTTTGAGTCACTTCCTCTGCAGACATGGATCACTGCTAAATGGTTGAAGATGCATTTAGTTCTTATTTCATCCAGTGGATTAAAACATTTAGGTGGATTAGAGGGTAATTTCCTTAACCTGGCTGTGGCATCAGGTTCTAGTGGTGTCCTGGCTGTCTGACTGAAAGACAGAAAGCACATTTCAGATGGAATCATGCCTGTGGCTACAGAAAACAGTCTGGAGGGTTAGGATTTACTTGGGCAAACTAAGCCAGCTAATCAAAAAGTGCTGAAGCAGCACAAGTACAAAAGGGCTGCCTCATACTGTAAGAACTGTGCTGCTCCATTGCTTATGCCACAGAAGTTTTAACCAGGCATCCCTTAGACTCATCCCACAGAAGTTCATCCTAATTTACTCTGCTGGCCCGTGGAACTTTTGTATTATCAGCAGAATGCAAGTGACCCAAGCCTGCAGTTTGAGCCCAAAACAAGGGGTTTATAAACAGAAAGCTGCAGATAAAATACAGGAAAGAAGCCCAGATATCCTTGCATTAAAGCACTGAAGAACAATGGTGACATGAATTACTCTTAATAGAAACATGTTGAAATTATGGGGACTGAGAATAAAGATGGGACTTGGTTCAGATTCATATTCTTAATAGTTCAACTTATAGAGCAGAGCTGGAATTGTTCTTTCTGCCTCAAGAGACCATGCAGGGCAGCAAAGTTGTTGTACACGGTGCAGAGGTGCTGCCCTGAGCCCGGATCAGCCCAGGCTGGGGCTGAGCAGAGGGAGCAGCCCTGGGAGAGGCCCTGGGGGAGCTGTGGGGCAGAGCTGGCCCTGCCCCGGCCGTGTGCGCTGGGACCCCAAAGCCCCTGCCCTGGGCTGAGCCCAGCGTGGGCAGCAGGGGAGGGGATTCTGCCCCTCTGCCCCTCAGGTGAGACCCCACCTGCAGAGCTGCCCCAGCCCTGGGGCCAGCACAGGGAGGAGCTGGAGCTGCTGCAGAGCCCAGAGGAGGCAGCAGCAGGAGCAGAGGGCTGGAGCAGCTCTGCTGGGAGGAAAGGCTGCCAGAGCTGGGATTGTTCAGCCTGCAGAGGAGAAGCTTTGGGGGGAGCTCAGGGTGGCCTTGCAGGGCCTGAAGGAGCTGCAGGAAAGATGGAGAGAGACAATTGCCAAGGGCTGCAGGGCCAGCCCCCAGGGAATGGCTTCCCAGTGCCAGAGGGCAGGGCTGGATGGGCTCTTGGGCAGGAATTGTTCCCTGGCAGGGTGGGCAGGCCCTGGCACAGGGTGCCCAGAGCAGCTGTGGCTGCCCCTGGATCCCTGGCAGTGCCCAAGGCCAGGCTGGACATTGGGGCTGGGAGCAGCCTGGCACAGTGGGAGGTGTCCCTGCCATGGCAGGGGTGGGATGGGAACTTTAACGTGCCTTCCAACCCAAACCATTCTATGAATTTATGGAGTAAGATTTTACACTCCCATTTTCCTTTCAGTAAAATGTCAGGGCTGGATTTAATTCTTTAAATTCACCTGCCTATTGCCATTTCAGATTCCCTGAGGTCCCCCTCCCAGCTTCTTGTTGGTGATCCAGAAGTGTTGGATGCCACAGGACCTCAGCATGGCACTAAACACCAACGATTCACCTACTGATCCCTCAAAGCCTCTTGGTTTTCTGTCACTGAGATTTTCAATTTACTAAACTTAATACATGCAACATAAAAGTTCAAACAACACTGGACAACCTGGACAGCAATTATAGAAAGAACAAGGAATACCTAACAGAAGGAAAATCAAAGGAACTTCTAGAACGGGTATTTCCAAAACCTAAAGCTCCAGTTACCTAGCTTTTAAACATTAACTGAAGAAATAAAAGAGGAAAAGGTGGAATTATACGTGGGTAACTTCTGAATGGAAGCACAGTTAATTCCAGCAATACAGTCCATGGAAACAGTCCAAAAATTTCATTTGAATTATCAGATAAGATATTACTTTATACATTTGCAGCTGGTTTTCGTGATCAGTGGCAGAAAGCATGAATTAGTTTCATTCCTTTCTTGTCAAACTATTTGCTTAGATTTTAAAGGAAGGAAATAACCATTGTCAGTCATATGAATTGAGTGTATCATTATGTACCAGCAGGCTTTAAATAGCAAAATATGATCGTGTCAAAAGAGGTTGCTTACCTACCAATTTTGTGAAAGTCATGATTTGAATATCCTCTGACTGATATCCCAACAATGCATCTCATCTTACACTTTGGATCACATAATCTCGCTTTTGAGTCTCACAAATGGAGAAGAAAAAAAGGCTTGGAAAGTTTTCTTTCACATTTTCTGTTAAAAAAAAATCAATATTTAAAATTTATTTGCCCACACTCCTACTTTCAATTCAGCATATAAATCTGTTCCAATCTTTCCTACTTACAAGGGTTTTTTTGAAGTTATTAGGAGAAGTGCAAGAATTTTCCTGTGGAGTTTTTATAGGGTTTTTTTTTTAATATTTATTTTAAGAGCAAACCTTCACTCAGTGAATTTTCTCCCAAACACAGCTCTAAAATAAATTGGTTCTTGAAGATCAATTCTTCCTGTCATCTGTGGTGCAATGGCATCAGGGATAAGTTCCTTCCAAAGTAATTTTAACATACTTTTCTTCTTCAGTAAGACTTTGGATCACGTATAATTGATAATATTTCTAAAGTAAAGAGAAGAGTCTAAAAAGCTTGAGCTGGTGCCAGAGGCTTCCTTTGCCTGGGTAAAATGGCCAGCAGTTTGTTAGCAGGGTCTGACCCAATAAACTTGGGTTTATTTCTATTTAACAGCCTCTAACTTTTCCAGACATTTAAAATAATTTGTACAAATTTTTTTCTTTAATACAAGCTTAAGTCAACCTTGAAAAATTAAAAAAAAAAAAAAAAAAAAGGAAAATGGGAGAAAAAATCCATCAATTTAAGGAACGTAAATTATTTTGCAATTTTTGTTAAATCAAGAATTGGCACAAAGTCTTGCTCACAAGGAAGGAATATGAATTGTCACCTCCAAGACCCCTAACCTGGAGAAGCTTTTCACTGTACACATCATTAAACAAAATATCCCACTTTGGGTGTGCTGGGTTCACACACCCTGGGAGGGGGAGTGAGAGAGAGGGCTGGGGAGAGAGACAAAGCCCTTGGTGGTGTTTGAAACAACCACATAACAAGGGAGTTTTGTGTCTGGCTGTTTGCCCCGGGTTTTGTTTCTAACCCCAGCCAGCAGCAGCCCTGTCCTGGGCCGGGGGGTCCCTGAGCCCCTCAGTGTTCCCCGTTATTTAGCCCAGCTGGGGTGACACACACACACTTTCCCCTTTCAGGAGCCTGCAGGTCTGGCCCAGCTCCAGAGCAGGATTGCAGCTGTGCACACATCTGTTTGATCTCCTGGGGGCAGAAGTTGCTGTGTAAAGCAGCTGAGGTAGCTCAGCCCGTTGCTACCCCTGCTGGCATTCATGGCTCCGTGTCTGCCCAAAATAATATTTGGAACCTGGAGCACCGAGACAAAAAGTTTCCCTTGCACAATGCCTCAAAGGCTTCCCATAAAGTAACCTCAGATAAAACAGAAATGTTCAGACTTGAGCTTACATGGCTAGAAATAGAAAGTCACAGCCCACTAATTAGATGTCTAATTAGACGCTACTGACTCTCATGCCCTTTCTGAAACTCTGACATCAAATACACACCATAAACTTCTGAGTATGACAGAAATGGAATCACCTCTCTCATTGTGGGAGCATTAACTGCTGGTAATAGGGGGGTTGTACAGTGCTGGAAGAGGTGTGTGCAAGCAAAAGCTGAAGTGGAAGTAATCAGTCTATTAAATATTTCACACACACTGTATTTCCCTCAGATTAAACACATGAAGTCCCTTTCAGTCCAAGCTGAACAAAAAGAAGCAAAATGTCAAGCTATTATGTTAACATTTTCCAACTTCAGGTCTTTATCAGCTCTCTGAGACAAAGACCAAATCAAGCTTTCATGTCTGAACATGGAGAGTAGGCTGCAGGAGGTGCAGCAGTACTGTCAGACATTTGGATCATTCCTCGCCAAGCAGAGAGAAAAATGTCAGCTGAGATGTTCACACAGAACTTGACATTTGGGTAAGCGAATATAACCTTCAAATCTGGCTTTCCTTTTGCATGCAGCAGAAAAATACAAAAGTAATGGAGACAGGCAAAGCAGAGTTTGAAATAATCATAGCACAACATCTTATTAGTCCAGATCCTGCCTACAGGGTCTAATCTGAGGCCTTGTTTCAGCAGCTGTGTGTCACCTCAGAAATGAACTATAAAAAATTTAAATAGAGAGGTGCACTGTGTATTTTTCAACTCAAGCCTAGTGAGGTTGTGATCTCTAAATAGGTTCTGCCAGGGAGTGCTGTGCCTGCAGCTACAGCCTACAAATGTAGGACATGCAGAACACGGAGCACTCACTCTCTGCCTAAATATTTGTTAGAGGAACCCCAGCATGCCCCAAAGAGGAGGTGCCTCTCCCCCTGCCAGTCTGTGACACATCTGTGTCTGCAGTTAAAGCTGGAAGTTGGTAAACTGAGCATCACCATCTACAGTTCACCCTCAAAATGATATTAAGTTCAGAATGAGAGGTGTAAATAGCACTGAAGGTTGGCAAACATTCACCACTGCAACTCTTCAAGTCTGAAATATCGACCTGTGTTTCCCCCTAAGGTTTGCTGCCCCAAACAAATCAGTAGAGGTTAAAAATGAACACACACACAAAAAGGGAGGGATAAAACAAAAAGGAGGGAATGCCTCTATCAGCACCAACTCTGGCTTTGGAAAGGTGCTCTGAAAAGCCCCACACAACACAGACATGGATGCTTCATATTTGGTTTGCTTCTGTAATTTGGGTGGTTGCAACTCCATTTTCTTAAAACAATTCAGTGATTTATATCATATAATTAATGGTGCTTAAAGTTAAGAGTTACAAATAATACTTGGGAGCTAAATCTCAGCTATTTTGTCTCAAAAAACTCTTTTTGACAAGAATTTATTCAAAGATTTTTTCATTGACACAATTATTCTAAGGTATTCATTTTAATTACTCAATTGTTTAAAATTTCATCAGAATTTTCAAGATATATTTTTTTCCTGGTATAATTTAGAAAAAGTTCTATGATCATAGAATCTCAGAATGTTTTGGGCTGGAAGGGACCTTAAAGCCCATCCAGTGCCACCCTCTGCCATGGGCAGGGACACCTCCCACTGTCCCAGGCTGCTCCAAGCCGTGTCCAACCTCCATAGCAAGATCACACCATGGTCATAAACCAATATGACCAAGTTTCATTCCTCCAAACAAGATTTAAGAGATGGTGTCAAAGTTGAGTTAGGGAAAAAATACCCAGTCAAGGCTTGTTCTTTAAAAATGGATCCTTTCAGTCACCTGAGGGTGAGAACAGCCCCTGGTACTGCAGAGCTCCACAGCCTGAAAGAGGAACCCTACAAGGCTGAATTGTCAAGGTACTGGACACCAAGAAGTTTTGATCACTTTTGAAATGTCTGTTTACTAAATGAGAACCAAGCTTTTGAAATTTGTATCCTAAATTTTCAGTAGAGGCAAACAATTTCAAAAGTATGTGTTTTTCCATAGCTTTTCTCCATAGCAGCAGTGTAACTTTTGTTAAAGACTCACTTGCTGGAAAATATGGTGGTGTTTTTAGTACAATTCTCAAATTAAAAAAAAAAAACAAAACAAAACAAAAAACAACAAAACAAACAAGAAATTTTGCTGTTGATAGTAAATTTTTCTATAGAAGCTCAAACACCATCACATAAATCTCTTCACCATGCAATCAAAATAACTCCTCCTGTAAAGGATCCACAGCCAAAGTACTAAATCAAGCAACCACCTCTTCTCACACAGAAGTCTGGTCTCAGTTCAGCAATTACATAAAAGTACAGAATCTAACAGTAAATAACCCAAAATTTCTGCCCTACCAGACACTGAAATCATCATGAATCAATATTTCTCCAGAGTTTTTAATATCAAGGCACAGGAAGGACATGAAAAACTCGTCAAGAACAAATCTTCTCTTTAGCAAACCAGGGAAATACTGGATCTGTCAAAGAAAACATGAGCAGAACAACGAATCGTGGATTTGTGTTAGGAATTGTGTGTATGCCAAAGGTTAAAGAGACTCAGATTCTTGGTGATGTTAAATCTAAATGGCTCCAAATATTTTACACAATTCATCTCCTCTGAATAAAGACTGGTTTATTGACGAAAAAGGGCATTCATCAGCAACAAGGTTGAGCTCCCTGCACAACAGGAGCTGTAGTTGCTCTCAATATATGGATTTGTAGGACTTATAAAAGGTGTGTGGCAGGACCTCACTGAGGTTACAGCACAGCAGAATGTTTGCATCCCAAGCTTCTGTCAGCAAGCCAGGTGCCTTTGATTACCTAACAAACTCAGCAGCAGCTACGAGCAGACTTTTTAGTCTGCAGCACCTCCTTGAAATTAAATGGAATTTGCTCACTGAAGTCCTCACTCTTTGGTTGATGTGGAGCTCTGGCACTGCTTCCTTCTGACCTGTCATATTTCCATCTCCTTGTATCATTCAGTTGAATAATTTCCTCCAAAAAGAAAAGAACAACAACAAAACAAAACCAAACCAAAAACCTTTTCATTTCAGTAATATCTAAATGAAACAGTGAGAAAGACAAATACAAAAATTACTCCTTTCATTTGGGTTATGTTTTACTGCAGTTTCTCCTGGTTGAGATGAGCCTTAAACAGAATTTACATTTCTTTTCCTCTCTTTCCAACTTTTTTTGTTCCCCCTCACTTAAATAATATTGTATTGTGTCCCTGGGATAGTGTATTTTATCCCTTGAGTAAAATTGTGTATTTAACCAAAACAAAGTGTTTTCAGTGCATATCACTGAAGGAAATAAACAGCTACTATTAATTGCAGCTGTTGCAGTAATTTTGTGGGAGAATACTGGGAATGTCAGAAGGTGATTGGGTAGTTAATGGCTCTATGCACCATTATAGAAGCATTTTGGTTGGAAAAGACCTTTGAGTCCCACCAATAACCCACCACAGCCACCACTGACCAGTGCCACATTTATTTGAGCAGTGGGAATAAAATCAAATTAACACCTGACATCCAGTGCCAAGCACAAGAGGTGTCAGTGATTGGGGGGATGGACCAGAAAACCTTTGAAGGTCCCTTCCAACCCAAAGCATTCCATGACTTTACTACAACTGAGCATTGAGTGCTCTGAGTGTGCTCAGGGCAGAGCATGATGAAATCCAATGTATTTCCAGCAGTGAGGTATTAACTCTTAGAGAAAGATGGCATGAAAAGGACAATGGTTTGTGGTTTTTAATGAACATTATCTCCAGATTAATCAAAAAGTCGTGTGAGAAGTTCTCAGTAAAAGCTACCTGGGGACTCAGACCACAGGAGAAAACATTCTGTAAAATTAAATCCATGTAAAGAGTTTGAGATGAGGTGTGAAGTCATTTGGAGTACTGTCATTTTCTCTTGTGTGCCAGAGAACACACAGCAAAGAAGTTCAGATGTGCCTCCAGTAAGGTCTAATTACTTCCAGACTAGAAGAGAGGTATTAAAATATGTTCAAGGATTATTAAGAAAGGAACAGTCAAGCAGATATCAGTTTTAGCTACAAATGAAGGATTTCAGCTGATAAAGGCATAAAAGGGAAAATTCCCTGTCTTAAATAATATAATGCCATTCCAAACTTTTATAAAACACTGGCTTTAAAACAAATTTAAGCTTGTTCTGGACGACCTACTGGATTCTCTAGTCACTAGAGGTCACTATTAGTTTTGAATCGTTCAAGTCTGCTGACTTCTGAATCTTCCTCAGAATGTTCTAAATTTGAGAACTTGCCCCCATGAAATATGTTCATGTTAAATAAGAGTACTTGGAATAAATACATAAGTGTCTTCCCCAGAAAAATAAGTCCAGAAATACAAGTCAAAAGTTCTGGTGAGGAGAGTGTTTTAAAATATTGAATTTGTTGTGGCTCTACCAGCCACAGGTTCATTCTGGTGACTCCAGCAATAAAGAATATTGAGATGAGGTGCCCCCAAGAACAGCAGAGATTATCTTGGCCCTCATTCAAGTCATAACTGACAAGAAAAAGGAAAGAAAACCAGGAGAATGGCTGGACCTTGAGATACTCAGGCACTGACTCATCAGACAACAGAGCAAGAAGTGATGATCGCTATTTGAGGAGAAAAATAAAAAAAAAGAAGCAAAACTGGTGAAAAATAAAGGCTTTTTGGATGTTGTCCAGACCTTGTCTAATATCTATTGCTACTCTGGCCTACATTAGAGTCATTTGTGTGAGGGATTTGCTGCAGAGCTGTCACTGTTGCTGCCCCCACACCACATTTCTGGTGCTGAAGTCGCCTCTTCATTGTTTCCATTTTCAGCAGGAGGTTGGGGAGGGAGAAGACGAAGCACAAAAACCTTTCAAAATGATTTTCCTTTTCTAAATGCAAACACAAGACATGAATGAGTCTGATCAAAAAGCCAGGGACATGCAGTGTGTCTCTGGTCCTTGATGTACCCAGAAGGAACCAGAACTGCTGAAAGGGCTGGAAAGGATGTCCTGTGAGGTGCTGACTCTGAGCTTATCACATTTGGGAGAAAGGAGGATGGGGGTGACCTCACTGCTCTCTACAGAGAGGGGAAGGAATGTGGTATCTACTGATGGGACGTGGGAATAGCTCAAAACTCTTCCAGATTAGTTTTTACCATAGATTAGGAAGTGTTTCTTTCCAGAGCGGATGGCCAAGCACTGGAAGGGCTCCTTAGAGAGGTGGTTGAGGAGCCAGGTCTGTCAGGGTTTAAGAGGCATTTGGACAATGCCCTTGAGATCATGCTTTAGCTTGATCAGCCCTGAGTTGCTCAGGCAGTTGGATTAAGTGATGGTTGTGCTCCCCCCATGGAAATAGTCTGTTCTATTCTACTGAAAGTCAACCACGGAGGTAAAAGATAAAGTAAAATCCATATATTTTGACTGAAGTCAAAATAAAAGTCACATTTTGGCTGTAAAAGGAACAATGAGACTCAATTTGGGCTTCGGATTTGGAGTTCACAAAACAGAAACAAAATTCTGGACGTGATTCTGAGCATTGAGCAAATTCCCTGCCTGGGGAGGGCAGACCATGAGTAGTTAAAGTATGAACGAGGTCAGAGCTGCAGGTCCCACTGGCAGCAGCATTGTTTGCCACCAAAGATGCCACACGAACAGGCTTTGGGTGCTGCAGAGAGAGCAGCAGGTGCTCCCCAACACTGTGAGATCCCCTCAGATAACTTAGAGGAGAAAAGACTCTCTCCCCTTCAAGGCCATTCTGGCTGGGTGGCTTCCTGGGATAATTTTTGTTATTGTTTATATAAGATTTTGCCTTGTTTATGTAAGATTAAGGACTTCTAGGAATCAGAAGATATGAATATGCATATTTACTGTATTTTATATTTATATTGATCATTATATAATGATCAATCCTCCATCTATTGACAATATTTGTCACATTTCTCACCTCCCCTTGCAGCATGAGCTTCACCTTCATTTTCTCACCCAGGAAAGCAATCAACCTCCCCACCAAAAAAAAGCAACAAAAATGTCACAACCAACATTTGGGAATCTGGGAATTGTCCACACCTTTCCTGAGGCAGCACCAGGGAACTGCAAATCCTCTGTGAATGACAATAATTCCCAAGCTGAGTCAGCAGGTGACTTAGTGCCACTGCACAGGATGAATGCAGAGATCTCAACATCCTCTCTCCACTTCCATCCCTCCCTCCCAGAGCACTGTGTTCCTTGTATCTTTTCCCCTATTTTATCCTGGAATAAGAATATAAGGCTATTAAAATGACAGTTTGTGTGGCTGGAAACTAAAAGCCTGCCCAGTTGTTTTGTCTCTCATCAATATAGGGTGACTTTTATGAGCAAGAAGCCCCTTCAAGGGAGAGCAAAGAAAAATATTCAGCCAGATGTGCTCAGTTTGCACAACTGTTTCATGTGCCTGTGCTCTCAGAAGACAAATGCTTAAAAATCATAAATCTAAGAATTAATTCCACTTTCACAATAGTGGAAAATGAGTCTCTCCTTACAAAGACTGAGAAGAGACAGCCTGAATAAGCTGTTAAAGGATATGAATGGATGTCTCAGCCATTCATAATTTCTTTGTGCAGTAAACTCCGCAAAGAAGGAAATTTAGAGAAGGGATGTATTTACTGATGAAGAACGGGGAGACAAAACATGCAGCAAAACTAAAAATATTCTGCCACAAAACCCTCCTGATTGCAGAAAATGTAATCCCATAATCAGAGATTTGCAATCCTCATGGCTGGCATAAAGACATTACATTTCTATTGAAGAACAGAGTCTGTAGCAGAGCATTCTTTGTACACAACAGTTTCAGCAAATATAATTGCAGATGTATTCAACAAATGGTAATGCCATTCTAACAAGAATTAAAGCCAGACAGTGTGAGGAACACAAAGGTCAATCAGAGTTACACTGAAAATATTCTGTTCCATCTTTTAGCCATTCAGCAGCCAAGGGAGATCATTGTGCTTCGGAATGAAAAGGGAATGTTTGGGGGGCAATCCTTCCTTCTTGCCATAGACAGAGCTGGTAGTCAGAAAAAAAAGCCTGTTTAATGGTTTTATTTGCAGGCAAGTGAGAGAACAGCTGTGCTAAACCACTGTTTGTCCTTGTTATTAAACAAAGCATAATCACTAAATATGTTGGATGCAGAGAGAAAATAATCAAAGTTAGGTCTGGTTTCAGCCTTCACTCATTTCCAAATAATTTTCTTGCTTCAGGTCTGTTCATTTGAGGCTTCTGCTCCTCACAGAATTGTAATTTCTTTCAGAATAAATCGATTTTTTTTCACTTCAACAAATTCGAGGGCTGACACTACTTTAACACTGATTTTATCCTGTAGTCTCATCTCTGGCTCCTAGTTAACCCTTGTTCCATAAGAGAGAAGAAGAAGTACATCCATCATGTTTTATCTATTTTTGCTGTGCTTGAGTTTGAGTAAGGTTACCTTGCTTCAATATTTTTTTAATTATAGTGTTGAAATTACAGTGACAGTGGTTGCACAAATAGACACATCAAGATCAATAGCCAATTTGATCTGGAGAAGCTTTCTTCTTTTGTACCATGCCAGATAAAAGAGAATATCCATGGTTACTGCTATTAATATTTACACCACTCTCCAAGAGGAAAGAAAAATGCTAGACAACAGAGCTGGACATTGGCTGTTGTACAGGTTATTGTGCAGCATTAACAAAGGTACCTGAAAATGAGACTGAGAATAATTTTCCGTGTTGCCTGTAGCCCAGGGAGCAGAGAAGGGATGGCAGAGTAAAGCTGGTTTGTTCAAATGCACAATATCCATGGTGTTAAAATGTCTTCTTCCAGTGTTGTCCTTCTGACGGACAGGAAGATCCTGGAGGAGTTCTGCAACGGGCACAAGGATTCAGGGATACTGAGAGCAAATACCCAGCCCACCCAGAGCATGGGTTTCCTCCCTGCCAGGCTCTGAGATTGGCTTCATGTCAGTGAGTAAATGTGCTCTGTCCTGTGAGCTGGGCTGGAGGGCAGGATGAGCCCCCCACTCACAGGGACACAGCTCGAGACCCTGAATGCTCTCATGGGCTGGGGAGAGGAATGAAAAGCTGGATAATCCCTCAGCTCCGTGTTCTTGGCCTCTGGCTCTGAGGCCAGAGGGTGCATGTCCCCAAAACTTTAAGGGTTGTCTCACTGAAGTCCTGCCCTGAGTTTGCCTCCTCTCCACTGCTCTGGGATGGTGACATCAGGCACACATGAGCACAGACTGTCCCCACAGCACCCAAAGGTGTGCACTGAGCTGCCTGGGTTAGAGCTGCCACTCTGACTGCTTAGGGCACCCAGAAGGAGGATTTGATACATATTCACCTTTCTCAGGTCACAGAGAATCATTAAGGTTGGGAAAGACCCCCAGGATCCAAGCTGTGCCTGATGCCCACCTTGTCCCCAGCCCAGAGCTCTGAGTGCCACCTCCAGCCCTTCCTGGGACACCTCCAGGGATGGGCACTCCAAAGCTCCCTGGGCAGCCCCTGCCAAGGCCTGAGCACCCTTTCCATGGGGAAATTCCTGCTGGTGCCCACCCTGAGCCTGCCCTGGCCCAGCCTGAGGCCGTTCCCTCTCCTCCTGTCCCTGTTCCCTGGGAGCAGAGCCCGACCCCCCTGAGCCCCCTCCTGTCAGGGAGTTGTGCAGAGCCACAAGGTCCCCCCTGAGTCTCCTTTGCTCCAGGCTGACAGATTTCACCCAGGAAATCTGCCAAGTTTCTCTTATCACCATATCAATACCTCAATCAGAAGACTGGCACAAGCTCACAGGAACGTCCTGAAGCCAAAGCTGTTGATGCACTCTGGCCAGGACTCAGTGTAACAGGTGGGGGCTGGATAAAAGGCAGAAAACAAAGATTTTACAGGGAAGCCAAAATGTTAAGTCAGCTGTAGGAATGATTTTTATACTTTTTTTAGTATGAAACTTTTGGTTTAGGGAATGCTGTGCCCCAGTGGGGAAAGCTGCCCTGGCTGGGCGGCACCAGAGAGTTGAAGTGTGTACACCTGCCCTAATGCCATGTGCTAGGAACAGGCAGGCATCCTTGGAAACTCTCCTTTCCAGGGGTGCATCTTAGCAATAATCTTAAAAAACCCACAAGAACAAGAATTCTTGTGCTCAGAATCTTGTGTTGGTTGTTTATCCATCCTTCAGCACAACCTTCCACAATTGCCAAGAGTGTTTTATGGACAGAGTTACAACAGCACTGCTGCTGCTCCCCCTCAGAAAGACTGCAGGATAAGCAGCTCTGGGTTAAACAACACACAGCTCAGCAATGAACAGCATAATCCTGGAAAGTCCTGGTTCTGTGGGATTCAGGGCTTTAGCATCACTCAGTGCTGTGAGCACAGAGCACAAATGTCACATTTGCCATGCACACACGCAGTACGAGCACAGGCAGCCAAGGCAGAAATGGCTTGGTTTATTTAAAAATACATCTCAAGCCCAGAATATAAATAAATCTTTGACAGCAGATACCTGCCTGACTCCTTCCTGCCCAAAATCTCCTCTTGCATCAATAAAAGTTTCATTCTCAGTATGAATTGATTCTTTCTCCAGGAGCTGATTCGAATAAAAGAGATTGAGGTGGAGAAAACTTGTCTGTGTAGTCCCACTGCCTCTCTCCAGTGACTCTTGGTTAGACTGAAATGTGCTGTTAGCCTGCTTTCTGGGAAAAATCAAATCTCACCAGAACAGGGAAAATACTTGTAGGACTCTGAGTAACAGAGCCACTCACATCTCCTGACACAGCAGTGAGGAGTTAGGGTGGAATAGGAAGGAGTGAGAAATGATAAAGGCAGCGGCAGGAAGGGAGACAAGAGCAGCAAAAAAGCACCAGCACTCAGAGACAAACTCAGGGCTGGTGACAGACGGGAGATTTGTGTCTGCTGCTGGAGAGAGGAGTGACAGCAGGGTGGGAAGGGAAGGGAAATGCAGGAACACCGAGCAGAGCTGGCTCCAGCTCTGCCCCAGGGTGCTGTCCTCAGGCCCCACCACCCCAGGGCTGAGAAAGGGCCAGGGAGTGAATAAAATCAGGTTTGGGGAGACTGCTTTGTATTGTCAGATTTAAAAAGATCACAGAGTCACAAGGAATAATTGGCATTGTGGCATCTAACAAATCTGACAGCACATTGCAGTGCTGGGCACAGATCCTGAGAAAAATAATCACACTGAAGGATGATTTTTAGTTGTTGTCAATTAGACGCTGCTCAGGTACAGCAGCAGGGAACAGAGAACATTTGTTTTCTCTCTCATCTTTGTAACTGACATGCCAAACTTCAAACTGGCAGTTTATTAATTAATTAGTCTGCTTTGCACTTTTAACAAGCCTATTTATACCATCATTTCTCATTCACGTTTTCTCCTGTGCATTGCATGGAAATTCACAGCAAATGTGGGCTCCTGGGAACCAACTGTTGCTGCTAAACAATTCAGATTAAAATTTGGTCAACTTTCAAATTTGGGGACAAGAGGTCAGTGATTTTTTTATCAGTCTTTAAATTATAGTAGATTTTTTCTCTTTTTTTTGGAAAATACATGAATATTTATTTAATCAGCTCCTCTGATCACTAAATACCATTTCTTAGCCCCCCCTAGAAGGTGTTTATTCCTAATTTACAGGAGAAGAGAAGAAGGGACCCCCAAGTTTGATGCATACATTCAAGTCTTCAACTCCTTCCTAATTTCTACTTATTGTTAAACTTTACTGAAATCATTTTTATTCCAAAGGTATTACATTAGGAAAACAATACATGAATTATATAGATTTCCATTATTCAAGAATCAATCCCTTCAAGCCTTATTTCAATTTCCCTGATTATATCAATCGAACTTCATTAAATTTTGAACTCAGGAACACATTTGCTTACATGGAATTATTAAATAATCATCCAGTTCATTATAAGTAGCTTAGGTATATCTGGAAACATCAGCATTCATTTTTAAAACCCTTTTCTTTTTGGATAGAATTTGACTTGATTTTTTGGGTAGATTTTGGCTGTCAAAAACCACCTGTAAATTGATCAGATCCAGGTTTTTCCCAATGAAAAATACTCTTTCCAAGTGCCTCATCCGTTTGGAAAAGTGCTCAGCAGAAAGATGTGTTTTGACTTGGACTTGCAAAAAAATCACTTGTCACATGGGCAAAGCTTGGCCAATATTTGTTTAAATTAAATTACCTGTAATGACTTTGGTCTATCACACTTAAGTTGGCACTGTGCAGGTAGCTGCAAATCATTTTCTTTTTGTTTTCATGGGAGATCGAGAAAATTAACCCTAATTATTTTAAATGGTCTGTGCTGACTGTTAAATGTGCTGGTGCTCGAACAAAACACCTACACACCAGATTGCACAGAAGGAGAGTTGCCACTCTTTTTGGACCCAGAGCTGGAGCATTTGGAGAGAAGAGAGAGAACAGTGCAGGGGTGCAAAGCACCAAACCTCTACATTTAGAAAGGGATCAAGGCTGGGGGTGTACCTGATGTGCAGCATTAACTCTCTTAGTTTGGGCAAAAATCTTCATGGTAAAGGAAATGTCACCAGGCAGCAGTTTGGGGAAAGAGAGAAGAACCCAATTGCAACCAAATCTGTGTTAAAGTGAATGCATCTGTTATAATGGCTTTGTTTGGAAATTATTTGAATTGTGTTATGATGCCCACTCTTGTCTTCAGCTCTATTCAAGAGGTCTGCAAAACAATTATAATTGGGGCATCTTTGCAGGACCTTTCCAGGTGCTCAAAAACAACAGTCCTAAGGCACCCTGCTTTTCAAAGGAAACATCACCTGTGTATCCTGAGATAATAAACTCATATTCTTCCCGTTACCAGACCCCCATGTGCATTTTTAAATCAGGCTAATGATGGTTCATTCTACCCTGAGAGTGCTCATAAATTTGTCCTGCTTCTTGCCTGATGTTGCTCCCCAGAGCTCTCCTGGGAATTACAGATCTCATATCCATAATCTGCTTTAACCATTTAAAAAAAGATGATTTACTTTACGATTTCCAGTGCCAGTGCTGAGATAGATGGGCTCTGAACTGGCTGTGCTGCTCCTCCTTCTCCTTCAGGTGATCCTAGTTGGGATTTCCAGCTTAGGGAATACGACGTAAATGAAGGAAACACAGGAATTTCTGCATAGGAGGAACTTTGATTGTGTGAGTTGCCTTAGAGCTGTTCTCTGCCACAGGGTGCCCAGAGCAGCTGTGGCTGCCCCTGCATCCCTGGCAGTGCCCAAGGCCAGGTTGGACAATGGGGCTGGGAGCAGCCTGGCACAGTGGGAGGTGTCCCTGCCCATGGCAGGGGTGGCACTGGAGGGGCTTTAAATCCCTTCCAGCCCAAACCATTCCATGATTATTAAAGTACTGAAAAATTCACATTGCTTTTCTTCAACTCTAACAATGAATTGCCCTTCTATAAGCCTACAATTTGGTGTTAACACCCCCAGGAACCAGGGCAGCTCCCCCTGCCATGGTCCCAGACAGGCTGGGCAGACAGGACCTTATCCCAGATGGAAGTGGGCACAGCCAGGGAGATTTTCAGCCCCCACCACGTCTCTGTCTGAGGGGTTCTCTCATGCCTGACCACAGCCCAACCCTTCTGGGTTTTCATTGTAACTGAACTGGCCTGGTGCAGCCACTCATTGCAGAAAGAAAGCAAAGCCACAGAAATTTGCTTAGATTGATGATCGTAAAGGGATATAAAAATAGAAAAGCAGGTGGTATTTGACTTTGAGAATATCAAGAATGTGAAAATATGAAACAGAATAGAGTTTCCTTTGAAATTTATAAAAAATAAAGGACATATTTCTCTGTCTATTATAGCAAAGAATATTGGGCTGAAAAAACGGAATTGGACATGCCAACACAATAAATTTCCTCCTGTGAGCTCATGAACCTCCTGGAGCTGGACTCCTCACCTCTTAAAACATTTTGACACTTTTAAAGGCAAAGAAGAACCACTACAAGATACGTGAAAAAGAATAAAATCTGTTCATTTCTTACAGATGGTGGTGGTGGGATTACTCAATGTGAGTTATTTAAAAGCATTTTGGAACTTGGGAAACCAGGGACACTGCAGAAATATTCTCTTTTTTTCACATGAATGTCTCACATCTCAGGAAGCCTTCTTAATTTATGATTTGGTTAATATTGATGAGACCTCTTGTACCAAAATCAATTCCATGGGAAGAAGAAAAGCTACTGCTTTGCTACTTTTTCATATAATGTTTTTCAACTCTTGTCATGCTAAGGAGTTGTAACTGAGAGTCCCATGCATGTTTGCACAGAGAGAGAGAGAAATCCAGCAATAAAAGCCGCTGCTGAGAAATGCAACAAAGTACAGATGTATTAATTAAATGCTTTCAGCTTGTTAGATTAAAAACAGTAAATGAAACCATGGATTTTAGAGTTGTCCCCACATTACCTGGTACTTTATCTCCATGGACAGGGAGCTGAAATAAAAATATGTTTCAGTAACAATTTTATTTTACTTGAGGAATTTCCAACTGAATCCATCCATCCTGACACTGACATAAATCCAATCTTCCCTCAATGACTAAATATGCACCAGCAAGACTTTTTCTGACTCCTTTCCAGAGAAAATTCTGTCTTTTTGTGTGGGTTAGGAATTGTGTTAAGTTCTGACCTTCTTTTGGTAAAATCTATAAAAAAACAGAGCTGAGGCTACGTCATCTGAAATCTCTTGACTGTGCAAAGGTCTGTAGGAGACATAAGAATTCAAACCTCTTCACTTGCACAGAAAATATGTTTGGATGAAATTGCAAAACAAACAAACAAACCAAAAAAAAAGATATTGCAAACTCAAATCAGCTTGATGGAGATGTAGATGTAGAATTATGATCATTATGTAGAATTAAACTTGAACATTATAATTACAAATTTATAGATTGAAATATAAAGCAACCTAAAATGTCCTAGGACAAATTACACTTTATGGAAGGTTTCTACAAAAAAAAAAAAAAAATCAGTTTAAAATGCTCTATTTAAATATTACAGAAGTTTCTGTGAAAATAATTCCTGTGAAAAGTGGAAATTTTCTGGTAGTTCTGAAGCAGTTTTGTTCACAATAGTTCATAAAGTTATCTACAGTAATATTAAATAACTTGTGCATTGTTCAGACATCACAGAAGTCTTAATTTCTCCTTATTTTTTTTCACAATATTACTAAATTCAAAGCCTTGCCATATGGACCAGTTTTATACCTGTAATCCTTTTTACCTTATGTTCTTGAGGAGCAGGAGCTCCATCATGTAATGGGAATTTTCATAGGTGCATCTGAACCACCACTCCCATTAGCCAGGGATCACAAGGATCAGCAATTTACTGCTGGACACTCCAAATGCAACACAAATAAATAGATTGAAACAAGAGAGTGCAGGTTGGAGTATTGAAATTTCCCTTGGGATCAAAAAAAAATATAAAAAATGAAGCATTTCTGATAATTCCTTTAGAATTTGCCTTCACTACAGTGTGGGATTTTTGTATTTTATCCAAATAATTGGAAAAAATCATATTATGATTCTGACTTTTACTTGGTTGAGTTTATTAAAAGGTTTTCCACTTCTCAAATCCATCATAGCTGTTAAGTACAATACATCTTAATCATTTGAAAAGGGACTCAACAACAACAGCAGGTGAAAGCCTGAGTGAAAAAAACAAAAAAAAATAAAGTGAGGGCAACTCTGTTTTTATGAAACTTTGGTTTTTTTCCCCAAAATTTTTAGTACTCAGGCAATGCTTTGTATGCCACAAAAATGGGCCAAAGGGCACCAACTGCTTTAATATCAACCATTGAAAAATTGCTGTCAGACTGAGCCATTACAGCCTCTTGCTCAGCCAGAATTCAGGGCTGGATTAACAACTTTGCTATAGAAAAGAGATTTTGCAAACACACGTCTCCATCACTCACCGGTTCATACAATTCCTCATGGTATTTTATGCTGGCATTTGTCATG
Organism: Lanius ludovicianus; assembly: GCA_013397235.1. Classification (NCBI taxonomy): domain Eukaryota; kingdom Metazoa; phylum Chordata; class Aves; order Passeriformes; family Laniidae; genus Lanius; species Lanius ludovicianus. The sequence continues at coordinate 139,875 of VYXG01009798.1, read as the reverse complement.
CAAATCACAGACTTGGGAAAAGATGCCAGGGACTGGCAGCTTGTTTCCACTGCCTTCTCCACGTTTGGCTTTCCATTTCCTTGTGTAGCCTGGAAATTATGAGCCTTGGCTGTTATAAATGTGAAAATTATAAAAGTCACAGGAGTTGTAAAGTAATTTTTTGTAAGAGTTCACTATTCCCCCGCCTAATATATGAATACCATTAAAAAATAGGGAGGAAGGAGAGAGATAAATCAATTTCTGTAATTTGAAATGTTATTGTTATTTTTAAGCATGGAACAGCAAAGCACAGAACCAATATGAATTGAAGACTCAAGCTAGTAAGAGATATTAACATTAGGCTCTAAAATGTGCTTTTAAACATTCTCAGATCTTTAATAAAATCATTCATCTCAGCTCCAAAATGTTAACATATTCCACACAAAGTTCATTGGTGACATAATTTGCTAACTCTCCTGCTATTCTTTCTCACTCGGTGATTTGTCACTTCAGGTTTACTGGGAGGAGGAGCAGCTCTGCCCGAAATCCTGAGCACAATTGGAATGAGTGAAAACTCAGGTCTCACGCTGCTCATGTTTTCTTTTAGCCTTTTTGTAACCATCTGCTCTTGGTTCCGTGTTGTGCTCTGTTTTCCTCTGGTAATTAGAAACAGTGGCACTCAGGTTGTTGTTAATTAGAAACGGTGACAATGAGGGGGCTTCTTCTTTGTGACACTGGAAAGTCTTCCCGACTTTTGTGACAAATCTCCCTTCCCTGGCAGGGTGGGCAGGCCCTGGCACAGGGTGCCCAGAGCAGCTGTGGCTGCCCCTGGATCCCTGGCAGTGCCCAAGGCCAGGCTGGACATTGGGGCTGGGAGCAGCCTGGGGCAGTGGGAGGTGTCCCTGCCATGGCAGGGGTGGCACTGGGTGGGCTTTAAAATCCCTTCCAGCCCAAACTATTCAATGTTTCTGTGATCCTATTCACTCTGAGTTTTCTCTTTACAGTCAATTGAATTCAATTTCTCATTAAGACATTTTCTCTTCTCTCACCCCATCCCCATTCTTTTTTTTTTTTTAATTTGTTTCTTTTNTCTTTTTTTTTTTTTTTTGGTTTTTTTTTTTTTTTTTTTTTTTGAAAGCTCTTCAGGATTTTTTTTTTTTTTTGAAAATCAGTTTGGCAAAAGATAAATTATTAACACCCCAAAGCCCTGGTTGTCTCAGATTACCAGCTCAAACAGCTTGGTCCAAACTCTGCTATGTTACACATTATCAGAGAAACTATAATTGTATGGTTTAATCAATAGGTTGTTCTGGATTTCACCAGAGTAACCATAAATAACATTTCCCCCTGGATTTTCTACCATCCTGGCACTATGAGTTTTATTTAGGTCAGATCCTGAAAGTATTTACAAATTTTAGACATTTAATGACATCAGACCTACTTATTATATTTGAATTGCTGAATGTGGCCAAAATAAATTATAGTTTCAGAAACAAAAAACATTATTTTCTTGCAGGGTTTAATCTACAGAATTCAAAAATCATTGGGGAGTTCCAGCAAGCCAGAAGGAGATCTGGGGCTGAAGGGAGCACACTGGGAATGGCCTCAGGATGGTGGGAAACAGACCCCAACCCTTCCAGATCCACTCAGGAGCGAGTTATAGACACAAATTGTTATTATTATTATTGTCTCTACTATTTTTTCCCCATGTAAAACTTGTTTAGTATTGAAATGCTCTTATACCCTCCATAGAGCTCAATAGTAAATGGAGAGAAAATGAGATAATTCCACTTAAAATTTGACAAGTTCACCTCTTCCTCCACAATTTCTGTCATGGATTTTTTCTCCAATTTGCAAGGCAGTGGCAAAGCCCAGAGTGATTTGAGTCGCTGAAGGTCCAGACTAGAGCTGTACCAGCTGGCTCCTCCTTCTTCTTGAGGCAGTGCCATAATTGACAATTATCCAGTTAAGAACTAGATTTCCACATCGATTTTGTTTTCTTAGTGAGGACCAGATCCTATATGTATTTTTAATTCCATATAGATGTTGAGTCCAAAATTACATCCATTTAATTTCCATTGATTTCCACTCTTCTTTATCTAATGGACAGCTCATAATGGCTCTGTTTATTTTGCTGGGGACTATTAAGATGGACAAATGGCAATTCAGCTGCTTTTTTCCCTTGACTGCCAGTTGCCAAGTGCAGGTTGCACAGAGTTTCTTCCCTGCAGTTTGGAGTAGGAAGTTCACATAAACAACCGACTTGGAGTAGGCTGAGAAATTTCACCATCTGGCAAATAACTCACCCACAACCATTCTCTGCTGGATTTCACTACATAAAGATACAGAATTCCAAAATAAATAACTCATCCCACAGAATTAACTATCCCTGGGAAAAGTGCTTTAAATGATTTCCCCCATAAGTAAGTTACAAGCGTTTTGCCCAGAAATCAATATCTGATTATGTGTGCACACACACATTCATCTTCCCTGCCTCTGGAAATAAATAGAGATGCTATTTGGGGGAAGAAGAAGATATCCCCGGGTTTCCTAGGACTAAACAAGGACATTAAGAAAGCCCCAGTGATTCCTGGGACATGTGGCACAGCCAAACTGCTTCTCAGAGCACAGGGGGGCTGCATGGGCTGCAGGAAATTGGGGCAAAAAGGAGAGAACTACTCGAGGTTTACTAAGTGCAGCAATTCAACAGCTCCTGCCTGCAGGGGAACAGCAGGGAGCTGGTTTAGAACCCTGAAATGAGGGCATAAATCAGAACAGAGACCTGTGCAAGCCAACATGAGGCAATATATTTGTAATATTTGCACGTTTGTTCATTTAACATGTTAAACACATGACAATTGTTTCACCTGAAGACATTCCTGTGTTTAGTTTGAGCAGACACAGCCAATTTTGTGACGAAATCCAAGCCCTCCTAAGTGTCAGTGACTCTGCTATTTCCAACCTACACTGATTTGTTTTGATAGAAATCTGTTTACTCTGCCTTGATAATATTCTTTATGGCCACGTTCAGGCTGAAGCCCCTAATTTAAAGTGACATTACATTAAGGTCTAATTCCAACTGGTGCCATTAAAGAGCAGAGCTGGACAGTCTAAAAAAACCTCGTTTGACAGAGGTTTACTGATGGGTGACCCTACCTCAGCTCATTTAGGAGAGAAAATTGATCGAGTTTAAAAACTAAATTGGCTTTCATGGCTCTGTATGATACAAACAAAAGAAATTGGGTGGTTAATTCACAGTGTACTGTGGGCACCAGTTGAATCATCCAACCAGAAAAATTTGGAAATACTTTTTTATTTTTTGACTCACCTAGTTGGATTTGTGCCACCTCACCCTTTTGTAGTCTCTATCCCTCCCCTTTGGCTGATCCTGATTGTTGCATTTTCTGCCTAAGAAAAAAAAAGTTGTCCAAATAACGAGTATGCCATTTTTCTTCATAATTTGCAATTTATCACATCTTCCTTGGAAGTGTTTTAAGCTAATGTAACATTTTAATTAGCAGTTGTTACCCCTCTCGATGACTTATATATAATTTAAAAATACATGAAAATTAATATGTTATATTTAACAGAGATTTCCAATTAAGCATGAAAAAATCGTTTAATTAGTTTAAAATTATTAATGAAAGCTACAGTAACCTAGAAGCTGAAAATTTCCTAAAACTAGAGAAGATCCTTAAATTCTACATTCATCAGTTTAACCACAAGCTCCTGGAATTTTAAATTTCTATCCTTGTGGTTGCCTTTGATTTCTCTTAAAACTTAACCCAAATGGGTAAATTAAAGTTATGAGGTTTAGAAAAATCAGGTCCAAGTGAAGAAGCTGGAATTCTATGCTGATGCTACTTTTTCAGATTTGGGATCAGCGTTTGAGTCAGTGTAGAGCACAGACTCCCTGAACAATAATAACTTACATTAATTACATTAATTAACCATTTTTCCCCTGGTCACACCCTTTTCCATAATCCTGCCAGATCCATGACCCTGTCACATCTCCTGACTCCAGACTGCCAAAGATATTTGTGCTTCAGCTAACAAAAAATCTCTTCTTTTGCTATTTCCCCCATCTGATGCATTTACAGAGAAATTACCAAAACAAAACACAGCAGAAATAAATGAGCTACCACAGGAACCACATGAGAGTGTGGGCGAGGTCAGATGAAGCAGCAGCACCTCACGTGGCTGACAAAAGCCTTGGTCACACAGGGCTCTGAAGGTGCCTCAGCCAAACCTTGATAAACCATCACCTGTCAGGCCTTTGGAAGAAAAATCTGATGAGCTGGGAGCCCCTCTGGGCTTCCTGTGCATGTCCTGGCCTCTGGTGAGAGGAATGAGCCGTCCCCTGATGACACACAGGGTCTGGGAATGAAGACCTGTATCCAGACATGTTCCTGTCAAAATAACAGAGCTCTTCCAGTGGCTCTGGAATATTTAACTGCCCTCCAGTGCAGCCAGCAGCTTGGGCTTTTTATTAAATCAAGCTTTTCAAAACCTTTGAAGACTATCTTACACACACCATGTGAGTAGAATCGTTGCATTCTTTGATGAAGAGTATATGAGAAATGAAAACTAAGACCAGGAGTATAAATAAATAAATAAATAGAGGTATGTAATAGAGAGATTATGCAATAACCCTCAGAATGTCTGGTTTTATAGACTAGATGCACTTACCTTTGAGGTTTTTTGTCAGATTCATTCTTTGATGAATAATGAATCAAGTACAATTACAATATTCCTTGTAGAGTTCAAAATGTAGCTGATATCTACCTTTTAACTCTTCTTCGCTGTCTCAGAGTAAGACTTTAACTGCCAATATCAGATGCCTTTTTATTTTCTTCACCTGCATCTATCAAACATTTTATGAGATCCTTGTTTTCTGTGCCAAACTACCACAGTTTGATGAACCAGATTCTAAAACATGATAAAAGTGTGAATGTAGTCCTTGAACATCGTACACGCTCAGAATATGTACCATCAAAAACATAATCAAATATTTTAAATACTAATTTGTTCAAATATTGCTATTAAAGAGAATATTTTAAAAATAAAAAATATACCAACCCGTTTTCTAGTTGTCTCCATGTCATCTCCCATGCACCCCTTCAGTTATGAAAATTGCCATGTAGTTCAGTTTGGGTTATAATCTCCAGGCTCAGTATTTTTCTCCAAAACCTCACTATTTAAAATACAGTCCTCTGCTCAGTTGTCCTCCATGCAGCTTCAGTTATATTACAAAGAATCATTCATAAATTCTCAGATTACTTCTTTTCTCCAAAACTTGTCTCAATCTTTCTCAAAAAAAAAGAACCTTTCCATTCCATTTTGAGAATGCTTAAGAACAGCAGGTTCCTGATCCTCCTTTTGTATAAAACCTCCAAAGTTCTTCAGAAGAAACATGCAAGTTTAGCAGAAAAGAAAGCAGTTTAAATCATGGTCCTAATAGAGAACTGAGATGAGACAAATTAGATTGACATAAAATGTTGATTGGCTTCCAGTTCATGTGAGCCACAGTGGCCATTAGGAACAGCAATAGCAAAGATCAGAAAGAAAAAGAGAGGGCATAAAAGTAATGACAATAATTGTCAGTGAGACAGCAGTGAAATAGATCCCATACTCACTGATCTTTGTCATTGCCATCCGAAATGTCATGGATAATAAAACCATGGATAAGACAACAGTATCATTTTGGAACTCAAGAGCTAGGAATTCACAGAAAATGCACTGTCAGTGAGGATCAGAATTTTTAAGAGACTTTTCCACTAGGAAGAGCTACAAGATAAAAATCCCAAAGCATTCATCTCTGGAAAGAAATGCTGGAGTTTCCCAGAGATGACCAGTGTGCAGATATAGGAGAATCCAGTACAAAATAAGGACCAAGTGTCCAAATGATTGATTCATGTGACTAATGTGTGCACTATGGACACCAGGTGATCACCAAAGCTGCTCTGCCACTTCTCAGCTGGGCAGGGCAGATGAAATGCAACAAAAAGCTCCTAGGCTGAGATAAGGACAGAGAGAGATCCTTCATCTTATCACCATGGGCAAAACAGACCCAGCTTGGGGAAAGTTAATTTATTATCAATCAAATCAGAGTAGGATAATGAGAAATAAAGCCAAACATTAAAACACTCTCCACCCAGCTCTCCCTTCTTCCCAAGATTAACATTACTCCTGATTTCCTCTACCTACTTCCCTCAGAGCCACAGGGGAACAGGGAATGGGGACTGTGGACTGTTCATCACACATTGTCTCTGACACACCTTCCTCCTGTTCATTCCTAACCCTTCTCCTGCTCCAGGGAGGGGTCCCTCCTACAGGAGATGGTCCATGAGCTTCTTCAACATGACTCCTTCATCTGTGTTACATGCTCAGACTGCTCCAGCCTGGTCCCTTTCCATGGGGTGCAGTCAGTCCTTGAGGAGCTGCTCCAGCCTGGATCCTGGCAGCAACCCTGTTCCAGCTTGGGCTGCTCTCTCCACAGAGCCACAGGTCCTGCCAGGAGCTGCTGCAGCGTGGAGTTCCCGGGGTCACAGCCTCCTTCAGGCAGCCCCTGCTCCAGTGTGGGGCCCTCCAGGGCTGCAGGGGGGTCTCTGCTCCATCCTGGACCCCAGGGGCTGCAGGAGCACGGCTGCCTCTCCCTGGGCTGCAGCTCCTGGAGCAGCTCCTGCCCCTCCTGCCCTGCCCTGGGGGTCTGCAGAGCTGCTCCTCTCACACATTCTCACTCTATCACCCAGCTGCAATTCCACGGGGATTTCCTCCTCCTTCCCAGATGTTCCCCAGAGGTGCTGCCACTGTCACTTGGCCAGGGGTGGGTCTGTCCTGGAGCTGGCTGGGATTGGCTCTGTCAGACCTGGAAGAGGCTTCTGAAAATTTCTCTTAAAAGCCACCCCTGTATTTCCCCCACCCTGTATCCCCCCCAAAAAACCCTCCCTTGCCACACCAACCCAATACAGCAATTTTGATTAATATGATAGTTTAATTTTTTACATTCCTGAGAAGAAAATGCCTCCTAGAAACCACAACTCTGAACTTCCTCTGTATATTTCCTACATCAACACAGCAAAATCTCTTACAGAGAGCTGCCAGAACATTGCTGCTGGGGCTTTGAACATGCCTGAGGAGGAGTGGCAGTGCCATGAGAGGTGGCTGCTGGAGAGGTGCTTCAGGGGGGGTAGGGTGCTTCTTCCTCCAAGTCAAACACCTTCCAAAACACATCATTCTGCCAGTACAGAATGGAATTGGATTCGTGACTCTCCTGAAATATTCACTTATGGATGTCTTTAGGTGGTTCTGTTGTTCACATAGGTGAAGAGACCTATGTCCTACTCATCAACAAATGGACAGAGTAGCTAATGAGGGCCCCATGTCTGGTAATTGAATAGCTTTGTACACTGCTTAATTTTGTGGTGAGCTTGCCTCTTTATGCCTTGGAATGTCTTAAACCATTTACAAACAGCCTAAATATTCCTCGGCTGTGCAGCTCCACTTAAGCCAGTGCCAAGCTGTTAGCTACTCACCAGAAGCAGAAGTAGAGAAGAGAAATAGAGCTCAACCCCCTTTTATGATCTTAAGTCATTTATTCCCTCTGTCCTGAGAGACAGAGCACCGACCTGGGCAATCGGCAGGGGTAAGAGACCGAGGCTTTGTGTCCTGCTGGTTTTGTCACAGAGAGGGGGGAAGGGGATACTGGGGCGGAGCTGGGATAAACAACCAACCAGACCAGAGCCCGGGCTGCTGGAACATCAGACAGACCGACTGTCTCAGAGCCACATGGCAGGGACCCGGCTGGGGGGCTCAGGGGGTCCACCACAACACCCAGGAACTGATGACAAGACATATCTGATGTGGATACTCATTTTTCTGTTGTATCCTATTCAGTTGGAAAATATTTAAAATACCTCATTTTTAAAAACGGACATTTCTTTCACCAAAGTGGAAGTGTTCTTACAGGGATCACTGGCCAACATGAATGCTCTGCCTCAGTAAAGTACAAAACCATCAAAGCTACCTGGAACTTGTGAGCAAGGGGAATTTAATGTCCCAGCTTGGTGACCTATTTAATATCAAAGTTAGTGTTTATCCATATGTGGCATAATGCTGAAGTCTTTGGGGAAAAACTAATGATGTGATGAAAGAATTTAATAGCACATCTGATGTAGAGAAGGGCTATGTGAAAGTATCCTCCAAACAGCACCCTTATGGATTTCTGAAGTGCCCATAAATGGAAGCTCAAAAACTTTCTGAACACAGCTTTTTGTCTGCAAAGGGACTCCTTGGTGACACCTTGCATAAAGAAGCCATCTGAAGAATTAAATCTAATTACCATATATAAACATATATAAATATATATATACAAATCTTTTAAACCAAAGTATCTCTGTTGAGCCATTTTTGGCTGCGACCAGAAATATCTGCAAAAAAGTACAAGTTCATTCTAAGTGTCCAATGAGGAGACAAATTCCTTAAATCCAGCTTTGTTAATAATAGAAGCAAGCATGTCCTTCCCAAACAGACTGGTGAGTAATAGTACAGTAAGGAAAGGCTCTCAGGCCAAGAATTTGCCAGGAATTCATTGATCTGGTAGGACTCTCATACACCTGCCTTTTGTGCAGAGGTCCTTTCTGAGCAGGATGAGGCTGCAGGTGCCAAATGCCAATCTCAGTTCAGCAGGAGCACTTCTCTTTAGTCTCTCTGGCTTTAGTTCTTCAGCTGGTCTGGGGGTAACAAAATACCATGGTCAACATTTCCTGAACCCCAAAGGACTTGCAACAGATGAGTTTGCAGCAAATATAAATTGATAATTAATACTCTCCAAATTCCCCAATTAATGCAGACCAGTGAACTGTTACAGGGCTAAATATCTTAACTTTCCATACTCAGATTGTCCTCTGACAATGTGAGAGGAGTTTATTTCAAACAAGGGATGTGATTAGCCAACAATGCAAAGAATATTGGGATTATCAGCAGCAGCACTCCTGAGGAAAGCAGTTCAATCAGTATTTAGTTTACCACTTGATTTCCTAATCATTTATTCCAACAGCAAAGACGGGACCATGTTGTAACATATGCACTTAATTCTCAGTGGCATGCTTTCCTTTTGCACCATTGCCTACTTCTTTAGCTGTTAGCAGGCAGCAGAGGAATAAACAGCAAAGGGAAAAATATTATATCCTTAATAAAAGAGAGACTTCTATGATAGGCTTTGCCTTCAGCCAAAGGCTGGGCACCCTTAGTGTGTTTAGAAACCAATGAACAAGGCATAATATATTTATGTCCATGCAAGTGCTTGGTTAAACTTCACATCCATTATTGCATTATCCACACTAGAAAGACTCTGGCCTTAATTCTGAATACACTGGGACTGAGTGGGTCTTCTGTCTGGGAATTAGTGCTAAAAGATAGCATGCTGGAAACTTGCAGAGCAGAACAGTACAAAATGAACCAGTTCTGGATGTGCTGTGTACCTGTGCTATGACAACATATTCATCTACTGAGACAAGGGAGCTGACTTTCAGAAAACTGCAATGAGCATCACTGCCAGTTAAGGCTGACCTTTGAAAGAAGGTACCTGGCCTTTCATCTTCAAGACTATATTTTGAAAGGTAATTAAAGGAAAAAATAAGGAAAGAGTGACACTAACATGACAGCTGTTGAGGAGGACATAAACAAACATTTGCTTTTGGCAGCAGAAATCTAGAGTTTAACATTTGAAGTCTTATTAACAGTGAGAAGTAAAAGGTCTGTCTGTGTGCTCTGCATCATTGGGATACCAGAAACAGCTTTTAAAGACACTTAATTTGAAAGAGATCCATTTCCCTATCAGAGGCACAACAGAAGCATTCCTAATTCACTGGATTTGGCACATGAAATGACATGACAGTTTAAAAAAAAACAACATTGATTTATATTGAATTAAAAAATAGAGAATAGAGAGGTTAAGACTCAGGTAATGGAGATAATGGTCTGAGAGCAAAGCCCTCCAGAGAAGAGCAATGACAGTATCTTTTCTAGATTAGCACTCCAGAATTATCACTATCTCCCTTCTGACTATACAACTTCAAGCACAACAACTAGCTGGTTGTGCTTAAATTAGCACTTTTGTTCAAGAAAATATTATTTGATTTGCCTGCTGGAAAAAAGGGAATGGACCTTCTGTGTTTGCAAAGTCCACAGGCAAATCTCTACAGGCAAATGCCACAGGTTGGCAGAAAAAAGCTGTGGAACGTAAGAGTCATCCCATGCAGATATTCAGAGAATTCCAGCAAGGTTTGGGCTGGAAGAAACATTAAAGATTATGTCATTTTATCCCCTGCCATGGGCAGGGACACCTCCCACTGTCCCAGGCTGCTCCCAGCCCCAATGTCCAACCTGGCCTTGGGCACTGCCAGGGATCCAGGGGCAGCCACAGCTGCTCTGGGCACCCTGTGCCAGGGCCTGCCCACCCTGCCAGGGAACAATTCCTGCCCAAGATCCCAGCCAGCCCTGCCCTCTGGCACTGGGAAAATGCTGCACTAGATCTCATTTTAAAGTCCCATTTGAGAAGATTGCATCATTTCACTAAAGACATAAGAACACAACCAATGATGAAAGATAAAAATCTCTTTTCCCTCTTGCTCCCCTCTCTCTATCTGGAAAAAAAAAAGGCATTCCTTTATGGCTCTAACCCTTCTGTATTTGTAAGATATTGGTAACAAAGACCAAAGTTTTAGGCTGGCATTACTCAATCAACTTCAGTGAGATACTGAGCCTGAACTGCTGCCAGATCAGTTGTTGTTATACCCTGCTCTGCAGTTTTGTTTCTGCAGTTTCCTAATCAGTATTCAACAACAACAGGAGATCCCCGATTTTTTTCACGGGATGGTCTGGGTGGGACCATAAAAAGAAAGCAATTCTGTGTTCTTGTAAGCAACAAGGATATAGACTACAACACATAAAGCTTTCTGTTAGAAAATCAGAGGAGCTCCATGAGTGGACTCTCCCATTTCCAGCAGCAGGTCTGCAGCTGCTTAGAGATGCTCAGGGAAACCTTATTCCACATTCCTGGAGGAAATAAAAAAGGCTTTAAGGACACCAGCACATTCTGACCCTAATTTGGCTAAGATGTAAGAGGGAACAAGTGGTGCTGGACAGAAGGCAGCGGGGCTTGGAGACTGACAGATGTTTCACGGTGTGAGCAGTTTGGCAGAGGAGCTGAACTCGCCCTGCAGCAAAGTGCTCCATGGCTGACATTTCCAGAAGTGCTATCTACTTCCAGCAGCTTCAAGAAACCTCTTGAAAATTAAGAAAACAAGCCTTAAGTTTGTTAAGTTTATTCCCCCAAACTGTACATGCAAGAATACTGAGATAGAAAGTGCTTTTATATTGATTGTTTTTTCCTCTTTATATTTGACAGCTGGAGTGTTAAAAGAGAATTCTGAGTAAATTAAAGCAATAACAAAATTACACAGGGCAGCTGTTTCAGCTATTTCCACAGAGCAATGCTCTTTAGAAGAGCTAATGAATCTAATGGAATCTAACAGACACTGCCAAAGCAGCAATAAGTGATTTAAAATGTAGGGGAAAGTCTCATATAAACAGCCTCACCAAGCACTAAATGAAGTAACACAAAGCTCTTGGGGCTTCTCACTTTTAACAAAAAATCAAATAGATCTCTGTTCATTTATTACAGTGGTGCCCACAAGCTCTCTCCAGTACAGGACCTGTCAGAATTTCTATTATCCTTCTCATTATAGAAGTGTTTGTAACTTACCTAATTACAAATATGCTCGAGGCTGTCGCTTGCTTTCACTTACTGCCTGGTTAATCCCCATTTCCCATTTCATTCAAATTTTGAAATGATTTTTTATTTATTCTATGTAAAAGAATATAGATCAGAGGTTTGTTCAGTTATTGGAATTCTTCTGTTTTGCTGTAAATATTGCCTGTAAAAGCTGACAAGTGGGAAGTGTTTCACTGTAAATCATTCAAATGGGACAAATTTGGTTTCTTTGCTGAGGGAGGAGGTGCTGACCCTCCTCAAGCAGCTCTGAGGTGGGAATCTGGGCAAGAACCTGGGCTGTGCTCCAAAGGGGGCTGAATGTTTGGTTTATAGCAGTCTTGGGTTCATTCCTACCAGGGGTCATGGGGTGCAGGGAACCCCCTGCCAGGATGGATTTGAGAGGGATCCAACTTCCCAATGTCTAAGGAAAGCCTCTGGCAGAGCCAGCACAGCCCTACCGAGTAGTGCTGATTTAACAACAAAATAAACCTTTCATGCTCTTGATGAGACTCTCAAGATTCTAAAAGTGCTTCAAAGTTCTTCCCAACCACCTTCCATGATCTGCCTTCCCTGGATGTGGAGCTCTGACTCCTCAGTGCCTTCAAAGTGCTGCCAAAGCACTCAGAATCAGCCTCCTGAGTGGAATTCTTGCAGAGGGATGAACTGTGCCCTCATCTTCCTCAAAGGAGGCCAAAGCCTTTTTGAAAGGAGCCATTCATGTCAGTCAGGGATAGGAGTGGAGAAACTAAACAAGATGAAATAAAAAGTCAGATTTAAAGTTCCTGTGTGAACTCCTCCCCACGGATGGCTGCAGATCCTCCTTAGGAATGGCTGGAAGTCCTGCTCTGCATTTCTGAGGAGCACACACAGCAGCATCCTTACCTTTGCACTGGGCCCCTCTCAGGCCACGCTCTGCCCCCCAGTTTACTGCACTGGCTGTCTCAGAGAGCAAGTTCTCTAAAAAAAAGAGAGAGATTTGATATTTTCACTCATCCTCAGATCAGATCAATCACTTATTTCTCTGTAGTTCAAGATTTTCTTTTCTGATTCATATCCAATGTAAGAAACGACAGCCTTTTCTTCTGTTACTGAAGCATTTCTGTGACAGTCTTTAAAGCAAGTTTTTTTTTCATATTTCACATATATTTAATGATTACAAGCATATGTCAGTGCCCAAGCATCATTTCAGTTATAGCAAATGATTTCAAATCTAAGAGATTAAATTTAAAGGCAGGTTCTCCTTTTCAGCCTGAAGTTTTAGTCAGATTTAACTCCCAGTATTTACATTTCTTGGGCAGAATTTATAGTATTTAGTCTGCTCAAGCACAAACTAACTGAATCTGAGCACAAAATATGCTGGCATGCCTTGCATTTTTATTACCTTTTTCTTCAGAAAGACTCATCACTGTATTTTTTACAAATTAGTTTCATTCATTTTTCAAAGGAAAGCTGCTAACAAATTAGTTTCATTCATTTTTTTCCAAATGAAGCTTCTGTTTTTCTCAGATTCAGGCTCAAAACTGAGCAGTTCTGTGAGCTGACACCCACAGAGCTATGAACCCTCTGTAATGGTTGAGATTACACAGAGTGTATCAAAAAGGCAGACGTGCTGCCCCATGGACTTTTGAATCATATTGGCAATTTGACTATACTTAATAAAGAATAATCTCAGCATATGCTCCAAGTTGTGGTCCTTAGCAAGCACATGTAAAAGATAAGCTTAGTTACCATGTAAATAAAAGGAAATGATGTATATGTCTTTAAGTGGTTTTGTAAGCAAGGTTTGGAAGTTTGATTAATATCTAAACAGCTATCCCCAACAACATGCTAATCAGATGTCAATTACTTGCTAAAATAGTTGCATTTATGATGTTAATTGAAACTAAACTTGCTGTAATGATTTATTAATCCTAGTTTTCAAACTCTTTAATTATCATACTCGTGGAAAGACCACACTTGTGCTTCAAGTGGCTCCTTTAAATTAACATCTTGAATGGGAATGCTGAGAGAATTTATTCAAGAGCTGTGTGGTTCATAAAACCTATATACTTTTATCATAAAGCCAGTCTGATACAGTGTCTTAATTTCTCTTTAGAGGTAGGAAGAGAGCAAATACTCTGTGTTTAGAATATTAATCCACACTGTGTTTCCACAGAAGTGTTGAAATTTCAGTATTGCAGAAAAACAAAGCCTGGCTGTTTCTGACACAATGAAATCACCTGCTCTTTTTAATTACTGATCCTTGATGTGGTCTTGATAAAATTATAAATTCTGATTTGTTAAAAAAAACCCAATCATGGGAGGTCACCTGAATTGAAGAATGTTTTAGGAGATGCTAAGCAAAGTCCAGATTTAATGATTAAAATAGATTGTCCTGACTTCTCTATTACAGCTTAAATTCTGATAAGTCACTCTTAATATGGAGCTGTCATGCACAACAGATACTCATGAACATAATATGAAAAAAAATAAAAGAGAGACCAAAATTTTAATGGACTGACCATTTACCCTGAAATAAAAGTTTCAAACCTCTTTTGCTTAAATCCAAGTCAAAGAGACATTTTAGGGATCCCACATTTGAAATAACAGACCTTGAGCTGCTCCCTGGCTGGGTTTTAGCTTATTTTATTCCAAGTGTAACTGAATTTTGGTGAATTTTTGCAGAGGCTCCCTCATCATTGGTGCAAACAACCTTGGAAATCCTGGGAAACGCCTGCCAAACAAAGATATTCTATTCCCTAGCAGAAAGCCCAAACGATCTCAATAAATTCCTTCACAATGTTCCCGCCCTTAAAACTTGTGGCTGAGCACAGATGCAACATCAACAACCTCAAGAGTGACACCTCCAGATTCTTGGCTGATCAGATCTATGCATCATCCTCCAAAAAAAAATTGCCTCTCTAAAAGCCAAAGCTTTTTTTGCTTCAAGATCTGGTGCAAAACGAATGGATTTCCAGTGCCTGAAGGAGCTGCAGGAAAGATGGAGAGAGACAATTGCCAAGGGCTGCAGGGCCAGCCCCCAGGGAATGGCTTCCCAGTGCCAGAGGGCAGGGCTGGATGGGATCTTGGGCAGGAATTGTTCCCTGGCAGGGTGGGCAGGCCCTGGCACAGGGTGCCCAGAGCAGCTGTGGCTGCCCCTGGATCCCTGGCAGTGCCCAAGGCCAGGTTGGACATTGGGGCTGGGAGCAGCCTGGCACAGTGGGAGGTGTCCCTGCCCATGGCAGGGGTGGCACTGGGTGGGCTTTAAGAGCCCTTCAAACCCAATCCAACCCAACCTATTCCATAATTCTATGATTTTATGACTCCCTATTAATTTCAAATGCTTTTAGAAGTGGCTTTTAGTAAGAAGGGCTCTAAAAATCTGTGCAGTGGACACCTTCCTACTTAGCAAGTGCAGTTCCTTAGCAACTAATCAGTGAAGAAGAAATTAATGATAGAAAATGTTAAGAGTTGGTTAAAAACTATAGAAACCCTGATAGGAAGAAAGATCTACAATGAAAGTTGATGAATAAACTGGGTGATCCTGCCCCTGTGCCCAGCCCGGGGCACCTCTGCAGTGCCGTGCCCAGCTCTGGGTCCTCAGCACAGCAGGGCCAGGGATGGGAAGAGGCAGAGGCAGGGAAGTCTGGACTGGCTACTGCATGTCAGCTACAGCAAAATCATCTCTGGTTCAGCAGTGAAAAGGGGGACAAAGAATCAGCAGCTTCTTGGAGTTTTCTGAATTGATAGTGGGATATTTAATGATATCCTGTCCATTCTGTTTTCTTTAGCTCCTTTTCTCTCACTGAGCTTCAGCAGATGAGCACAACCTTCATAACTCAGCCTCACTTGGATCTCAGTGACCAAAAGGCAAAGAATGGTAATTAGCTGGGATAACATTAGGCCATTTAAAGCAACTGCCATTATCCACAGATAATGCGCTTGAAGGAGCCGTATTTATCTCAGGGAATTGTTTGGGCTGGAAGGGACCTCAAAGCCCATCCAGTGCCACCCTGCCATGGGCAGGGACACCTCCCACTGTCCCAGGCTGCTCCCAGCCCCAATGTCCAGCCTGGCCTTGGGCACTGCCAGGGATCCAGGGGCAGCCACAGCTGCTCTAGGCACCCTGTGCCAGGGCCTGCCCATGCTTAACTGCAGAAAATTTCTTCTTTGTATCTAAATCTATTCTCTTTCAGTTTAAAAGATGTTATCAAAGAAGGCTAGGGGAAAAAAAATTGTTTTGCTTGTGACATACAGCACAGAGTTTCTTATTCTAGAGAGAAGATTATATTTTAAAATTTGAACCTGATTTAAATTAATAATCGCCTTATTCTGCTTTATGACTTCAATATTTCTTCATATGTAAATCTAAATTTCTGTAAAAAAATCATGGCTCATATCATCCTCCCTGTAAATGTTGATATTTTCACCTGAAGTGGTATAGTCACAAGGAACAATCTATTCCACTCAGGCACATTATGTCTAAAAATATATAAATGATGCAATAAAGCACTGCATTAAATATTTCAAGAAATCTCAATATAACTGTGGATACAAATACACTCAGAGCACTAAAATTCCAAGAAACTGCTGAGAAACCATGAGGTTTACAATAATTTGCAATGTGCTGTCTCCTGACTAATTTGCTTTCCTTCTTCCACTGTTAAAGCTCACAGAAAAAAAAAAAATTGCTTTTTGACTCTGTTTTCTTTCTAAAGAATACAAAAAAAAAAAATTTACTGTTAAAACTCAGTCAGTGGTAGAAGGATGACCAAATCACTGCCTTAATAAAATATTATTTCTCCTGACACAGCCTGGCACTGGAATCAGCTGTAGGTTCTGTTTTAGGCTTTATACCCATGGAAAGACCAAAGGTTATCCAACTATGCTCATAAAGGAGATTTCTCATCCTGACTCTGCAGCTGAACATTTAACACCCTTTCCTAGCAGGAACATCTCTTCAGCACACCAGCAGGCTGTGCCCTGCTGGGATGAAGTTGAAGGTGATGAATGGAGGGCTGGGGCTGCAGAAGAGTGGGACAGACAGACCCCTGTCAGATCCACTGCAGCTCTGCCATGAATTAGGGGCCTAAACAATGCTGAGATAATCGAGGTTACACATCCAGCATCCCCATGGGCCCCCTGAGCTGCCCAGTGCTGCTGCAAATCAAACTTCAAACAATTTGTGTTGAGAGGGAAAGAAAAAACCAAAATGTGACTGTAAAAGGATTCATCATCTTAAGCCAAGATGACCAGGGGGAGAGACAAAGTGGGAAATTTTTGAAGAGCAGTGACAAGAGCTGAACAGTAAGTGTGAAATGCAAGGAGTAAAAACCCAAAGCTGAGGATTTGACCACACCAATAGCAGCTAAAGGGGAAGGAGAGGTTTAATTTTGCAGTTGACACTTCCTTTACAACATCCTGGAAAGAGATGTTCAGACAAACTCCTGTTGTTGTTATTCTTATTAACTTTATAGTTAAAAATAGCATTTAGTTAAATGTATTAATTGGGATGGCAGAAATTGAAGTGAGACAGGAAATCTGCAAATTTGGAACTTCAGCTTTCAAGAGAAACTTGCCCCAAAGATTTGATAAAAGAACAAAGCACAGCTGTGCTTTATAAACATGAATTCTTTCTATGATGGCTGCATTTCTATTAATTGTAGACTAGATCCAGTATTCTCCAGTGTTTAGCTTATTTATTGCAATTCTTTTGCATTTGCCCTCATTCGTTATACTAAACATCAAGTGAATGCAGTGGGATTGTTAAATTTCTTCAGCCCAAGAGCAATCATTATATAAAGATGTCTCCAGGGTACTAAAATATCTACAGCACCTCCTTACATCTACAGGAGATGCAAGCAGACATTGTCTCCTGTAAAATTGGATTTTATTTCTCTTCAAGAAGGAAACAAATGTGGCCTCTAGGTAGCACTATTAAACAAAGGCCACTGATAGACAATTAAAATCACAGAATTATAGAATCCCAGAATGGTGTGTGTTGGAAGGGACCTCAAAGCCCATCCAGTGCCACCCCTGCCATGGCAGGGACACCTCCCACTGTCCCAGGCTGCTCCCAGCCCCAATGTCCAGCCTGGCCTTGGGCCCGGCCAGGGACCCAGGGGCAGCCCCAGCTGCTCTGGGCACCCTGTGCCAGGGCCTGCCCACCCTGCCAGGGAACAATTCCTGCCCAAGATCCCAGCCAGCCCTGCCCTCTGGCACTGGGAAGCCATTCCCTGGGGGCTGGCCCTGCAGCCCTCGGCAATTGTCTCTCTCCATCTTTCCTGCAGCTCCTTCAGGCCCTGCAAGGCCACCCTGAGCTCCCCCCAAAGCTTCTCCTCTGCAGGCTGAACAATCCCAGCTCTGGCAGCCTTTCCTCCCAGCAGAGCTGCTCCAGCCCTCTGCTCCTGCTGCTGCCTCCTCTGGGCTCTGCAGCAGCTCCAGCTCCTCCCTGTGCTGGCCCCAGGGCTGGGGCAGCTCTGCAGGTGGGGTCTCACCTGAGGGGCAGAGAAAAGACAACAATGTGGAGAGAATGGAGGAAAAAAACAACTAAATCGTGGCTATCTAAGCTTCCCATCAGAGTGTGAGTGACACCTGTGCCAACCAGAAGCACTTTTTGCCAGCCCAAATCAAATGATTTAAAAGTAGATTCCAAGGACAACAACAGTTTTAATGGTGTGTACAGGAGGGTTGTGCAGGGGCTGGTTCTCCCTTCCAGCTTAGCTCCTTATGTTCATCCCCTATCCCAGTGCATGTTCCACCTGTAGGGATACTCCCAGGTCAGTGGGATGCATGTAGATTTTTGTCTGTCCCCACAAATCCACTGCAAATTTAGAAGTATTTTACTGATACAAAAAAAAAAAAATAAGAGGAGCATTTGTTACAAAATAAAGATTATATAATGAGCTAAAACATTGGGAATTGGGAAGTTCTTTCTTTTATATTACCCCTTTCAATTTTTTATTTTGCTTCCAAATTCACATATGTATCTATATTCATCCAAGCTCACACAGAGCATGCAAATGCTCTGGAGAATGCTCCTCTTTGCCCCTTGCCAGCTACAGTTCTCAGCAATGTGTAAATGAGATGCAAACAATAAAAACTCTTTGTGAAACAGAGAAAAAAGAATGTGGACAATTTTATGGATGGCCAATACTTCTTCAGTATTTCAAGAAATGCCACATAATAATCTTATTTAAAGGGTTCTCAAGGCAGTTTTGAGAAGATTTTAAAATTGGTAACATCACTAAGAATATATATTCATATATAATTTTGTATTCATAATACATAACTCATTATATATTAAAGGTGTACATGAAAGTGAGGCACAAAGCAACCAAAATTTAGCAGTCTATCATCTCTACTGATATTAAAATTCACAATAAGAACTACACACAGAAGGTTTGTCTTCATGTGTGATGGAAAGTTCAAACTGAGAAAAATCTGGGAAAAACCCTGGAAAATTATTTGAAAATCTGTCTGTTAAAAAAAAAAAAAGTGGCACAAGAGCACTTTTTCTAAGGGTTATTGGAAGAGATAAAGCAGCTCTGAATTATGTTCACATATGCAGAACCTCACATGGCCAATTGAGTTCCTGGCAAATGTCTTTGAAAAACTTTGGAGAGGAGGTTGGAAGCAGGGTCTGGGAGCAGATTTAGAGAAAACAGCCTTGGTCCTCATGTATTTGTGTGTGGGAGGGATAGAGCAGACCAAAATCAAGTAGCTAATTAAACACCTGCAGAACACATGTATTTTTGATGTTCTCCTAAGGCTTCTGCTTGCTCCCAAGGTAAATAAAGGATAGAAGATGTGGAAAGACAGAATGTGTCCAGAAAGGATGGAAGGACCAAGGAGATGAGATGCAAGAACACAGACTCACCCAAAAAACCTTACCTAAACCCTGCTGTGTTCAGGCCATGGCAGGAAAAGTGGGACACTTTAAAGGATGCTGAACAATGTGAGGCAGTAGCATGCCCAGGGATACATTGCTCTGTTTTCAGATTTGCTGAAATCAACTTACACTTTTGGGGAGAGTATTCACAATGTGACTAATCTGCACTATAAGTGTTGTTGGTTAATAGTTGTTTTTATATAGGACAGTTGGGACTATGGAGAGTGACAGAGAAAAACAATATAAATTACAAATATTGACAATTATGTGATAAGTTTTCTAATGAGTTTTGTTGTGTGCATTTCATAGCACAGCCTTCAAACACTCATTTAAGCAAAGATTCAAAGCCCAGAGCTCATCTATCATTAATAATTTTGTGGAACTGGCAATTACTAATATGTGCACAGTGCCATTTTACTTTATCAAAATGTCCTCTTAAAATTAGGCTGTCTGAAGTTCCTGATGTGCAAATTAAGCATCTAATTTATCTTGCCTGGTCTTCCTGGATGGTTTGATCAGCCCTACACTGTTAGGCAGGCAGAGAGGGAGTGTTAAATGTTAAACAGCAATCTCTCAAAAAAATCTAGGAAAGGCAGCAACAACAGCCAAGCTGAAGGTCAGAGGTCACCAGCCTCAGTTCATGGTGACAAAAACGAGAATGTTCCCAGCCTGAGACCATCTTAATTTATGCAGTTTCCAGCAAGCTTTTCTATCTCCCAATCAGGGATTTTCCTATAAGATATATTATCCAATATCCTGTTCCACCCCAGTACCACCACTGGACCTGCTGTTATTTGCACCAGTGCTGTGCTGAAGGAAGAGAACTGCTAGAACTTTCCAAACCTCCTTTGCTCTCAGAGTGGGCTCCCAGATCCTAAAAGAGAAATTAAATGGAGGTCACTTCCCTGGCTGACAGCTCCTCCTCAAGATGTGGCTCCTAACTAGACACAAAGCTTACACTGAGCACACAGCACGAGGGGAAGGCAATAGACCTATGACAGACGACTAAAATTTATTTTGCTCCTTAGTTCTGTGGCCAGCTTGTTTCTCCAAATTCTTATTTAAGGAGGGAATATCTCTGAAAGCAGATAAACATCCCTGGATTATATTGTGCAGAATGGGACCTACCAAACCCCCTTGCTAGAGTAACTTTCCATAGGGAAAAGTCTGTTTGGAATGAAACTAAACAAGCATTGCTGCAAGTTAAAAACATTTTGCTGTCCTTGGAGGTTTAGTATCAAATCTACACAAAATGTAAACCACAGTATTGGATGCTGCTCCCTGCAATTCCACATCGCTTCTCACAAACCACTTGTGATCACAAATCCAACAGGTCCAACTGCAGGAGATAATGACTCACTTAGCTATCAAACCTGATAAAACAATCAGCTCTGATGATTCTTCAAGAACATTTAATATAGTGGGCATTTCATTACTGCTTTCAACATTTTTGGTATTTAATGGCCATAAATAGATGGAAATGCTTTACATTCAGCTCCTCGCCCTGTGGAATTGAAAGTAAATTAGAGAAAAAAGTTTAGCAAACAGCTTCTGAGGAATATTTTTGATTAATGTTAGCACTGACATGGCACTCAGATAGAATTAAGAGAAAAATGTGCAAATTTACAATGCTTAAAGACAGCATTATCTTATTATATTGCTTCAGGAATATTTTTCTGCTTTGTTTTTCCTTCTGTCAAAACCTCCACTGTGGCCTTGTCTCCCTTTTCCTTAGAATAAGATCATTTACAATGCACATTGCCATTTATGAACCTATCCAAAATATATGAAAGCTCTCTGGAACCAGTAGTTCTGTCTGAGAAGAATGAAGAGAAGCTGGCACAGAGGAAAGCTGGCACCATGCCCTCCTCAAAATCTGGTCATTTATTCAGAAGTTGAAACAAAAATTATTGGGTCCTCAGCTCCTTTGTGAGATTTGGATCTTTCCCAACACTTGCCATGATACCTTCCCATAAATCATTTGGAGCTGTTCATGTACCTACATTAGAAAGCTCTTGGCAGAAATGACTCCTGAAAACAATAGATCAGACAGCAAAGAGAAAGATTCTGCATAGCCTGAAGGTAGGGATGGAGAAAAATTGCCACTGTCTTCCAAAATTACTGGCTCAGGACATTTGATTTTTAGGCTTCCTACATCAAAGCCTCTCCAAAGAGAATGATATTCCCAGGGACTGGAAACTATGAGGATTCTCAGGCTTCCAGCAGCTATGTCACAGTCTGAGCTCAATGGCTTCACTTATATTACCATCTCTCTTACCTATTCCAGATATGAGTCTAATTATGTTTAGCTTAGTTTAATTAGCTGTATTTCTGTCTGAGGAGGATTCTTAATTTATTCCTCAGTCTTCAGAACTGACTACTTTATCTAGTGAAATCCTTTTTAAAGAAACAAAATTAAAGCTGCTTTAATTAAGCACTTTCTATGGGAGAGGTACAAACACACACAAACAACCCAACTCCAGAAAACATATGAACTATTTCACAGATAAAATGTGTTCTCTGTGAGGGTGGTGAGGCACTTCCAGATGGTCCAGAGAAGCTGTGGCTGCCCCTGGATCCCTGGAAATGTCCAAGGCGAGGCTGGATGGGGCTTGGAGCAGCCTGGTCTGGTGGACAGTGTTGAAACCGAGTGATTTTTGAGGTTCCTTCCAACCCAAACCATTCTGGGATTCTGGGCTTATTCTGCCATTCTACCTGAGAGCAAAGACAAGCCCATGATGGTCCCAATGCCTGGTGGGTACTTACCCAGCTGTACATAATGCCAGCCACAGGGAAAAGCTGACACACTGCACGGGAGGTCAAGAAAAGTTCATCAGGATTTCAGCTGGAACTCTCCTAGCTATTGGTGACATGGATGTTTCAGAGGGAGTGATCACAGCATAAAGATAAACAAAGCATCCTAAATATTTCATGCATTTTCGGGTCTGTATATAAATATATACATATATTTAATATATATACACAAATATATTTATACTTATATATACAAATATATAATTGGATAAAAAGCAATGTATAATCTAATATAAGGTAGCTTAGAGCTGAAAGAGCTGCAAACACAGAGCCCTGCTGTCTGAAGTGTCTGTATATCATGTACATCACAGAGGAGGCCAAAAGATCAAGGCAATGGGCTGAGTTACAGGCAGAATACTCAGAAGTTATTATAGAAAGACTTACCTTAAACCCAGTATTTGTCTGTAGCAAAAAAAATCAATTCCTTCTGTTTACCTGGTTTATGTTATTTTCTAAATGTTTTAGTGAAAGGCTTCAAGCTGAGAACTCCAGAGAACTGCAGCCTCAGTAACTTCTAACAGCACCACTACATTTTCAGCGTGAATTTCAACACAGCCAAGATCTGTCCAGTCTACAAACTTCTCCCAACCTTGGGTAGCCATGGGTTGACACATTTGAGGAAAGTGCAAAGTGCCTTGATCCCCTTTCAGCTATTTTCTGTCAGGAAAATTTGGAACACAAAGAAAGGAAAGAGCAAGATTCTATTTGAGAACATTTTTGTTTCCCTCACTTTCATGTCTGACGGTACTCCATGCATTAAACAATGCTCCAAAATGGTTTATTCTCTCATTCTCTGATGAGGGAGGTCCTTATGTAGTTTTATATTTTCATTCTGTATAAAAGAACACTACTTTGTTTTATCTGTCACAATATACAAAAGAAAGACAAAGAACATAGAAAACAAAAAGCAGGAATTGCAAAGCTCCTTACAACCTGCTGCAGTGCACTGTCTTACTTGTACAAAATCTATAAAAAAGGTCTTTGAGATAAATATACCTTATAGCTGCTTTGAGTGTCCCATTATGCCAAGAGAACCCAGGTAGATTAAAAACATGACAGGACTTGAAAACTAAATCTTCTGACGAGGCTGACTTGCACATAACTCTGAGATTAGTGAGAAGTTAAAAAGATTTCTTTTCAATTATCATTATTCCTTTAATTTTCTAAGCACTGACAGCCTCAATATCTTGAAACATTTTAGTCTCCGAGGCAGAGGTAGCAGAAAGCCAACAAAGCTGTAGGACCTCCTCTGCTGGAGTGAAAGCTCCTTTGGACTCAGGCCCAGAGGGAAGCCAAAGCACAAAAATAGAATTAAAACCTTTGGATAAGGTGAGATACATGAAGTCACACCAAAGTGAAATGGAAATATAGATTTTTAACTTTAGAAATATATGTTAAGTCCTTAAAAAGTGCCTTAAATACTGAAAAGCTGCTGCAGGAACCTTGAAACGTGGATCTCACTGCAGCAGTGTCACCCTTTCACAATTTTTTTTTTACTTTAGACAAAATACAGAGAGAACTATACTGTTCACATTTTTTAGATAGAGTGTTCACAGAAACAGTAAGAACTGACAGAAACTGTAGTGTAACACTTGTGTAACAGCTACAACTGTTAGAATTAAACCAGGATAGGTTAAGAAAATTAGAACCGTGTGTTAATCTTACTGGTTAATTAACAAATATAATCCACACTTCTGTAAGAAAAAATATAGAGCATATAGAAAGCATACAGAAGAAGCAGCTGTTTGCCTGCTGCTGCTCTTTCTGCTTGGTTTTATCATGTAACCCCCTTCGAACTCTGCCTTCAAGAAAACTATGAGACTTTGAAATAAAGAACTTAGCAGAACATCAGCCTCGTCTGCTCTTTTACCCTGGTCCAGAAAGAAAGGGTACCCATCCAAGCTCGAAACTTCTCTCAAGATTTCCCACTCCACCTGGGTGTGTCTCTGTACAACCTGCTCAGGTGTCCCTGCCTCGGCAAGGGGTTGGTCCAGGGGAGCAGAGCCAGGGTCTGCTGCAGTTTTATTACATGAAGTCGCGTTATCAGATCTCTTTACCATCATACTTTGAAAAAGTGTGTGGGGGAAACCCATCAACAAGTGAGAGAGCTGCCTGTGGTGAGTGCAGTTTCCCAGCACTCCTTCCTGGCTTACTCTGTATGGTTCAGTTTTCCCTGCTGAGTTCTCTCTCAGGGGTTTGTCTCAGAGGTTTGAAATGAGACTGAGGTGTTCTGCCCCTTATCCTGACCTCGCACTCCAGGCGGCCGGAGATGAAGGCAGATGGAATCGGAGCTCTACAGTTCCCTCTCCCGTGCTCCTTGTTCTCTCTCAGAAATTCATCTCACAGAGGTCTTAAATGCCCTGCCTCATTATTAGCAAATCTGTACCACACTGCAACTGTTCTCACTTTCTGAAAGTGCCTGAGGTCCTGCACCCTCTGACAACATACCATGGGGAGTTATTTTCTCTCCCTTGCTTAGTTAAGAGGTTATTGATTGCCACTCACACGCTGTAATGGATGGCTTTCCATTGCCCACATTTGCATTCCTTCTGTATTTTAGCCTCTGTTGCTTCCCTTCCCACTGATACTGTTGTAATTTGCAATGTGTGTACTGGTGTGAAGGTCAATACACTTTGCTGGACACTGCCTCAGTGATTTATTCTCACATCTCCTTAACTAAATCCTTGCAGTGCTGAATTTTTTCAACCAATTGCCAGCAAACTACCATCTCCAATTCTCGACAGCTTTGTTATTGCTGTTTGGTGAGTACATTCTCTCAGAACTTACCCATTTGTTTCACTGCTGGTTTTCAGAATCAAGTGCTTGTTAACCATCATTTTCTTCTGGAGATATTCTTCTGACTTTGGCATGAGCTAAAAGTAATTAAAATTTCCTCTTGCCTTAGAGTTTATCAGACTTCCCCGTGTGACACTTCCCTGATTAATGCTGTTGAGTAAAACCACCCCTATTTATCA
This sequence comes from Lanius ludovicianus, assembly GCA_013397235.1. NCBI lineage: Eukaryota > Metazoa > Chordata > Aves > Passeriformes > Laniidae > Lanius > Lanius ludovicianus. The sequence goes on along the minus strand of VYXG01009798.1, from coordinate 114,461 downwards.
CCTCATAAATTGTATAACCCCTCTTTAGGTCATTACATTGCCCAATGTATGTCATGATTTGAGCTGTACCACGGAACTAAAAAATAATCAGAGTAACAACAGAAAAGCAAAGATAACATGCAGTAAGAACACAATGCATTGATCTACCAGCTGAGACACCCACTAGGGCTCAAGTTTACAGCACATAGAGACTAAAAAAGGCAGAAAACTTAGTCCAGAACTGCTACAGAAAACCTGCACAGATATGTTCTGGCCAAGAGATGAACAGGGTGGTAGAATCCTAGAGATGGAGGCCTTGGGCTGCCTATGCAGATAAGTTTTGAAATTTTCTGAATTTATATACCTTTAATATTATCTTGACCCTTTGTTAAAAACTATCCAAAATAACCTTGTTTCATTTAATGCAGGGTGATGAGCTGGTTTCAAATTTAAAGGTCTATTAATCCATAAGTTAAGGTGCAACCAAGGATATCAGTGTAATTTTTTTTAAGAGCTTTACAATAGAAAGTCCATATCTTACAGTTTAGCTGTCTGCAGTCACACGGGGAGCTGTTAGTGCATTAACTTTCTTAAACCAGAATTTCAATGATGTTTTATTACTTTCAGCAGACACACTGAATTGATTAAATTCACAAGCTGCAGAAATGGTTTCTGACAGCTGGGAGCTACACACTGCAAGGACAAAGGCTTGTTAGGAATGAACTCTAAAGCAATACGGACTGATAGCAAAAAGCCTTTAGCTAATCTAGAGAAGGGGGAGTTAAGATTTTTCTCCTTTAGAAAGCAACAATAAGCTGCTTGAACTTTTCATATTAAAGGAAAAGCCTTTCAGGCTTTGGCAGCTTAGCCAGCAAGGAACACTTTTGAATGTGTAAGTTAAAGACTCCACAAGAACACACAAGCAATTATTTTGTTCATTAATAAGTTGCAGGATAAATCAGAGCCTGCTTCATTTTCATCTCTGCATGTTCACCGAGACACTGTGGAAAGACTCCTCTAAATAAAATACAGTTTATACTCCATTGCTAAACTACCAGCAACAGGTAACCACCAACTGGAAAGGGGCCACTCCCTGAGAGAAACAAATCAAATCTCAGTGGCACCAGAGCAATGATCCCAGGAGAACAGAGCAGGCCGATTGTATCTATGAAATGGGCATTATTGTGTTGGTCTGGAGGCACTGAATGACTGTGCAGTGATATGTCACACATGCATCAACAATTCATTGTTCTGCAGAACGCTCTTGCACAGCCTGGTGTGCAAACCAGCACAACTGGAATTTGTGCTGACTGAAAAAATATTAAATCTTAAAATCAGCCTAAAACTGATGCATATTATTTTTCTCCCACAGGTGGTCTCCAATAACCAAACAGCATCTTATTTCCTCTTAATGTAGCTAAGTAGTCCTTGATATAACAGAAGAAAAAAAAACAAAAACAAAAAAACATTAAAAGTGCAAAGACTCTGGTTACTATTTTTTTTTTTTAGTTCTGTGTTGCTGTTTTCATGGAAAGAGCTCCAGGTAAACAACACAGACCATGCTTTTAACATTAATATGAAATATTTTATAGATCATTTTTGCAGCAAGCACTCAGAGATGCTGGGTTCAGCATTTACCATAATTGCCATTATCACTTACATGCAGCTTGTCCCCAGAGGATTTACACAGAGAATGGTTTTATCTTGTTTAAACCTAATGGGCAAAAAATAGGTGCTGAAAGATAGAAATTCCATGAAAATTCTCAAGGTGGGCAAACAGTATAATGCAAACCAGAAGCAATATTTAAAGCAAAACAAAATGCCATTGAAAAAATATCAGGTAGTCAGCAAAGATGCTCTTTCTACTTATTGTTAATTTATAAAATAATGAACCATTAAGCTTAAATGTCTTAAGAACATTCAAATTTTCATGATCCTTCTTTAGGAAGAAAAAAAATATACATACATAGAAAGTTTTTTCTCTCCTCACATCATACACTTTGGAAGAAAAATAATTTTATCCTGTTCTAGATTAAAAAAACCCAAACATGCATGGAAAGTGAATGGTAGCAGCTCTGATTCTCTGCAGATTGAAGAGCAGCTCCCATCACCCCCAGTTCCCAGGGCTCCTATCAATCAGCAAAGTGCAAATTTAGCATCAAACCCAGACTCAAAACTCAAACCCTGCCCAATCTGGAAATACTTACAAGGTACATTTTTGTCTATTTAGCAGTGTTTGAAACTCACAGAAAATATCAAATTACTGGATTTACAAAGGGAGAAAATTAATTTGCTTTTCAACGGGAGAAAAAAAATAATTCAGTCTGTGGTGTAACAGAATTGGGGATTTGGCTTCCGAAAGCTGAGGGCGTGAGATCCCAATGGGAAAGGACATTCTGTTTAATACTTTCCTCAACCTGAATATAGACATGTCATTTCCTACACATGCTCCGAGGGGAAAGCTGACCTCAGAATTCCTTGAGGCAAGCCCACAGGACAGGCCATGGCTGGATTGCCAGCTGGGAAGGTTGTTCTCTCAGGATTTGTGCTGATGGCTGGAGAGTTGGTTTTAATCCCAAGGGTTGTGTGCAGCAACACTTATTTCACTATTATTTTAATAGTATCACCCAGAACATTCAAAAAAACATCCTAATTTAGGATAAAATAATGAGGTGAGATATGCTTTTTTGACAATGAGTGAAAAAGAAGCTCTGCTCCATTTAAAACACTGTTAGAGTTTCAAAATGTTTGAGATGCACATAAAATATTGTTAAAGGAACAAAAAGTTAACCAAAAAGGAGATTCTGCTGTCAGCAGTGGGGTTTTTCTGGCAGTTGCTTAAGCATAATGGGGCAAATCTGAAAACCCAGAACTGATAAAAATATCTAATGAACTTTAGCTGGGATTCAGCAGCTTTAACTTGCATGTCAAAGTAGTATGGACACATTACATGTAGCAACAAAACAGTGCAAAGGCATCGTAGCCAACAGCCAGATCAGGTTCCTTTTGCTTTTTCCCTTTCCTTTTAAATTCAATTTATTCATTACATGTTTCAGTGTGGATATCACCAAACCACCCCACTTTGAACCTGTAAATGATGACTCAGAATTTAACACAGCTCACTGCACTCTCTCTGCAAATGTAAATGCAGGAAAAGAGGGGAAAATAATAATTATCTTCATAACGAGCAAACTGCTCACCATAGAGACACAAAAGCTTCCTTGCCAGAATATAAGTGCATTACAAATTTTAAACAGTATTGCTGTCTTGAAACAGTGTTGTTGGAATTAGCCATCATGGAGCTGAGACCCAAATCATTTAATGTGACCTTTAACTGGACATGATTATTGCTGTAGCAGGCTGACATAAACTGGAGCCTCACCTAACCAGCACCAGCCTTACAAAGGCCCAGGACTAACTGATATGGTAAAAACATTGCAGCTTGCAGGAATGGCCACACATTTCTTGCTTTATATTTTATCTGGGAAATATTCCACATTCCCTCATTCCCACCATTTTATTTATTCAGCCTCTGCTATGTGGGAGGATTCTCTCAGGTTTTATGAGGAACAAAGCACCTGAATAAAGTGTACTCATAGAATTATGAAATATTTGGGGTTGGAAAGATCCTCAAAGATCTGTGCCATAGGCACAGACATCTTCCACTATCCCAGGTTGCTCCAAACCCTGGGCAGCCTGGCCTTGGACACCTCTAGGGATGGAACTTCATGCCCAGCTATGCTTGGAAGAACCCTCAGAAAAGCTACCATTGCTCTGAGTCAGAAATTACTTTAGAAGTCCAAGTCCTTTCACTCCCAGACATCCAGAGGTTGTTCCTGCAAGACTCCTGGTTTGAAGCCCAAGCTACAAGCACACTAAAGTCCCACTGCTGCAGTCTGCATATCATTGGTATCCAGACAATACCCAGTTATAACTTACATTGTTCCAAAAAAATGAAGGGCAATCAAATCTTATTCTTTCAAAAAGGGAAAACAAACAATCCCTGAGTGACTTTGAGACAATTGGGCTATGGGAAAAAAATAACTTTCAGCTCCAGTCATCGTTTTTCCTGGCCCTCTTTCAAGCTTTATTTCACCACATTTGTAAAGATTAAGATGGGGAGAAATGTTCTGCCCAGACCAGTGAGGCTTGCTAGATCAACATGATTACAAAGGCTGGGTGGTTGTGTTTGGTTGACACCAGGCAAATTAAAAGGCAATGGTAACAATGTCATTCTGCCCAGCCCTTGCCATTCTCTTCAAATTGAAGTGAAAGGTCAGTGATGAAAGGTGTCTGAAAAATTCATGAACTCCCTGGAAAGTGTCCTTGTAGCAAAACCCTTGAGAAGTCAAGGAGCAGGAAAGCAAATTAACTTAAAAGCCCATTCTTTGGGCTGGCTCTTACTTGATTTCTTGAGGTCTCAAATTGGACCAAGGTCACACAGATCAACAATTTCACTGCTGATACAAAAAATCTACCAGGATATTTCCCCTTTTTTCCTACCAAATAACAAGGACAGTTAAAAGATGACCTCAACAGTAAAACACCAGTGGTCTCCTGAACCCTGTCACCACATCCCAGCTGAGGTTAGAGCACTCGAAAGAGTCCCAGGTAGTGGTTAATAATGAGATGTTGGGCATTCATGCTTGAAATTGTGGGTCATTTTTGATTAAACATCTTGCAGAGGAAATAAGGCATGGCATTTCACAGTGAGTGTGTAGTGCAACATGAAAGTGCATAAAAGCTAAACTTGTTAGAGGTGATCTACAGAGCTAAGAGGAAGCGACAGGGGGGAAACCAGCTCAGCCAAACAGAGACTTAGACCATGCTTCAAAATTCAGAAAGGACATCTAGTTCAGAGAGTTGAGCTAAGCCTCCTGTAAAATGCTAGTTTAAATTAAGTTTCCACGTGCAGTTTAGGTCTAAAAAGAGGAAAAAAAAATAATGTCTATTTCTGGAGCTAGTAGAAGGTGCACATTTAAAAATGCGTGAATTTTAAAGATCTCTAGCTGAAATGTGCACAGAAGTCCTGAGGATTTTTTGGTGCATAGAGCTGATTCTTCACCACTCTAGACTGTTTTCACAGAAATATTTTGAGAGGAACAAAGATTTTGTTACTAAGGCACCAAATACCAGATGCTTCCCAACCTCATTTCCTGACACTATTCGTAATTCCTGAATGGCCCAAACAAATCAATACATTTCTTGGCATGAAATATTTATTAGCTTCTATGTTCTCTCTACCCTCTCCAGTGAATATTTTGTCTCTGGTCATCACTTTTTGCACATAAAATGTTAATCCCTGGTAGAACTGGTAGGCACCACAGTAGAGACCAATAGCAGACATATCCTTTGAGATAATACAATATTCATAATATAAAGGAGAATACTGTTGGGTTTCTTTGTTTGAAAACATAGAAATTTCAGCATTTAAGGTCAATAAAGAGTGGCCAGAAGGTTGGGAGAGTTTTCTGCAGTGATACAGAATATCAACAAATGATATTAAAACAACTTGTTGATCAGAAGATCAACAAACGATATTAAAATAACTGGCTTCAATTTTTGGTTAAGAACATTTTTCCTTCCACCTCCATTTGAATGCAGATAAACAAAGGGATGAAAAGTATCTTATAGGGTTGTACAGTCAAAGCATTTACAATTCAAGAAGCAAAAAACCACAAGAAAAATCATTAAATTGGTTCAAAAGCAATAAATTGTGCTCTGGTTTTAGAGTCTTGAGATGTCTAGTGCTTTCTTTCCCTTGCTGTTGTAAGAACACAGGTATAATTTCTCCTAAAAAAAGTTTTAAAAGGGGGAAAAGAAGCAAAAAATGCAGTGTCAACCCAAGATTCTTACCTGGCACAGAACTATGAGGTGAAGGAGAAAAGACAAATATCACTACTATTAACACGAGTAGCATTCACTCCAAAAGTGAAAGCTTTTGCTATTGCAGGAGGGCACTCGTACACATAAAAACAAGGAATAAACACAATTAATAATACAATTAATAAAAACTAACTGATAACTTCTCCAAGGCTGCAAAGTCTTCCAAATGTTGTGTTCCCTTCCTCATCTGTGGGATTTACACTTCACCTCTTCCTCCATCCCCCACAGAGGTGTGGTGGGGAGGAGGAAGGTTGTTCAGCACCCACCCTGGCCTGCAGCAGGTGTTGGTCACCCGATGTCCATGAGATTTTGGGGCGTGGATGAAAGCCTGCTGTGCGCCATGGCCCTCCTGGGAGGGAGGCTGCAATGTGCTCATGGTCAGGATTGTTGGATGTGTTACACCCCCCTCAGGACCCAGGGCTGGAGCAGAACCAGGCTAATCAGACTTTGGGACTGGAACACACACCCCACCAGTAAAACAGTCCCAAATACTTGTTTGGAGAACCCTTGGCAAGACACCTCCATTGTGCTGTTGACTCCCAATCAGTCCTTTTGAACCTCCTTATGTTTAACTCTGGCCAAGCAGGAAACTGCCAAGACCAAGATTTCTACAAATCTGCAGTACAAGCTGTGACAGACCATAAAAGATAATTACTAGTGTTTGGCAGATTAATTCTAGCTCTCTTCAGCCTGTGCCTATGGTGTATTTTATGGAATTTACCTTTCCTGCAGTTCTGTATTTGTACAGCACCTGCAGCATGTGGTGTTGCAATTAAACCTCCTCAAAGAACTGCACGAAGCCTGCCAGAGGTGGGAGGTAACAGAGGTCCATCATGTCTGTTCCAGAGCCTAAATGCAGGCAACAACAACATAAACTTTGCAAATGTTATTTCAAATAACCTTATTTTCTTATTATTCTGTTTTTTATCTTATGTCTTTTACTCATCCTAGAAGGAACTGTTAAATGAGGACTGTGCAGCTCTGAATTCTCATCCCCTCTGCAAGTTCTACAGGTTGGATTTGATAATCTTGGAGGTCTTTTCTAACCTTAGTAATTTTATGATGGATTTAGGGATATCAGAAAGAAAACCCATCACATTTACCCTATCATTTTTAGGAATTTTTTAAGAAAACAAGGGAGTGGATTTTAACCTTAAGTTCTACCAAATCCATGTTTTACATCCTATGAACAAAAAGTTTAAAATGAGCCGAGAAAATGCTTTTCAGTTTAATTTTTCTTAAAGCAAAATGGCCCATCAATGAGAACTGGAGGTTTGCAAGTGTTGCACACCATTGTTCACAAAATGTCACAAATGGGATTTAAAAAAAATATCCATGACTTTACAAGAAGCAAATGGCTTGAAATAGCTCAAAGAAGATTACACATGACTGAGTTTATGCTTCAGGGTTTCTAATTGCTTCAGCTATCCCTAGTCCATCTTAGCTGAATAATATCATTTAAATATTTTAGGTAGTTTTCTTTAACAGACTCTTAGACTTAATGTTTTTGCCTTGCTTCAGGACAACATCTTTAATTGCTTTAAATTATCAGTGATGTCTCCAGTATTTTCACTGAACATGGATTGATTTCAATTAACTTTCTCACGCTTTAGCATAAAAGCAGTCTTATTCAATTTGCCCTAATTAGATCACCAACCTCTTGGAGCTAAAGCAATGACAGTCATTAAAAGGTTGTACAGAGAGAGAAAATCAAGGTTGTTTACTGTGTCGTTAGCCTTTTGTCTCTTCCAAGCTGCAAGGAAAGTTTGTCCCTTTGACCATATGAAGGATTTAAATTCAGTTCCAGAATTTAGAACTTGGGGAATTTTACAGGAGCAAATTTTGTGTCAAAATCAGGATGGTTCTTTTGTTACTGTTGCATTGACAATGATCAAGATTTGCACTGCTGCCAGTAATGCACCAGTCACTGTTTTCCCAATGCATCTTGCAATGCATTGAGAAGGATATCAGTAATTAATGGATATTAGTAATAAATGGACACGTGGTTGTAATGTCCCTTCAGTTTATATCTCCTTGGAAATTTTCTTTTTTACTGCAAGTTGCACACAGAACGGGATTGACAAAAAGCAGACTATCTGTCTCAGAAACCTTAGCTGGTTACTGAGGTTAACAGGCATAAGGCAGAAAATGGCACCTGGCTGCAGGCCAGCTGCTCCAGAAAGGGACAAAAAAGACATTCTAGAAATGTTCTTGCATTTAATAAATAAATAAATAAAAAAAAAAAAACAAGCTTTGCAGCCTTAGGTGGGGAAAAAAAGAGGACAGAAAGTAAGGGCCTGTAGTAAATGGGTTTAAAGAGTGATGAGACTGCACAGAATCATTAAGCCTGATACTCAGCTATGAAGAGAATTCTGCAAAATTGCAAGTGGAAATATCCTCAAGACAGTCATGGCTTTCTGTTCACATTTTGAAATCTACAAACATCCTAGAACCTAAAAACAAATCTATTACTTCTAGTTGAGAAGGCCAAAAGATTCAGGAAAAAGGGGAGAGTAAGACAGAGAGGAAGAGAGGAGGGGCACTCTCAGCATTATCACAGTGTTTTCTAATTCCAGAAAAAGACACACACACAGAATCACAGGATGGTTTAGGGGGGAAGGGACCTCAAAGCCCACCCAGTGCCACCCCTGCCATGGGCAGGGACACCTCCCACTGTCCCAGGCTGCTCCCAGCCCCAATGTCCAACCTGGCCTTGGGCACTGCCAGGGATCCAGGGGCAGCCACAGCTGCTCTGGGCACCCTGTGCCAGGGCCTGCCCACCCTGCCAGGGAACAATTCCTGCCCAAGATCCCCTCCAGCCCTGCCCTCTGGCACTGGGAAGCCATTCCCTGGGGGCTGGCCCTGCAGTCCCTGAGGAATTGTCCCTCTCTGGCTCCCTGCAGCCCCTGGAAGGTGCTGGGAGGTCTCCACACAACCTTCTCCTCTGCAGCCTGAGCAGCCCCAGCTCTCCCAGCCTGGCTCCACAGGGGAGGGGCTCCAGTCCCCTCAGCACCTCCGCAACCCCCTCTGGAATCGCTCCAGCAGTTCCATGTCCTTCCTCTTCTGGAAGCACCAGAACTGAATGCAGCAATCCAGGTCCCACCAGATCAGAGGGATGGGATCCCCTCCCTGCTGCAGACACTGCATTTGAGGCACAAGATACAAACAGGAGTTTGCTCATTTTCTGGGGAGACTCAAAGAGCTGTAGCCCATTTCCCTGCCTTCAGCACTGCCCAGGTAGGTGGGGTTCCACACTGCTGCTCCTTGTGCAGATACTGTTTATGAAAGAGTCTGTCTTGGAGCACTCTGTGGGCTGGATTCAAAGTTACGTTCAGAACCAGGAAACTCTGGGTGACTGCAGCCCTTGGAAAGAGTTCTCCTTCATGCAAGTACAAAAGAATCCACAAAAATTTAATCCCTTCAGCCATGGGAGACTGGGTCAAGCATCTTCTAAGATTCAATAAGTATATAATGCAGTTAGGGCAAAGATTTTATGTATTCCTTTTATGTATTCCTCCTACACGAAAATGCATCCATTAAGCCATAGCTCTGGAATTAGTTTATGTTCATCTTTTATAGACAATGCATGTTCCTCCACAACAGCTCTGTTTAATTAAATATTGCAATGGTGCAAAGTTACTGGGGTATAAATCTTAGTTCCATTGAAATCACATGAAAAATTATAACATTAATCTGTATCTGGAGTTCATAAAGGACAAAATTTTACACTCTCAAAGTCACAGGTATGCAAAGGGAGCTGAAAAGCCATTTATCAATTTCCCTACATGAATGAATTAAGCCCAGATTACACATTTATACATTTGAGTAAGTAGGAGCAAATATTTACCCATTATTTAGCCATAATAGCTTATTTTCAAATTCAATTTCTCCAGTGAAGGTCTTTCCTAGAGTGAGACCTCCAGTGCTGGCACCTTGTGAACCTATGAGAACAACAAAGTTATGGGCCACTAATTAGCAAAGCAGCTCTGCCAAGCTGTCATATTTCTGATGAAATGAAAGAGTTTCTTGTGACTTTTGTAGCTCCCCCAGCTACCCCAGCCTGGCTGGTGATCCCAGCTGGAGCGTGGCTAACACTCCATGGCATAACACAGCCCTGCCTCCTGCCTCCCACTTGGGGACCTGCAGTTCTGAAATCAGAAACAGGGAATGTCAGATCCAGGGGTAAAGATTTTATCTTTTGTTTAATGGGATTGATCAGTGGAGCAAGAACAAGGAGTACCTTGAACCCAGCAGGAGCCTTTCTGATGGGTATTTTATTCCATTTTAGAAAAGCTGCACAAGGATGATCCTCTGTGCTGAAAGATCTGTTTGAGAATAAACCAGACAGGAACAACCTTTTCCTGGATTAAATATTTCCAGGGGGAACATTGTTCCTGTATCATCATTCCTCTCCCATGGAACACAAACATCCCTAACACTTGGTCCTGGTACTCTTGTGGATGTTGTGGGGTCAAAATGCCCAGAGCTCATTGGAAAACAGTTTGTAATTTCTCTAAAATGTCTCAGTGAGTTACTTGGCCATTGGACAAGGAAAAAAAAAATATTATCAAAGATTTGGAATATTCTACTGAGGTGGTGAGTAATGAAATATCTCACTTTTTGGGAGAGTTTGGGTTTTGGGAGTTCATTTTGCATTGACCATGAACTGGCGTAAGAGAGCTACACAGCTAAAAGTTTTTAAAGTATTTTAAATATGTTTTAAAATCCCATGGGATTTTCTCTCTCTCTGTTTAGTGAGGTACAGGAACAGAAAGAATACACATAGCAGGGGACATCAGTAACACAAACAGTGGTCCAGGAGGAAAAAACGGATGTGGCTCCTTCATTAAATCTTAACTACTGAGAGTTAAGTTAAAGCATGTCACAGTTTTCAAGTGAACAAACACAATAAGCTTTGTGATCCCCTACATATTTGCAAGCATGCAAAGATAGCCAGGATGCTGCATTATTAATATTACATCAGGAATAAATTCCATAAAATCAGTTCAACAGCAAAAATTCAGGCACCTTGTGATGCTTTGCTGCCTCCCAAACTTCAGGTATATTTAAAGACTTCTTTTTGGAAGATTTACTATTTATCCCCAAAAATTTCCATGTTTAACAATGTTGAATGAATGATCATAGAGGCCGAGAGGGAATTAGTAATTTCTAATACCATTAACATACCTATTTCCCAGTTTACCCAAAGCTCCGTGATTAATCTTTGGCTCTTTATCTCAGTCAGAGACAGTATCAGTCATATAAAAGGAAAAAGATATTCACCAACAATTTCCCAGTCCATTTAGGATGATTCCCTACAGCATATGACTGTTACTGCTTTACAGAGTTGTATTTTATACAGTAATTCCACTGTTTCTTTCAGATTACCTTTGCAAGCTTGGCCTGTAAGAACAGTCTGGGCCTATTAGTGTTTACATTTCAGTCACCTGTAAAGGAGTTTTCGTGGATATCTCAAACAACTGCCCATTCCCAAAAGATTTTATAGCCTGAATTACAGTGAAAGGCTTCAGAGTGGATGAAGTAATATGTAATAGGGGAATTGGGCAGAATGCCACCACTAAGATGAGCCTGTGTGGATGCACAGAGAACTTTAGCTGTCTCTTTCCAGCTGCCTCACTGCTGTCAGCTGCAGGGACTTGTTGGATTCACTTATCGGCTGCACACCATGAAATTCTGCAATACTTCCCAAGAAGGAAAACTTGACCTCAGCCCACCTGTGGGATAGAAAAGGCTGAGAATTATCTGGCTCTTTTTATTGTCTTTTCCTTTTAACTTCTTTAACACTTTCCATTGTGTGTGTTATGACATATATGGCTGATTCTTTAGCTTCAAAATATTTTAGCTGCACTATGGCACCTAAATGAGAGAAATGGACAATGATTTGGGTTGGAAAGGACCTCAAGGTCCATCCAGTGCCACCCCTGCCATGGGCAGGGACACCTCCCACTGTGCCAGGCTGCTCCCAGCCCCAATGTCCAGCCTGGCCTTGGGCACTGCCAGGGATCCAGGGGCAGCCACAGCTGCTCTGGGCACCCTGTGCCAGGGCCTGCCCACCCTGCCAGGGAACAATTCCTGCCCAAGATCCCAGCCAGCCCTGCCCTCTGGCAGTGGGAAGCCATTCCCTGGGGGCTGGCCCTGCAGCCCTTGGCAATTGTCTCTCTCCATCTTTCCTGCAGCTCCTTCAGGCCCTGCAAGGCCACCCTGAGCTCCCCCCAAAGCTTCTCCTCTGCAGGCTGAACAATCCCAGCTCTGGCAGCCTTTCCTCCCAGCAGAGCTGCTCCAGCCCTCTGCTCCTGCTGCTGCCTCCTCTGGGCTCTGCAGCAGCTCCAGCTCCTCCCTGTGCTGGCCCCAGGGCTGGGGCAGCTCTGCAGGTGGGGTCTCATTTGAGCAGAGAAGCTCAGAGTTGCAGAGCGCTGGAAATGCTCTGGTTTTCTACCTCAGACACCCAATTCCTTTGCATTAAAAGGAGCCCAAAAAATTCCAGGTTTTAAAAATAATTTTTGTGTGAGGGCAGGACTCTGGAAGTTGCTGATATAAAAGTGTAAAGCTGTCATTCGGTGTGTTCTCATGCTTCTTACTTGGCTGGATTGGGTTCTTGTGTTTGTGACACACTGATTATCTTTTAATTACCTTCAAAATGGTAATCAAAACAAACTGACTTATCAAGCGATCACATAACAGGGATAACTCGGGACAATTAATTTGATTTCAAAGCAAAGCAGGCTTGCAGTGCATAGCAGAACAATGCCTGGTTTTTATCATGACCTTAATTACAGCATAAAGTCATACTTGGTTTGATTTTCCTCTGAGCTTGAATTTAACTCAATTCAGTCATTTTGCAAGTTACATAAAAATTCTTACACTCAATCCAATATTATAATTTCTATGTAAACAAAGTTTGAACTTCTGTGTTAATGAAAGATGACTGAGTGAGATGGTTGAACTTCTCTTTCTTTCTTTGCCAACAAGCCTATTTCAGTTAGGGCAGACTGATAGAAAACAAAGGGTGCTTTCCTTCATCCATTAATTCTTTGATCTTTGCATTTGGAGTTTGTGGAAGGTCTACCTCCCAAATCCAAAGATCAATTTTTTTTTTTTACCAAAGAAGAGAAGAAAAACCTAAAACTTTGGCCTTGAGGAACATGAATAAGCAATGTCTGTCCTCATTGTTTCAAAACATTTCCAGATGTTTTTTCTCAGTTACAGCAGCTCTGATTTGGAGCAGAGTAGGATGAGTTGTTTTGTTTATGGTAACAGCATCAAGGGTCACAGCTGTTGATAGAGCTGCTGCTCTAAATTTTAAGCAACCTACCTAGATCAGAAGTCCCTTGTCAGAGAAATCTTCATCCATCATCAGAGAGAAGTAGAGAGAATTAAATAAGTTAATTATTTTACACTGCTTTGCAGATTATGAGTATTACACGTGTTCAGCACCAATGCAGATTTTTTACTCAAGACAATTTACCATTAAATATGCTCTTGTTGATTTAGCTCACTAAGACTCTTTATCTTATCTTTGGTATCATAGAGAAAAAGAGAAGAGACGTGGGCACAACCCAGATCCCTGGATCTGGTGATTGCAGAAGCATAAGATTGGAAAAGCCCTCCAAGACCATCAAGTTCAATCCATGCCTGACCCCACCTTGTCACCCAGCCCAGAGTGCTGAGTGCCACACCCAGTCCTTCCCTGGACACCTCTGGAGACAAATTTCATGGTTAATCCATATTATTGTAAGGAGTGAGCCCAGTTCTAGGTGAGGGCCTTTCCCACCACCTGTAAATTTACGGAAGATGAATGCAGATAGAACAATGCAGTTGTTACGTCCTAGGGAAGAGTAAATAAAATGTACTGGACCCAGTGTCTGCTAAGTGACACAGCAAATCCCATGCACAATAACACAGGCCTGCATCCAATCTTCTCACATTTTCCACCCACAATTTATAGCAACTGACTTGACTTCTGAAATGTAATGGAAAACTCACAGGAAAAGCCCAAGGATTGGTCTGCAACAGTATGATTTAAAAAGCAGAAAATAAGAAGGGAAAGGTGAAAAGAAGAACACCAGAGCGAGTGGCTATTTCATAGAGCTGTACATTCAGCTCCCAGGCACCCTGCTGGGACAGCTAGTGGGATTTCAGATTTGTGTTCGTGGATGGAATAGGTGAGAGAAGTTTTTGTATGAGTTTCTGGGCAGACGTGCTTCTGTCTGCCTTACAGACATCAACCAATTTCTCTCAATAGAATTGTATTCTTCTGAGCTACAAAATTTAGGGGAAATCTAGACAGGGCAGTATCCTGAAATGTATCAGAGGCAGGAAATGACCTGGGATGAATGACAATTTGTTGATTAAGTTTACAAATACTTTTAAACATGTTACTAAAATAATAGAATTTTCAAAATGGTGAGAAGAAAAGAGAAAACACTTCAAATACTTTCTGTGTGCAGCTGACCTATCTTAATTTTGATTTAGTTACCTATTTATCTATCCTCATGTATTTTAATGTCTTAATTATGACAAATGTGCTTAAAAAGACTTACCCAGTCCCATGGTTTCCACCTCGTGACTGCAGGTATGAGCACCTCTAACCTGTTTCAGAGCAAAACAAACCAGCTGAACTTTAAAACTCAGTCAAAGTGGAAACCCCCTCTAACCACTGCAAATTGTTCCAAAAGTAAAGTCCTGATTAAATCTTGGTTGATCCAGCAATTATGTTGGCTTACAGCTGATTCTAATGACTCATTGCAGATGATGAGGCAAAGGAAAGGACTTCCCAATCACATCCCCTCCATCATTCCTGCTGTGCTCCAATCCTGCTTGAGAATGCCATCCTACTGGATGGCTGAAGTAAAGAATTGTCAAAGTTTATTTGAAGAGATCTCATACCAGCTCCCTGAGAAGCTGGAAGAACTCAGACATGCACAAAGCAAAATGGGAATTATCATATTTGCCCGTGTTCAGTTCTAAACTCAGGCTCAAATTTTAAACTGTCTATATTGGGTTTATGTATTATTGTCACTGTAAATGTTTTTTATGAAAGGCACTTCTGAACGATTTTTACGGTGTCTCACAGTCATCTTCAACATCATCTTGTTCTTTTGGGCAATTCAACATATTTTATTTATCCTAATCTCTGGCACTCTTCTTTTTATTGTCTACCTTTATAGCTTTCTATCAGGTTTTTTACACTCACCTGACTTTACTCTTTAATCTTCCTACTTCACCTTTGTTCCAGATATTTTACACCTTATAGATGTCTCTTTCCAACACTTTATTTTTCATCTTCACTGAAGCTTTTTTTTTGTCATAGTATATTCACTTCTACATGAAAGACCTCCATTTATCTTTCAACACTTTCCATTTCCTTTCTATGACTTCCTTACACTGATTTTTCTCACCTTCTCTTAAGAGAAGATCAGCTGATACTTCATCAGCCTTCTCTTCTATTTTGTCTCCTTTGAGTCCAAAATGCAAACTTAGCAAGGCTAGGGTAATTCAACTTTTGAACTTTATTTTCATTGCTGACAGGATATGGAGAGCATCATTTTGAATTGATTTATTCCTAAATTAAAGGGAAAAAGTACAATGAATCTTCATTCTTGTGTAGTAAATTACTTGTATTAAAGATCAACACAAAAATGTTGAGAGAATTAAATGTTGAGAGAATGAGCCATGTTTAGATTTGTGATTCTCAGAGCCCTGACAGTCCTTAATAGGTAGGTAAAAGACTAAATAAAAAATCTGGAAGACAAATTTGAACAAAAGTTTCTGGAAGTTTGGAGAAGCCTTTTGGAAGGTGGGTTTGAATTTCTTCTATTTTAAAGCCCTCTGGATCTACTAATGATGGGGAAAAGATATTTTAATAGTTGTGTTTTAACAAACCCACAGATAACCCAGATTAACTTCTGAGGTAATTTTACTCCCTGTGTTGAAATCTTTGTCTCCATACCTAGAGCTTCCGCACTCAGGGTGTGTGAGGCTGGAGGGGCCTGCGGGGGCTCCTCTGGTGCCACCTCCCTGCTCCAGCAGGGCCATCCCAGAGCACAGGGCACAGCAGTGTGTCCGTGGGGCTCTGCAATAGCCCCAGGGAGGAGCCTGCACAGCCTCTCTGGGCAATGTGCTCAGGGCTGGGCACTGCCCAGGGCAGCAGTTGTGCCTCCTGTGCAGGGGGAGCTCCCTGGGCTCAGGCCCTGCCCGTGGCTCTGGTGCCATTGCTGGGCCCCGGAGCAGAGCCCGGGCCCTGCTCGGAGCCCTCCCTGCACACAGGGACACCCAGGGCTGAGGGCCCCTCTCAGCTGGGGCTCCTCTCCAGGCTGAGCAGCCCCAGCTCCCTCAGCCTTTCCTGGGCACCGAGATGCTCCAGGCCCTTCCTCAGCTGCGCAGCCTCCGCCGGCCCCGCTCCAGGAGCTCCCTGGCCCTGCTGTGCTGAGGGCCCAGAGCTGGGCACGGCACTGCAGAGGTGCCCCGGGCTGGGCACAGGGGCAGGAGCCCCTCCCTGACCGCCTGCCAAGGCTCTTCCCGATGCCCCCGGGGCACCCTCGGCCTCCCTGGGCACCCCAGGACACTCTGCTGCCTCAGGGACAGCTCCTTGGCCCCAGCCCCCCCAGGTCCTTCCCTGCAGAGCTGCCCCAGCAGATCCCCCCAGCCTGTGCTGGTGCTGGGGTTGTTGCTGCCCAGGAGCAGGACCTGCGTTTGCCTTGGTTGAACTCCAGATGTTTTTTTCCTGCCCAGCTGTCCCAGCTGTTGAGGCCCCTCTGACTGAGATATCAGCCACTCCCAGTTCGGTGCCCTGAAGTGGACTGGGAACAATGGAACAATTTAATGAATGAGAGTAGTGGTTTTTTTCAGTGACTCTTGAAAACTAAATGAGAAACAGCAGCAACTGAAGCTGTGTGAGTGCAGGTACCTGGAACAAGAATTAAATAAAAGAAACAATCAGCTCAAGGAAGTGTTGGACAGCAAACCATGCTAAGAGGAAGACTGAACATGAATTATTAAATGACCACATGTAAGAGAGTGTGTAAATATTTGCCAGTGTTGAGGAGTCTTCAAGGAGGCCACTGCACCTCATCACTTGTTTATCAGCTCTAGTCTACTGCTGAGAGTAAATAGAAAAAAATATCTTGTGGGCAGCACTTGATGACAACACAAACCAACCCATCCACCCCCATCCAGACTGGACGCACCAAACAATCAAAATGGAGAGAACACGTTTTTCATCAGGAGATGTAGAAAATACAGAAGAATATATTTGGAGGACAGCATTTTTCAAAGTATAAATCATTCTGCATTCCAACAGATGTTGCAGGTGACAACACCATTAACAGACAGTAGGTTGCAAATCTTGATTGATTTTTGCTAGTGTTCCCCGTGTGAGTTTATTCCTTTTGTTTTCTGGATCTGTGATGATCTGGCAGCAGAATATAAAGCTTTTCTGGTGGTAATACTGATGACATGGGAGCAAGTGACATGGAACAGCACAGCAAAATCAAAGCTATGGAAAAAATACTCAAGAAATTTCCTAAGAGATACCTTAAGATTTTTGTTTTACAATTTTTCCACTTTTTGTTAATTTTGAGCCATCACTGAGGATTCATCAATGCCAGTGGAAACAGAAGCATGAGCTGTAGGGAAATTTAGCTATACCTTCAGTAAGATCTCCAGAGTATTGTTCAATTCTGAACCCACAGATGTATTAAAAAGTTAAGCCATGTTGGAAGAGATTATTTACCTTCTACATTAAAGTATTAAGGTTATACATATCATTTTATCAACATATTATCAGCACCGTGTTATCACCATATTATTCAGTCACCAAGTTTGACTTGATCCTTCGGGAAGTCTTACTATTCTGTGAGGTTTTCTTTAGTCTGAGGAATTTTCTGTTATCAGCAACATTCACCAAGCCATCCACCAAATCAATAATAAATATACTGCAGAATGTCAGGCCTGATGTTGTTACCCAGGACAGCCACTACTAACTGCTTTCCACTCTCAGAAAATTTATCTGCAGTTTCCAGGAAAGTGTGTCTATTTCAGCAGGTCGCCTGCCTGCTATGTCATATTGAGATAACTCAATGCAAGTCACATAATTACATCATGTAACATTCTATCATTTGACATGGCTGAGGCAACCGAACATAAAATATCACTGTATAAAGCATCAGCTGGAAACTTTAAACTTTGCTTTTTCTCTTTCTTTTTTTTTTTTCCCCCAAGAAGGAATAGGAGGAAAAACCAAACCAAACCATAATATTTAGTTTTTCAATTCTACCCTTTGAAGGAAAAAAAAAAAAGGTATAGCCTGTCTAAAGTATTGATTTTAATATATGTAACTAACACTGAATTGACCGTGTCTTCACTAAAACCTGAATCTAGAAGCGTCTTGGGAAATGGGCTGTTGTCATGATCAGTCAGACCTCAGCAAACTGTCAGGGCTGCATTTTAAAAGAGTGGATGTGCACTGCTACATTAGATTAAACCTATATATGAGCTGCTCCACCTCTGTGCAAGGTATTCTGATATATGTCGTGTTTCCCCGTGCCATCAATTTCCTAGGACATGAGTTAAAATAGATTACAGTGATAAAGAAACAGACATTTTGGTAGCTGCACCTACTTGAATCACTATAAAATTATGAATTGTAATCTGATGCAGCAAATGCCACATTATAATTCTCTTTATTTTCCTGTCTAAAAATAGGATGAGAACTACAAGTTAGATTTTTAAGTAATATGGCTCATGCACAGTTCTCTTTCCTGCAGTCCCTTTGGTTTGAAAAACTGCAATTTTATCCTTGTGCTGAGCTTTCAGAAGATGAAAAAAAGGAGTCTGTTTTCAGTTATTTTCAAAACAATGAATTCAGCATTCAGAACAGAAGCTAATTTAGTGGACACGAGGAATAATGTGACTATGCAGAGAAATGTAATATAGAAGGGAAGTTGAGATTGATGTGAGCTGAAACAATGCAATGTGACTGCAAAGAGCAGCAGCAATAATAATGCAATAATAATTATAACAATAATGATGATGATGATAATAATATTAATAATAATAATATTATTATTAATAATAATAATAATAGTAGTAGTAGTAGTAGTAGCAGTGACAACCACACTCAGCAGAAGGTGAGGCCGGAGCTGCTGTGAACATTCCCACCTGGATAGCTGGCTAATAGCATTGACTGCTGCAGTTAAATGCCCAGGCACACTGATAAGGGTGATCAGAACTGACAGCAAACAGCAACAGCAGCAGGAGATTCAAGACAAAGTACATTTATAATACATGCATAGGTATTTTATGGAGATAAGGATAGCAGGGAAAAGGGACTAGGAAAGGCTGCTGGAGCTGAAAGCTCTGTCTAAAACTGAAGGACACAGACTGGCTTGTATGGGTTTGGACTTAGTGTTGGTTATAGAAACACAAATAGATATTTACTTCGTTTGAAAAGAAATGCTGTTCCTTCTTTTAAATCTCAGTTTTTGGTTCCATAAAGGACATGTTAAAATATGATTAGATCTCTTCAGCATTATTTTTCTTGAATACTTGAATACACACTCAAATGAAAAGTAATCAAAGGCCTCAGGAAAAGCCTCTGGAGCCTAAATAGATATTTCAGACTGGCACTTTATGGAAAAGACACTTCATCATCGAATTGAGTATGTTCAGCCTCAGGAAGAGAAGGCTGAGAGGGGCCCTCAGCCCTGGGTGTCCCTGTGTGCAGGGAGGGCTCCGAGCAGGGCCCGGGCTCTGCTCCGGGGCCCAGCAATGGCACCAGAGCCACGGGCAGGGCCTGAGCCCAGGGAGCTCCCCCTGCACAGGAGGCACAACTGCTGCCCTGGGCAGTGCCCAGCCCTGAGCACATTGCCCAGAGAGGCTGTGCAGGCTCCTCCCTGGGGCTATTGCAGAGCCCCACGGACACACTGCTGTGCCCTGTGCTCTGGGATGGCCCTGCTGGAGCAGGGAGGTGGCACCAGAGGAGCCCTCGCGGGCCCCTCCAGCCTCACACACCCTGGGGGTCTGGGATCAACGTGCAGTGTGCACCAGTTTTGGATAGATGGTAGAGGAGGCAACATGACAGAATCAGAAAATCAGTCTGCAGAGAGGAAAGCAACATGGTGGAATTCTGTAGGAGGGTGGATAACAACAATGAGCAAAGCTCCAGCAAACAGGACCATCAGCCACTGGCATTCAGGTGCACACTGACCTGACTGAGCACAGGTGAAATCTATAATCTTGATTTTTACCCAGTTCCCAGGAGCAAAAAAGAAACTTTAAAAACTGAAGGTTGAAAGCAAGGACACAACTTTGTATTTTTCTCTGGGGAAGCAAATGATTCCTCTTGAGATGTGTGAGGAAGTAGAGATTCTGAACTGGCACAGAAAGCCAGTCAGGCACAGCCAATACTCTTTTTGTACTCTTTTACAGCCAAGATGTGCATCTGAACAGGATTTGAATTCCAAGGAAAATGGAGTTTTGGATACCACATCCCCTAGATGTACTGGGAGAGAGGACAATACATTGTGTCTACATGTGGAAATGCAGTCACCCTGAACAACAGCTTGGATATTAATAGTGAATTACTTGTTCCAGCACCTACTTGGTGCTTATGACAATAGCCATAATTGCTATCTAATTTCTGCTGTTCCAGACAACAAATGTTTAAATTGTCAATCCACAGAATTGCAGAATCCCAGAATGGGTTGGAAGGTATCTCAAGGACCATCTCATTCCCCCCTCTTGCCATGAGCAGGGACAGGCTGCTCCAAGCCCCAATGTCCAGCCTGGCCTTGGGCACTGCCAGGGATCCAGGGGCAGCCACAGCTGCTCTGGGCACCCTGTGCCAGGGCCTGCCCACCCTGCCAGGGAACAATTCCTGCCCAAGATCCCAGCCAGCCCTGCCCTCTGGCACTGGGAAGCCATTCCCTGGGGGCTGGCCCTGCAGTCCCTGGCAATTGTCTCTCTCCATCTTTCCTGCAGCTCCTTCAGGCCCTGCAAGGCCCCCCTGAGCTCCCCCCAAAGCTTCTCCTCTGCAGGCTGAACAATCCCAGCTCTGGCAGCCTTTCCTCCCAGCAGAGCTGCTCCAGCCCTCTGCTCCTGCTGCTGCCTCCTCTGGGCTCTGCAGCAGCTCCAGCTCCTCCCTGTGCTGGCCCCAGGGCTGGGGCAGCTCTGCAGGTGGGGTCTCACCTGAGGGGCAGAGGGGCAGAATTCCCTTCTTATTCTACTTTTATCAGACCCCTGTGGAAGCAGCTCCATCACTTTTTCCCACTGAGATAACCAGAAATTTATAAAGTCCCAGGAAACCCCTGGGTAGCAGCTGCAAAGGTGGAGTGTGCTAAAGTGTAATTCCTATGATGTGGGACTAATTAAAGAAAAAGTCATTTTTGGGTGCATAGCTGGGAGAGATTCTTGTCAAATCCAGGAGGGACTGAAGCAGGTTCCAAAATCACTCAAGTTTGGGGTGTTCAATTAGACTCTGTGTTTGAGGTCAAGTGTAGCTGAGCAGTGGGGAAAGGAACTTTCTGCAGGTAAATAACTGTCAGTGCATCCACAAAAGGCAGTTTGGGAGAAACCTGCATGTTCATCTGCATGGCTACACATTCTGACTGTCACATACAAGATTCTATACCAGGTTAGAGGGTTTTTTTTTCAAATGCCAAAAGTGTTTTGGAGAGAAGAATGAGAGCTCTTGTACATGCTAGTAAATATTTCAGCAGAGTAGATACACGGGGGCAGGGTTGAAAGAATAAAATGATTTAGCTTGTTTTCTCACGGTTTCATTAAAAAAGTGTTAAAGAAATGCAGAGGTCTACTTCCTTGAATCATTCTGCAAATATAAATTCAAAATTACTTATTTACTATGGAACAAATACATAGCAAAGAATTTTTCAAGGGAAAAGAAACAAAAGCCCGTGATTGTAATGCATATTGAAACAGAAGATCTGTAATAGAGTTCATTTTCAGAAGATAAAATACTTTTCATTAATTCGCAAACCATTTTACATTACAGTCTCACTTAATAAATGTTAAATTAAAAATAAGTAGTTTGTGTTCATAGCCATAATCTATTTTTGAATTATTTTCCATGCAAGCTGTTACACTTTGCAGAAAGAAAGCAAAATTGAAATATCTTTAACAACCACAAGCTTAAATTTGTGTGTTTCCTTATTAATAGAGGGAAGCACAGGAGCTGGAGTTAGAAAGAGCCATTGAAAGAAAGGATTTCTAGATTTAAGACCTTTTTCAGCCTTCCCTTGTTAATATTTTGTTAATGATCCAAAAGTGTTGCACAGTCAGTGCTCACTGCCTTGGCAGGAGGCAGCAAGCAAAGCAGGTTCACAGCTGATCCTCACCTCTTCCTCAGAACATGTATTTTTCATTTGTTTTTGGAATAATCCCTTTCATGTAAAAGGATATTCCTCTCATGGAGGATCAACCATTAATGCCAAGTACATGCAAGTCTGTTGTGACAGGCTTTTCAAAACTCTGTGATAGGTAGCAAAGCTTTAAGGGGCTACAGTGATGTCTTGTCTGTACATTTTTTTCCTTTAGTTCTGACACAAGGAGTGTACAAATGTGTGCTTCAACCTCATTTTTCAAAAAGGTGTTTTTTGCCTTTTTTTTCCCCAGAATACAGAAATCCTCTTTGTCATTAAAAATGTAAAAGCCCTTCTGGTTTTGTCAGTTGAGGAAGAAAATGAAAGGAAATGCTTTTGTGGCAACCTGGTCTTCCAGTTAAGGAACTGCCAAAATACATGAGATTAAAGCAGATGCATCCTGACACAAACTGTCATTAAAAATATATGTGGACAATAGGAGAACGTGTCAAAACCTGAACATGCTTGATACATGCAACTTAGTTAAAAAGTCCCAGAACACCTGTCAAATATTCATTTTATCCTTCTTTTGATTCAAAGTGAGTTTCCTATTGTTTTGAAAAAAAAAAAGAAAAAGAAAAAAAGGAGAGAATAAAACTTGTGTTTAGAAAAAGACTTCAGAAACTTAAGAAGATTTGAATAATTGTGGTGCAATAGGGAAAGGGGAAGCAAAAGGAGCTTATTGCCAAGAGCCAATAAGGTCTGTGTACTGGTGGGTCAGAGAGGTCTCCCATTTCTCAATTATGCTGAGCTCAATTAGGCACAAATTGAACCTAAATCCTTCTCTTGCTTAGAAAACACAGAATAATGAAAAGAAAATTCACCCTGATGAAAAGTGGAAAGAAATGGAAATCACCAAAATTTCAAGGAGCAGAAGACAATGAATTACCTGGGGTCCAGAGGTGCTCTGGGACACACTGCAAGCCTGTCAGGCACAGGCAGGGCTGGGGAACCAGCAGCTGAGATCAGGAGAGCTGAAAATGCTGTTTGCCACAGCTCAGTTGCTGGATCTTCTCCTAAGAAGCCAGGAAGATGCCTGGAAAAACAGAGCATCTCTGAATAATACACTGAGGCATTTCATGCTCTCCGCCTCATTATTTTAAAAGTACAAATTTCAGGTAAAATAACATTATTTTTATTGTGATACTCCACATTTATACCAAGAAGAGGGTTCATAAACCAGTGTGGTTTCTGGATTCAATTGTCCTAAAACCAGTAAGACACTTTTATTTTTTTTTTTTTTAGTGGACGTGTTGGTGTCTGGTTTTTGAGATCACCCATTGGAAGTCATTGTTGGGGCTATAACACACCCATGCTCCTCTGAACAGTGGCTATTTTTAAAGTGCCTTATTTATTTATTTTAAATGAAACTGCTCCCTGAATGCAATCAAAGGCAAATCCAAATACCTCAGTGACTACAATACTTTTTTATTGCCTTTCACTCCAAAAAAGGGAGCAGAAGTCAAGAAGCAGTCAGAGAAGTCCTTTATGTATCACAAGCAGGGACATCCCAGCTCTAAGACATCAGAAAACTACTACAAATAATTCAAATTGAAGGCAAGGAGAGGACTAATCCCATAACTTCTTTATAATGACACAAAGATCCTTTTTTAGTGGGAGAACTCGCAGTCAGAACAGGAAATACGAGAAAGAATTTTAATAGGCATTTGGATTTTCCTAATGATGTTCTGTATTTGCTAACATAAGATAAACATGATTATCATACAGTGTAACTTTTGTTATCCAGCTTTATCAAATTAGAGACTCATTTGTAATGTAAATAAGTATTATTAGTTTTAAATATGAAAGATTTACATAAGTAATGAAAGGACTGTGAAAACATTGTCTTGGGGCAGTTAAAAGCTATGTTACATTTAGCAAAACTGTGAACATGAATATTTATTCTTTCACAACAGAAAGAATAACCAACTTCTTATGAATATAAAATAATAAAGCAAATAGTGAAGAACATTCATAATCAATAATCATTCTGGGATTAATTTGTGTAAAACTGCCCTTTTCAGCTTCTGTTTCCAGTACATTTTGAACCTAATGGATTAAGTTCACTCCATTAATCAACATCACAGTATTTGGCAAAAGGCAGAGTTCATAAAAATGTGTGGCAAACAATTGAAGATTTTTTATAAGGAAGCAGCTTATGTGAGGGAGCACAAGATGTAAAATAATTAATCAAGTCCTAGTCATAAGCCTAAAGCTCCTTCTAATACAACAGAAAACTTTCAAGGAGAGAAGATATCTTTACTTGACCAGGGTGCAGAAGAGATGGTGGAGAAAATATTTCCACAATATTTAGAAGATGTGATGACTAAACACCAGCATCATCACTCACTTTTTTACTCTTTTAAATTATTTTTTCCCTCCAGTCTGTCTCCCAATTTTGGATTAAAAATTTCTGCATTATTCAGAGCTATTTATGGTGTATTGAACATGCATCAGTCTGATAAAGCAGAGCAACATGGAAAAGTAGCTCTTACACCTGAGAAAAGGTTTAGGGTAAACTCACTCTTGGTGGGTGTTCTCAGACCTACAGATACTCAAGGTATGTCATGTGCTGAGTACTCACAGAGCTACTTGACCTCCTTGGTCACAGAGCTACTGACCAACTTGGCCAAAATTCTGTGGAGTTTTGATTTTTAATTAATTAACAAAATATAATACTCCAAATAATTAATACTCAATCCAAGACTAGGCTTTTATGGTATGTTTGTGTAAGTAGCAACAATTTTTCCATTCTATCCAAATATGATTTGACACCGACGGACTAAGTCACCTATTTTCCTGTTTATTTCTACACATGAATTTCCTTGCAATGCCACATGCCAGATACTGTTCACAAAATGGGACATACTCCAGTGTCTTGGCTTATTAATTGCAAGCTTGCATTGACTTGAATGCAGCATTCTTATCTCTGAATTATACTTTTTCCTTATTTTCTCCATTTCCACTATATCTGAAATTAAATACTTGAAATATTTCTCTGTGTTCAAGGCTAGTTCAGATTATTCCTATTTTTTACAAACAGTTCCAGCTTCATTGGTTTTGAGCTAATATGGAAGGGGTTTGTATAAAGAAAGCCCAAGAAAACCTCATAAAGCTCGTAGGAGCCTTTTCTTTTCAATGATCTAACCAGTGATACTCAGCTGCCAAACTTTAATTAATTAAAAGAATGTCAGGCACTCAGCAGTTTGGAGAATCTGAACTACTGTGCTGCTTCTCCCTTATCTTTGGAGTTTGAGATAAACACCATCCATTCTTTCTCCAAGGCAGGCTGCAAGGCACAGTTTGTCCACATCTGCAAAGTATCTTGAATTCATTAGGTGGGAAGAGCTACAAAAGTGTGATTTGAATGCCCAGAGTGCCCTAAGGTGGGAGGGAGCAGTGCCAGCCTGGTCAGATGTGCCCAAATCCCTCACTTGGCAAGAGGGGAGCCAGCTCAGAATGCTTTGCTCCCCATTGCCCTAAATAAACAAACAGAAACTGTGCCAGCTGCCTCCAGCCACACATTTTCTGATGCAAAAGCTGACTTAGGGGAAAGAGAAGTGAAACTTGCCTTTCTGGGCTGATAATACATCAAGAGGGGCCAGATGACAGTAAGAGCCTTTGGACAGGTAAGAAGGTTATTTTGAGCCACATCTTAAGCACTGTCAGAAAGAAATGGTCTTTTTCCCCCCCCTTCTCCCTTGCCAATCACATGAACCATCGAGTCCTCTGGCGTTTTAGGATTAGCAAGTGCACTGCAGAGTTATGAAAACACATTATTGCCCCAGTCTCACTTCTAGTGGGATAATTAGAATTATTTGACCCCAAAACTACATGGGATTTGATCAGATAATGGGCTTCAATTAGCAGGAAATTGTTAGAAGTACTGCACAAACTGAATTCATTAGCAAAATAATTTTCTGCAATCAGTTCTGTAGGTATTTTGATGCCACAGAAACCAGTTCAATCATGATTTTCCAAGACCAGTGTCAAACTGGCAGAGAGTGAGTTTAGATGGGATACTGGGCAGGAATTGTTCCCTGGCAGGGTGGGCAGGCCCTGGCACAGGGTGCCCAGAGCAGCTGTGGCTGCCCCTGGATCCCTGGCAGTGCCCAAGGCCAGGTTGGACATTGGGGCTGGGAGCAGCCTGGGACAGTGGGAGGTGTCCCTGCCCAGGTGAAGCTGGATGAGCTTTAAGGTCCCTTCTAACCCAAACCATTTTGGGATTCTATAAAGTTCATTTTAGGCAGAGACTGTGGACTGCCCATACTCCTGTTATCATCCAAAAGGGTTTCACCCTCCTGCTCCATGAGGAGCACCAGCATTCTTCAGACCCCTGCTTCTATGCTGTGAACAGATCAACCCATTTTGACACAGTGAAAAACAATTTTATATCAGGCTAAATCTTTTCAAGGCACTCAGATTCATAGCTGAGGTCATTTCATGTCTGACTGCACAATTTCTGCTGAAAGGCAGAGCAGGCTGGTCAGATATCTGAAGTCTTTTCCTCCAGTACTTAAAACTAGGGGCAAATTTAATGTCTTTAAGTGAAGATCTCTGTTTGCAAGGCACAAGGGAGCTTCACTCCTTTGTTCACCCCATCAGGTGTGCAATAGTGCTGGGCTTGAGGGAAGCACATCCAGTGTCTCCACAATGTGCAAACTTGTAACTCACAAATAATTACATATTTTGTTGGGATTGACCCCAGTAGCCCCAGTGCAAGACCTGCCCCTTGCTAGAAGAGCTGACAAACAGCTTTCCAGCATCAGCTCAGAAACACCGTCTATAATTAATGAAGAGTTCTTCTAAAAACCCTGATTTTCCACAGTCTCACTGCTTTATTGACAGCTGTTCACCTAAACTTTATATTTCATTTATTTCTATATATTTTATATGTTTCAATATATAAATAATCTTGAATTTTAATGCTTTTTACCTTTGTGCAGTACATGTCAAGCACAATGGAGAAGGTTGGACACTCATTGCTGCAATGCTTGGAACATTAATATCTTGGCTGATGATTGCAATGGGGGCACCATCTGTCTGCAAATTCTAAAGGAGAGGGGGGGGAAAAGAAAGAAAAATTAAAAAAGAAGGAGAAAGAAAAAAAAGAAAGAAAAAGCACTACACAGTGTTTCAAAATACTTTGGTGTCATGACTTGTGCCATGTATCCCTAAAGTTATGCAAGGAATTGAGGGTAATAAAAACACATTGGAAAAGTGAAAGTCCTCCTGAATGAGCCAGATTCTGAAAATATTTGTGCACGATCAGCAGGTATCCTTTACATTTACATTCCTCATAAATATCAGAATTACTACAAGACCTTCCCTAGACTAAAAATATAGCAAACAACTCCCATTATAAGACCCAGAAATCAGAGCAATAGAGCTGAAACTTTCAATAGAGGAGAGGCAGAAAGATAAATGGAAACATAAAAGAATATAGATCTGTGCTGCACCTGTTTGACCTTAAGGCATAGCTCCTGCTCCTTCAGGGGAGACTAGATAACAGCACAAAAATAAAAAGTAAGAGCTGGCTGACTTTAAGCTCACCTTAAGAAGAGTCTCTCTCTCTGGCAAAGTTCCTTTTTTGCATATTATAATATGTGAGACAATTCCAGTTGGATTTATCTGTGTATTTTTAACTCAGACGTAAAATTTTGCTTCAGGCTGAAACTTGGCATACCAGATCTCAGCCCAACAGCAACTTTAAAAAAAAAACTCACAAGGTGAAGGGAGGCTGAATCCTTAACCTTCAAGACTGCAAAGCAGCAGCACATTTAAAGTAATACAGAATAGGAACAAACCCCAGTTTGCCCCACGACAGCTGCAGCACATCCTATGAAGTGCACACAGAAGCACATTTGTGAAGACCATAGACACCACAGACATTATTCTTGCACTTTGGATGCAGTTTTCATTATTATCAATATTTACTGTCACGAGGGGGTGTTAAAAGATGAATTGAAGCCACTCAGGGAGGTGTTGGAGTCTCCATCCCTAGAGGTGTCCAAGGAGTGTCACTCAGAGCTCTGGGCTGGGTGGCAAGGTGGGGATCGAGGCTGGATGTGAAAATAATCAGACATTCCAGTCACAGACATTGTTGGCTGGTGGAACTTCGCACTGTCTAAAATGGCTGAATACTCCATGCAGCAGGGGTCCGAATGCTGGGAAGCTGAGCAGAATGCAGTAGTAGTCCATGGAAAAGTTGTTTCAAAAGATGAAAAGCCTTCTGAAGATTTACGCCAAGAGCACTGTTTTCTATTTCTTGGTTTCATTCTGAGAACATTATGAACTGCTGTATTAAAATTTTAGGCTCTTACTGAGATGGATTTATCAGGGTTGATCAATCAACCTCGCTGGACAGTGCCTTTTAAAAAATGGGAGATATTCTAGCAAGGGATCTTTATGGGTGTGTGCACAAAAAAGAATGTCAGTGTAAACTGACAAACACTGTTATTTACTGAACAGTCGCTCTGCTGGAATGTTGACTAAAAATACTTAGGAAAAAAAATTGAGAAAACAAGAGGTTGTGTGTAGGAGGGGAGAAAAATGGAAAAGCGTAGGTGTGATTTGTTCAATACAAAATTTGTTCCGTTTTCCACATCTAAAATGTGAAGGAGAGCTTTGGCATGCACAGCCTGGAGTAACACAGTGCACCTTGAGGGGGCATAAAGAGCCAATTCCATGTGGCTGGGGTGTATTGAACCACTCCTGCTGGGAATATTGTCCCCCACAGGCAGGCACCTGCATCACTTCAAGTTCCCAAGGTGTGCAGCTCCCAGTACTCACAGCTACACAGCAGCAAAATTGGATCAGTACAGGGAGAGAAAAGGCATTTAAATACTCATCCAGGAGAGAAAACAAACTTGGAATTGCTGAGGGCAGTGTAACCTCTGCCTTTGGTCCTGTTCCACACTCGTATCCCAACACCTCAGATAGGAAACCTCTCATTCCACCCATCTTCCCATAAAAAGCCCTCCTGAATCACTCCCCCATTGCCATCCCAGACGATATATGAAGCTGAAATATAAATTAATGCACAAATACATTGTACATGTAAAATAAACACAGTTGTAAGGTCTATAATTCTTTTTTTCTGGGAGAATTCCAGTGCAGTTTTTATAATTTGAATGAAAGGCTGGAAAGCATATGCATACTCCATGTTTTATGATATGTTTTGGATAAATGAAAGGCATAATAAAAATGTGACTCTGCATTATATAAGAAAGTGGAACTTAATTATATAGCTCTATCAAGACATTTCTGAACTGTGTTTAAAATTCTAGTTGTTAAAGATGGAGAAAAAAATACTTTTCAAGGAAAAAGGGGAAAAAAAGGAATATAACAGAAGATAAAAACCAAATAAATATTTGATAAATCCAGGCAGCATTTTCATGGTAGAATTCTCCCCTAATTTGCCTTTGTGGGATATCGTGCTCAGAAACTTGATTCGATAAACCTAATAAACCTAAAGTTCACCTGTCATTCAGCAAACAGAGATACACCACTTCTTTGGCCTTACCCTGGTTGTATTTTCTCAAGTTCTGTATCTCTGGCTGAAATGTGTTACCTGGGTCCCAGGTCAGTCAGAGGACTAGGACCTTATAGCAAGGTTTGATGACTTTGTGGCCTGACAGTGGGATTTATAGACTGTTCCTCATCAAGGATTATTTGCCAGGGCAGAGGCTGCAGATTTTCACCAGTATGGGCTCAGGGTGCCCCGTCATGCTTCATCTCCCCACTCTCCAGCTTCTTATCATCTCAGGCTGGGGGGCACAGACCCCCAGGGTGTGTGAGGCTGGAGCATCCCCCAGGGGCTCCTCTGGTGCCACCTCCCTGCTCCAGCAGGGCCATCCCAGAGCACAGGGCACAGCAGTGTGTCCGTGGGGCTCTGCAATAGCCCCAGGGAGGAGCCTGCACAGCCTCTCTGGGCAATGTGCTCAGGGCTGGGCACTGCCCAGGGCAGCAGTTGTGCCTCCTGTGCAGGGGGAGCTCCCTGGGCTCAGGCCCTGCCCGTGGCTCTGGTGCCATTGCTGGGCCCCGGAGCAGAGCCCGGGCCCTGCTCGGAGCCCTCCCTGCACACAGGGACACCCAGGGCTGAGGGCCCCTCTCAGCTGGGGCTCCTCTCCAGGCTGAGCAGCCCCAGCTCCCTCAGCCTTTCCTGGGCACCGAGATGCTCCAGGCCCTTCCTCAGCTGCGCAGCCTCCGCCGGCCCCGCTCCAGGAGCTCCCTGGCCCTGCTGTGCTGAGGGCCCAGAGCTGGGCACGGCACTGCAGAGGTGCCCCGGGCTGGGCACAGGGGCAGGAGCCCCTCCCTGACCGCCTGCCAAGGCTCTGGTTGAGCTGACTCTGAAAGCTGATCCCCTACAAAACCAACCCAGCAAAATGAGTGGTGAGTTTTACACCAGGACCTCAAACCAGCCTAACAGCAAAGGCTTCATGGTGGTTCAAGGGAGAAAGAATTCAGATCGGACCATCCAGAGGATGGGAGCATGGCAAACCTGAGTTAGATTTCTTAAACTCCTTTGGAAGCCAGATCCAGTAAGCACATTCAGCTCTCTGCCTCGTGCACAGCCACTATTGAATTCTGCTAAGACACAATGGTAGGTTCTTATTAGAAATGTGAGGCAGAGGAGGATGAAGAGGAAATTAAAGATGCACATTCACAAGGGGCAGGGAATAGATTGACACATTTACATTTTTTAGCTTTTTAATCAGTTAAACAAATTTTCTCTCTGTATTCCATATGAAATAATATCAATACTCATGCACTTTTATCAATAATATCATAATGTTTTCTTGCTTTACTGTGTGATTGTACATTTGCATTAATCTTAGAAAAAATTAAGAAATTAGTTTTTTATTTCAGAATTAGAATGCTTGAAGAAAATAACAGAATTTTTAATTATTATTTATTTTATTAAATTGGATGTCCAAGATAATGCATTCCAGGTTAGTTGTGCTCAATATCACGTAAGAATGAGGAGCTCTTAAAACAATGTTTTAAGTGTCCACCAAATTTCTCAATACAAAAAAAAATCCTTTAGGATTTCTCATTTGTTCTAATTTTGTCTCTGCAAGACTTTTGTCTTTAAGGTCCCTTCCAACCCAAATTATTCTTTCTGGTTTTTATGTAGCTTCATACATCACTTAATTTCTGTGGTAAAGCTTGCCTCTATATACCTTGGATTATCTCAAACCATCTACAGCAGAAGCAAAGAGATGAAATATAGCTCAGACCCCGTCTGTATTCTTAGAATGATTTATTTCCCCATCCCAAGAGATGGGGTGCATCCAATCAAGAGGGCAGCCAGGAAAAGAGGCAGAGCCTCTGTGTGAAGTTACTTTTGTCACAGAGGGGGAAAAGGGGATACCGGGGCGGAGCTGGGATAAACAACCAACCAGATCAAAGTCTGGGCTACTTGAACTTTAAACAAAGGAATATCTTCGAGTCACATGGCAAGGACCCAAGCGAGAACCCAGGGATTCACTGCAACACCGTTCCACTACAATACTGCAAAAAGCAGTGAGATGAAATCAATTAAAAAAAAAAAGAAAGGTGACTTTTACATGCTTCGATATATGTGATAGGTCCATATGTTCCCTCACACTGGTAAGAAACTGGGGTAATTAAAACAAACAAAAAATATCCCTTCTTTGGGTCATTGCAGTCACACAGAATTAATTTGGCAAAGTTCTGTTAAAAGGACAAGTTTACTCTGTGCTCTGAATTATGAAGCATCCGCAGTAAACCAAACACTAATAGAATTTTATAAGTCTTGAGTGCATAAACTGTACTTTGTTTTTGCCTAAAGCATCTTAAATTTACCATCTTGGAGGAAAAGACATGATCAATAACTACCTGCAAGAAGTCCAAAAGGATTTTTGTGTAGTGCAGCAGGAAGCTGAGGAGAAGATCAATGGATCAGCGTCAAAGTACCTGGAAGCAGAACTGATTTAAAGGGTCAGGAAGCAGCAGCAGCAGCCAGAGAATGGTCTCAAGCTCCATCAGGAATCCAACATGTCCCAAAGCTGGGACGTGAGAGCAGTGCAAATACCTGAGGTGAGCTACCCTGCTCCTGGCACAGGGATGAACTCTCATAAATTACTCAACACTGACTGCAGAGAAAAACAAGGAGTTACTGCCAAGCAGCTGATGTGGAATGAGATCTCTCCACAGTTCACCCCAGAATTCACACTATACAAAGCCACAGAACGGACCCAGCACCTTGCACGGATATCTGTGACATGAATCCATTTCCCAAAATGGGAAAACACTTTTTAACATGACTACCAGGTGAAAATGAATGATGGACTTCCTGTGAAGAGAAAAGGTTGCTTTCTTCCCTGGCTTCTCAGCCTCCATCCTTTTTAATGGAAAATGAGCATGTTCCTTTTCATAATACATTAAATAATAAACTGATACATAATGCATTGCATAAGAAAACACCATTAATAATAAACAATCAAACAAAGCCAATGGCATCCAGTTTGGCCAGTGGCACCCTCATCAGGGCAGTGACTGTCCTCCTGTGCTGGCCCTGCTGAGGGACCTCGAGGGCTGTGTCCAGTTCTGGGTCCTCATGGCCAGAGAGCCCTGGAGGGGCTGGAGCGTGTCCAGGGCAGGGAACAGGGCTGGGAAGGGGCTGGGGCCCCAGGAGGGGCTGAGGGAGCTGGGAAAGGGGCTCAGCCTGGAGCAAAGGAGGCTCAGGGGGGACCTTGTGGCTCTGCACAAGTCCCTGACAGGAGGGGGCTCAGGGGGGTCGGGCTCTGCTCCCAGGGAACAGGGACAGGAGGAGAGGGAACGGCCTCAGGCTGGGCCAGGGCAGGCTCAGGGTGGGCACCAGCAGGAATTTCCCCATGGAAAGGGTGCTCAGGCCTTGGCAGGGGCTGCCCAGGGAGCTTTGGAGTGCCCATCCCTGGAGGTGTCCAAGGAAGGGCTGGAGGTGGCACTCAGAGCTCTGGGCTGGGGTCAAGGTGGGCATCGGGCACAGCTGGGACTCGGTGGGCTGGGAGGGCTTTTCCAACCAGATTATTCTGGGATTCTGTGAAAACTGGAGCACTGCCATCCCTTGTAGATCCATCTGATCTCACCACTGCTCTTATAAATTAGGAACAATCCCACAGATTGCCACAGAAAGACATCAAGTCTGGTCAAAACCCCCCACATTTAGCAAAACCAATTTAGCTGCCCCAGTCACTGGAAGAGAGCATGGCTGCTCTTCAGCTTTCATGGGGATTGGATCCATTTACCCTGTTAGCTGAACAAAAACCTCAGAGCACAGCAACTGGTAAAAAAATCAAACCAGTAAACTGCAGATTAGGGATTTTGATGTTATTCTGGCATCTCTATCTGGGCATTGCCAGTCCTTGTTTTCCTCCCAGTTGACAAGTCCAATATACATATCCATATTCTAATTTCTTTATTGTCAGTAATGATTAAGGAGCATGTTACAAGTACCACAGGTTTATAGGTACTAACAGGCTCAAAATGTGCCCCTGAAAAAGTAACTTACATAACTGGGTGTTACCTTTATCAACAGATTAACTGCTGCAAGTTCTTAAAATTTTCAAAATTATATAATTGACAATTAGTGCTGGGAAATTACTGAAATCACAAATAAAAAGCAGTGGAAACAGCTGGAATCCTCCCATATTCCACTCCTTGCATCAAAACAACACTCAACAAATTCGTACCTGGCAATTTCTGTGTTGCTTGTATGGCAATTAATAACCAACTTCAAAACATTTAAATGATTGGGTTTATTAGTAAAGGTAAAGCTATTACAAGTGTCAACATGCTTTGCATTAAAATTGTGGACGCATTTCTCTTCAGAAAACACAGATGAAACAGATTTTACTGGTTTTTTGAAGTTATACCTACCCGTGTGTCTACTACTCCTATCCTTATATTAATTTGCCTGGTATAAATATCACATTTAGAGGTTCAGAGATACTCAGATCTCACTTTTTGGAAAATTCCCATACAGTTGCCTCCCTCCATTTCTCAGGAAATTAGGCAGATTTGAAGCTACCTGACAATATCAGCCACTCTCATTTTCTCTCAGCTAAACACACACAGCCTGAACAACCATTTATCACAACCCCTTTTTGCTGTCTCTGCTGGCATCTCCTCATTCCTGTGGGGCTGGCTGAGCTACAGAGGCTGCTGAGCACAGAAAATGAAGCTCAGACTTCCATAAATCAGAAGAGTCAGAGGCACAGCCCAGTGTGCTGAGGGCTGGGCCAGCCCATGTGAGAACACAGATGTGGAAATGGTTTATTGAAGCTAAAAAAATCACCTGAAAAGTGCCTACATGTAGCTACACATCTCTGGTTTGCTTTGAATTACATCAAAAGAACTGCAAATTGAAGGGAAAAAACCCAAACCAAACTCAATCTACTGCTGGCTGCAGTGTTAACTAAGCTAAAATAATCAGTATAAAATAACTTTCAGTAGGCCCTGGCTTTTGTGGCAGGGTGAGAAGACCTTATAGTGAATACATCAATGGGGCTGCAGGGTCAGGTGAGAGAATTTTGAACCCAGTGTTCAGTGATTTCCTGTTTAGGATGTCAATTAAAGGTCCTGCTATCACCTGCACTCCCCAAACCCCAAAATACAATTCTGCTTGGTGTCAACTTGCTCTTAATTAACGTGACTGCACCCATGGTATTTCAGATGATTTGTAGTGAATATTGGTCACTATTGCTGTGTATCAATTTCTCTTGTAGATTAAAAAAAAAAATTAAAATTAAACCCACCATTTTGGGGATATAAAAACCCACAACATTTTCTAGCCAATTTTCTTCAGTTTCAACACTATGAACACACATATCCTCAACAATTACTTACAACATAACAAGTACAATTCAGCATGGAGGCACATCTTGTACTTCAAGATTATTGTGGGTTTAAAGGAGGAACACAGTCCAGAAAATTTTATAATCATGAAAATCAGTTTTCAGAAAAAAATTCTGATTACAGTTTCAAAGTTCCACATAAATCTCAGTAGCTGATTCAGTTCAGAGCACTCCAACTAAAAAGAGAAATTAATTGTTTTAGAGGAGCATTACAAATCAGATAAATGAATGGTCATTTCCATGTTTTTTCCCAGACTTTAATCACTTATCTTGGGAGAAGTAATCTAGTAGAGAGAATAAAGAAGAACAAAAAAATATCTTCTCTCTCATTTTGCATAAATGAATTGAGAGGCATAGGAAACACTGTTATGATATTTTAAATTTGTGCCTGTAGGAGCTGCTTCTACTCAAATTATTGGTACTTGCTTAGAAGGAAAGGCAACCACTCATTTCAGCAGGAAGCAGAAACACCTACTGCTGGAAGTAGGAAGACTTTACTCAAGAGACCAATCTTCTTATGCTTGAAATTATTTAAATTAAGGAAAAAAAAAATGTATGTAATACAGTCCTCCTAAAAGCCATATTTATAATTTGGAATCCCAGAGCAAAATATCCCTCAAGGATGAGGCACCAAAAGCAGACAAGTTACAGATCAGAGAGCTCCAGCAAAGTTGTGTCTATAAGATTTCCTGAATAATTGAAGAGGAAAAAATGAAGTAAAAAGGGGTTTGGACGGACTTTTTAATGTCTAATCAGTTCTATGTGTTTTGACTGAAATGATATTGTTTGCCAAGTCTGTCACTTTTTGGGAATGACAGGGTTTTTCTACTATAATGCCAGCAGTTAAAGTTATAAATGTGTCTGTATCAGCATAAAGACATTCCCACACTAGGTGAGAAAAGGGAATATGGAATTCCCATTCACTTAATACCAACTATGGTAAGAATTCTGGGAGCATCTTTCAGATCTACATGAACCTTACTACACCCATTCATAAGAAATAGTTTCCCACCTGATATCATCTAATGTCCTCTCTGTAAACCTCTGAGGAAAATGGTTTATGAGCGATGGGAAAATAACAGGATTTGAATGATCTGACATTAAAAAGAAAAAAAAAAATTAGGAAAAGTGACAAGATTAATGGACTATACTAGATGATAAATTTCAGAGAATAATTCTCTAATGCCAGGATAAAATCAAAATAACCTAATAAATCCTTTCCCAGCTATGATATATTAGTAGAAAAGTATTTCTGAAAAAATATTTTCATGGTGTTCTCGGTGTGACAGAAGAAGAGTCATCCTATTGGACCTCAACAAGAAGCTTCATGTAACTAGCTAGGAAAGCAGTAGGATTTCTGATTAATTCTTCTCATCTGGCAGACTTTCCAAATTAAGGATGGTTGTCTTCCTTACAGAACAAAGAGGTGGCTGGATCCTTTGAGTATTGGCAAAAAAAAAAAAAAAAAAAAAAAAAAAACACTTGCAAAATCTATCATCTGTAGAAAATTTCAAGGTAAAAAATACAAAATTTACATTTCACTTTTCTTTTTTTAACATGTGAAGGACTAGAACAAAGTGTTTTAACAGCACTGTATTCTATATTATTAAAAACAGATACTTTTTAGAACGACTGTTTAAATATTTTGACATTAACTCAGCACTAGAATAAAAAATCTGTATCCAGAAAAGAAATCAAAGAGAATCAGGAGCTACATGAGAGCTGCACATTTGATGAGGAAAGGAAAACCGAGGCGTGAAGTATTTACAAAAAAATTTCCTTACTTTATATTAAATGTTACTCAAACTTGTCTTTCAGCTGGAAAGCTGACAAAATTATATCAGCCAACATTATGGCCCTGCAAATGCCATTATTAAAAACTTCTTTGTAATAATTCTTTGCAATATTTTTTTTAAAGCTTTACAGCCCCACCCCAGCACAATCTCTGAGAAAATGTATATAGGGTGGCTAATATTACAATGTCTTAAAAATATTAGCTGGCTGGACAAATATGTACTTTTGGATAAACAGCACCTGACCTTACAGCAGCCATTCTTCTAAATGTTACAGCCCTACTAATAGTTTCAATTAAATAAAAATTAAAGCTGAGAAAATATCACAAAAGGGTAATCTAATATTTGATCATTAATGTGCTTATGTAAAGTGATATTTACAACAGCATTTTGAGAGCCAGGCAATTTTCCTGGAAAAAAAAAAAAAAAAAAAGGAAAAAAAAAAGAAAAAAGAGCTTTAATAACTTCTAGCACCCTGCACGTTTTTGTCCTGCACGTTATCCTCAGAAACACTGGAAGGGTGATCCAAGACCAGCTCCACAGGCTTGAAGATGGAACTTTCTTAGAGAGGTGATTTATGAGGGTATGCAGTGAATGGGTTCACACTGACAGAAAATAGGGCTGGCTGGGATCTTGGGCAGGAATTGTTCCCTGGCAGGGTGGGCAGGCCCTGGCACAGGGTGCCCAGAGCAGCTGTGGCTGCCCCTGGATCCCTGGCAGTGCCCAAGGCCAGGCTGGACATTGGGGCTGGGAGCAGCCTGGGACAGTGGGAGGTGTCCCTGCCCATGGCAGGGGTGGCACTGGGTGGCCTTTGAGGTCCCACAGACCCAAACCAGTCCATGATTCTCACAGACCAGCCCCTCACCTTCAGGTCAAACTGAACATTTCCATTGCTGCCTTACAGTGGGCAGAAAGTGACGTAGGACAGGATCTTAACATATAAAATGATGAAAATGGCATTGGTGAAACAGGTTATTTCTTAAGGAGTCTATTATTTATTTCTGCTCACAAAAATATTGCCCAGCACTGTTACCATTTCCTCAGCACTGAGGTGAGCAATACCCACAACCTCTGGCAACCTCCAGAGCCAGAAATGACACTCATCCCTATATTCATGGCAACTGGGAATAACTTCTGTGGATTAGCTGCTCATCTTCCAGCTACTGCCATTCAGCATGTCTGTGCCAAAAAGGGGAAAACTGGATAGGAGTTGGTAAAGCTGATTGGCACAGACACAGAGCTGGTGCTGCCCTGCCCATCTCTGCTGTCCTGTGCTGACCAAGGAGGGAAGAGCACAGGGACAGAGGTGTCCCCTGAGACAGAGCTGCCTGGAGGCCTGGGAGGAGAAAAGGGCAAGAACAGACACTTAAACAACAGCAATATCAAAAAAACTCTGCAGTATTTACAGGAACTCCATATTCCTTTTGCTCAAATCTATCCCAGGCTCTTCGATGATGGTTTGAGGTTAATTTGCCCCATAAGAAAAAGGTCTTCTAAAACCCAACCATGTTATTTTTATTGTGTATTCCTTAGAATTTTCTTTTGATTGTAGATACAGCTCCATTTCTCAGATGAGGACACTTTTACTTCAATGTTTCCTAATATTTCCTTAATATTATTGTTAAAAAAAATAAAATAAGCCATTGTCCCACTGACATCCAAATAAATTTCAGACAGGTCAACCTTGATCTCTTTGCATGTTGAAGACAATGATAAACCAACATCTGTTTAATGCTTGTACCTCGTAGAGTTTCTGGTGTTCATAATAAGCTCAGCAGAGTTTCTCCCTATATTATATTAATTGGTGGGCAGCCAGATGTTGTGCTCTGCTGGAAAACAGCACATGCTGGCAACATGGACATTTGTTTCAGAAATCAGCATTGCAATGAGAGGGAAAGAAGCTAATTAGACAGCAAGATATTAATTACTGACATCCAGCTGAGAAAGCAGAGGTTTCCTCACTACCGTTATATCGATGTTACAACAGAGAGTTGCAATTTCTTCCTGGAGCTTTCATCAACTAAATAACGTTATATCATTTAATATTGCCTTTTTGTAAATAGTAATGAATCTTAGATAAAATCAGAATGACTGAGTACACCAATATTTCCTTGTTTTTCACACAGCATTGCTGTTTACATCCACTAAGAGCATGCACTGAGTTATTAAAGATTTCCTTCACAAAATTCTCTGAACATTCGGAAATTAATTTTCATACCACCTGATGGAGCAAATTTTCAGAGTTGGCCACTTGCCCTTTAAACTTTAAATTAAAAGTGCATGATTTCTCCCAAGCTTTCAAAATCTATGATGGTAGGATACAAGAAAGCATTTCTGAAAACTTTGTACAAATTTTAGGCAGAATTCTGAAACTGAGATTTTTCCTAAAATCAAATTCTTCTCCATTTGCCATGAAAGCCAGATTTATCCATGGGGCCTGGACTTCAAAATATGTATTTTGTGTTTTAACAGAGATGAAGATGTGACACCTCCAGGAGAGAGAAAGCTGTAAATTATTTCTACTCCCTACACCAGGAGGTTCTGTGATTCAGGGGATCATTTTCCCTTATGCAGAAATGACAGCTGGGAACCTCTCCTTCCTAGGGTGTGATAGACTTTGTGTCCTCCACATTCCACCCTACCTTTGGAACAAGGAGCTCAGGAAGCTGATGAGACCCTGCAATGAGGAGCTGTGTTCCAGCCAGCACAGTGCAGCACAAAGCCATCCCAGTTCAGCATCCTCACTGGGGTAACTGGGTTGCCCAAGAAGCTTTCTTTGATAACCCTTCAGATAAACAAAGAGGAGGATGAGAATAGATGCAAATGTTCTCATGTGACCATGGAACTGCACAAAGTAAGAATCCTTCTGCTTTATGTAGTTTATTAAATCTTCAGCTGTTTGTGAATCTTCGTAGGACTTC
The DNA here is from genome assembly GCA_013397235.1 of Lanius ludovicianus. NCBI lineage: Eukaryota > Metazoa > Chordata > Aves > Passeriformes > Laniidae > Lanius > Lanius ludovicianus. The sequence goes on along the minus strand of VYXG01009798.1, from coordinate 74,622 downwards.
ATCGCTCTCAGTGCAGTGATAACTAAGCCTAACTTTAGAAAAATCTTGGATCACAAATCTATTCCTTATGTATTGAAACTCCATCTATTCCTTGGCACAGTCACACTCCTGGGGCTCTATAAAAGTTAACAACTGTGAGAACTTTCCATGTGTCTGTCAGTGCCACCTGAACTTCTCAGCCCACTCCTGGAGAACCACTGCAGTGGGACATCCTGGATTATACACTTAGGTTATATCATTCCAGTACCTGAATGTTGCAGTGAGGGGAATCTTACAACAATACATATGACGATGATGGGGTTGGAAGGACGGATGAAGCAGTATTTTTGCAGATGTTCAAGGATGATTTTATTTCTCCA
>VYXG01009798.1:0-74019 GCA_013397235.1 Lanius ludovicianus | reverse complement strand
TTCCTTCATCCATCCATCCATCCATCCATCCATCCATCCATCCATCCATCCATCCATCCATCCATCCATTTATTCATCCCACATAATCCTGAAACTACTTTGGTCCCTTTCATTTCCTGTGTTTTTCGCTCTTCCACTTCCATGGTTTTGTCCATAAAAGTGACCAAAGTGTTTAACATGTGGCTTTAACTGTTAAGCTGTGGGATTCCTAATGTAGCTCTGACATGCAGAATAATTCCTCTGTCCTCATGTCACTCATGTAAGCAATTCTCAGCATCAATTATCAATAATTCCCCTTGGAAAATAGCTGGCAGTGTTTGACCCTCTGACAGTGGTACAACACTCACTAACCCTGGTCAGAAGGAGCTTAGATTGCTTTGAACAGGCAGCAGATATTAAATACCATTGCAATAGTAAAACTTGATTGCTAAATTATCAAAGCTAATTTTGAGAACTTGGTTCTTTTTGATTTTTCCTCTTGCTTTTTCTTATTGCCTGACATAATCTTCAATCTTCCATCTTTCTCCAATTTCCCAAATTTCTATTCAAATTTCCTAATATTTCCATCACATTCTCCTGTTTTAAATTCTGCCTTCTTTTACCCTTCTGAATTTCTCATGATTTTTGATGACAATTTTGTTTGACCAGTTTAATTTGAGAAATTAAGACCCCAATACAACACTGTTGCTTTACATAATATACCTGCAGTTTTCTGCCATAACATCCATTTCCTATAGAAAACCCTTCTGAGAAGATCCTAACACTTCTTCCTCATGGTGAAGTTTAATATGAAATATTTTTTCTGAGATTAATTTTATGCGTCATTTAGATGAGCTAAATCCCAAGCAAGACAGCCTTTAGCTTAATTATTCTAAATCATTCCATAACTTTTATGTAACATAATAAATGTGGACTTTATTTGCTTCTGGGGAAAAAGTTAAATTTTGCATGCATTCATAACTAACCTAAGTACAAAGTAATTAAAGCTTTTCAGTGCTTGCTGATAAGCACTACCATGACATAGCAATTAAGCCCTCAAAATATCACAAAGAAGATGCATGAAATTATAGTCTTTTAAAATCAGGATTGACATAGGGAACCTGTGTGAGTTTTTGTAGTCTGCACATATGTGTGTGCCAGGTGATGCTTGGAAATGAAAGAATCCAAGTTCTGACAAAAGGAACTGCTCGAGTCTGGCTTTAAAGAAAGACTTTCACAAGTTCAAACACAATTTTCATTGTTGGGAACAGATGGGAATCTCTCCTCTTGATGGCTGCCCTCAAGAGCTGCCCATCCTAAATGCCCCCTTTATTGTCGTTACCCACACGAGGGCTGCCGGTGCTGCTGGGGGAATGCATCAGGAATGTCTGGAGCAGCCTGGCAGCCCAGGCTGGAGGGATGGATGGCATCTCACATGGCATCTGCCTTGATGGCAGCTCCAGGAATGCTCCAGGCACTGTCACTGCTGTATCCCACTACAGCTGAAGAAGAGCAGACTGTAAGGAGCAAACCTGTTCAATCCTTTAATTTCTCCATGCTATATTCTATGACTGGCAAACATTGTTCCCAGTATTCAAGTTAATTTCTTAAAAAAACCCACGAATTATTATGAATCATGTACAAAGTATTTGAAAATCACATCTAAAATGTTAAACTTTTAGTTGGCAAAGACAATGACAAAAGAAATCCAAACAAAAACCAGAATTCACAGCACACTGGTTCACCAAAGTTCTTTCTTCCAGTGGCTGAGCACAGTAGCCAATGGGCCACTAATTCCATCAAACCTGGGAGTATTCCCAGACCTTAGGAAAAAGTCAATTTATTGCTGAGTCAGACTTAGCTTATCTTTACCTTTTATATCAGTAGCTCCCTTGCTGCTGCACCACAGGCACCTGACAAATATTGTGTTAAGATTCTCACAGTATGGGACATAGAATTTAAAATTCCTGATTCCATGTGTCTGTATGTGACACCTCCCACTGTCCCAGGCTGCTCCCAGCCCCAATGTCCAACCTGGCCTTGGGCACTGCCAGGGATCCAGGGGCAGCCACAGCTGCTCTGGGCACCCTGTGCCAGGGCCTGCCCACCCTGCCAGGGATCAATTCCTGCTCAAGATCCAAGATAAATTTCCTCTCTGTCAGTTTATACCCATTTCCCATTGTCCTGTCCCTGCAGTCCCTGAGGAATTGTCCCTCTCTGGCTCCCTGCAGCCCCTGGAAGGTGCTGTGAGGTCTCCACACAACCTTCTCCTCTTCAGGCTGAGCAGCCCCAGCTCTCCCAGCCTGGCTCCATGGAATCATTGCAGAATCCCAGAATGGTTTGGGTTGGAAGGGACCTTAAAGCTCGTCTCATTCCAGCCCCTGCCATAAGCAGGGACACCTTCCTCTATGGAAGATGCTCCAGTCCCCCAATCAACTCTCCGGCNTTTGATGACAATTTTGTTTGACCAGTTTAATTTGAGAAATTAAGACCCCAATACAACACTGTTGCTTTACATAATATACCTGCAGTTTTCTGCCATAACATCCATTTCCTATAGAAAACCCTTCTGAGAAGATCCTAACACTTCTTCCTCATGGTGAAGTTTAATATGAAATATTTTTTCTGAGATTAATTTTATGCGTCATTTAGATGAGCTAAATCCCAAGCAAGACAGCCTTTAGCTTAATTATTCTAAATCATTCCATAACTTTTATGTAACATAATAAATGTGGACTTTATTTGCTTCTGGGGAAAAAGTTAAATTTTGCATGCATTCATAACTAACCTAAGTACAAAGTAATTAAAGCTTTTCAGTGCTTGCTGATAAGCACCACCATGACATAGCAATTAAGCCCTCAAAATATCACAAAGAAGATGCATGAAATTATAGTCTTTTAAAATCAGGATTGACATAGGGAACCTGTGTGAGTTTTTGTAGTCTGCACATATGTGTGTGCCAGGTGATGCTTGGAAATGAAAGAATCCAAGTTCTGACAAAAGGAACTGCTCGAGTCTGGCTTTAAAGAAAGACTTTCACAAGTTCAAACACAATTTTCATTGTTGGGAACAGATGGGAATCTCTCCTCTTGATGGCTGCCCTCAAGAGCTGCCCATCCTAAATGCCCCCTTTATTGTCGTTACCCACACGAGGGCTGCCGGTGCTGCTGGGGGAATGCATCAGGAATGTCTGGAGCAGCCTGGCAGCCCAGGCTGGAGGGATGGATGGCATCTCACATGGCATCTGCCTTGATGGCAGCTCCAGGAATGCTCCAGGCACTGTCACTGCTGTATCCCACTACAGCTGAAGAAGAGCAGACTGTAAGGAGCAAACCTGTTCAATCCTTTAATTTCTCCATGCTATATTCTATGACTGGCAAACATTGTTCCCAGTATTCAAGTTAATTTCTTAAAAAAACCCACGAATTATTATGAATCATGTACAAAGTATTTGAAAATCACATCTAAAATGTTAAACTTTTAGTTGGCAAAGACAATGACAAAAGAAATCCAAACAAAAACCAGAATTCACAGCACACTGGTTCACCAAAGTTCTTTCTTCCAGTGGCTGAGCACAGTAGCCAATGGGCCACTAATTCCATCAAACCTGGGAGTATTCCCAGACCTTAGGAAAAAGTCAATTTATTGCTGAGTCAGACTTAGCTTATCTTTACCTTTTATATCAGTAGCTCCCTTGCTGCTGCACCACAGGCACCTGACAAATATTGTGTTAAGATTCTCACAGTATGGGACATAGAATTTAAAATTCCTGATTCCATGTGTCTGTATGTGACACCTCCCACTGCCCCAGGCTGCCCCCAGCCCCAATGTCCAACCTGGCCTTGGGCACTGCCAGGGATCCAGGGGCAGCCACAGCTGCTCTGGGCACCCTGTGCCAGGGCCTGCCCACCCTGCCAGGGATCAATTCCTGCTCAAGATCCAAGATAAATTTCCTCTCTGTCAGTTTATACCCATTTCCCATTGTCCTGTCCCTGCAGTCCCTGAGGAATTGTCCCTCTCTGGCTCCCTGCAGCCCCTGGAAGGTGCTGTGAGGTCTCCACACAACCTTCTCCTCTTCAGGCTGAGCAGCCCCAGCTCTCCCAGCCTGGCTCCATGGAATCATTGCAGAATCCCAGAATGGTTTGGGTTGGAAGGGACCTTAAAGCTCGTCTCATTCCAGCCCCTGCCATAAGCAGGGACACCTTCCTCTATGGAAGATGCTCCAGTCCCCCAATCAACTCTCCGGCCTCCTCTGGACTTGCTCCAACAGTTCCACATCCTCCTTCTGCTGGGGGCACCAGAAGTGTCCGTGGTGCTCCAGGTGGGGTCTCATGATGGCAATAACCAACCATAAATATATGATTTTTCAACACCAGTTTTATTGCATTTGCAGTAGATGCTGTCACCCTGCAGGGTTGCCGAGGGGGTGGTTCAGGGAAGTGCACTCAGTTTGCCATTCCTTGTGAAACTACGACTCAAACTCTCCCTGCTCCTTTTCAAGACCATGCAGGCAGTTTAAGTCCTCCTTTCATCCCATTTCTGAAATGCTTTGGGGTTTTTTTCCCCTCCATACACTTCCCACTCCTTTTAACACTGAAAAATGAAAACAAAAGAACAAACACATCCCCCACAAGTCTGGGCTGAGGTTCCACACACACAGTACCTTCAGAGTGCACAGCACAAGGAGGACAAGCAGATTAAATGCAATGCTTTCCCAGGTTTAGGGCTAACTGACCTGTAGCATTTACAGAATGCTCCCAAGTCCCTAACCCTGACAAGATGGAAAATATCATCCTGCAGCTCTCAGTACTGCCCTGCTGAATAAGAGATGTGAATGGAGGATGGGTCTCCATTCTTATTCAACATTAAAACAAAAAGTACTAATAAATAAAACTTTTATCCAGGCAGCAAAATGCATATGAATTAAAAAGAGGTTTGGAGTCAAAAATCTCCCAACTTAAGTGCCAGGCATGTCTGCAAATGCCTGTGATGCAGGAAGCTGGACCTTCTGAAAATGGTGTATTACAGACAGTCTCTTTATCATCAATGGGAATGAGACCAAAATTCTGTTCTCTGCATGCCCTTCATTTCAACAGAACTGCAAAAATGTTCTGTATTGCCTGTTTTAAGCAAAGAGAACACTGTGTTGTTAAGTGCTCTGTGCTGTGCAAGTTTGCTGTATCTTTTGGCCAATGGAAATACAAAACCCTGGAAAGGTCACCCATTTCCAACTCTTCCCCACACAATTACCAAGAAGGGAAAGAGAAGAGCAGTAAACAAGGAAGATAAGTAAAATTTTCAGCAATGCGTTTATGGAATATTGAAAAGGTCACAGTGTATAGTGTATTCCCCTAATTCTTTGAATATAAGAGGCTCTAAAATTCCCACTCTCACTGAACAGAGGACAGAACAGACATGTGAAGCTGTTATTTTGTCAGTTATTTTAATGACAATGTAAACATTCAAAACTTTATGTACTCCAAGGGAATCTGTCACCTTATATACTGATATATATTTATAAAAGCAATAATAATCCTCATACATGTCCATGGAGGCAATTAGATCCTATAGATTTTATATATAAAAATTAAGGTAACAGAAATGCTTTGCTTTCAATTCTAACTTTTAAATACAACACAACAAGTAGTCTTAAGAAAACACAGAATTATTTCTTTCTTTCTATTCTCTGCCACCAGCAGCAAGAACTTAGGCATTGTGAGCTTGGATAGAAGGAGTTTTCCTGTGCCTTCAGATGAATAAATTATTTAGATGATGCTCAATTCTGCAGCAAATTTAGTAATTAGACAAATTTCATAATTTTCATAGAAAATTAACTAACTGACTGATAATAAACTGATTGCTTGGCATCACCTGGGGCCAGGAGAAGACTTTTAATTTCATTTTAATGCACAGTTAACATTTCTATAACTATCAATAACAAAGTTAAAAGAAAAAAAAAAGACTGTAATTTGAATTTAGTAACTGGCTTCTAATTTTACAATTAGTCAGATATTGTAGGAATATTTTATTGGGATTAGCTACCTAGAATTGATTGGGAAAATGATGTAACTGACAGGAGAGAGCTGAGATCATTTAAGTACAGTAACCTCTTTTTTTCTGTTCATGCTCACACTGCTTTTATTTTCTGGCAGGGAACCCTCCAAGCTAAAATCCTGTGAAACTTGGCTTCAAGTCCAAATTAAAAGCACAATTGAAAAGCCTTACCCAGGTCACCTTCCAGCTTTTGATTTGACACAATTCAAACCAACCATTCCATCACTTATTCTGTTTTCAATAAGTATGAATTTTAAAAAAATATAATCCTTAATTACCTTAAATTAAGGCAAACAAGTCTATTTACTTTTCCTTACTATTCCCTGCTCTCTTATAGTAGCTATGCACAAGAGAATTAGTTTTAAAGGAAGTTTAGGTGACAAATTTCCTCATGCTTGCAGAATACAAGATTAGATCACAGTATTCTCTAATTTATTGTCTCTTAATCTGCCTTCTTTCTGCAGCAAATTTATGGCCCTTAAGCCTGTGTTATTTAAAGAGTCCTTTTATTATTTCATTCCTGATGTTATAAATGTGAGCCAATTTGATTAAGCATTTCTTCATATTATATTTCTGTCTCTAAATCAATTAGAATCTTGTTTCTGCTGAGGATATCTAATTTTCTCCTCTGCTAGCTACAACTTAAAATTCATATTCCACTTCCATTCTCAGTTTTTATCTAAAATTGCTGTTCCTGCAAGCTTTCTTGGCTTGTGTCCTCACTTGCTCAGAAGTCTACATAAATCCAACACAAATGATTTTTTAAAACAGATGAATAAATTATTTGGACAACCCTGAACAGATATAGAAAAAAAAGGCAATATTAATTCTGTAATATTCAGAATAATTCTAAGATCATTCATTTGTTAAACATGTTGATTCACCATATAAAAATTACCAAAGATTATCCTTTATTGAGCTGCAGAGCCATAGCCTTTGAAACAAGGATAAAATGTGGTGAAGGTTTCTGTCTCTCTTTCTGTGACAAATTTCTTCCTCAGTCATAAAGCAGAGCATTAATGGACATGTGCAAGGGAGCTTTTCCAATTTCTCCCTGCATTATAGATGGCTCCAGTGTCATTAGTTCTTCTCTTAGATGAATATTAAAATTTAAACCAAAGGACTTCCTCCTTCTTTTAACATTGAAGATCTACATTTTCATTGTGCTGGCGGATGAGCCTTTGGGGAAATACTGGGCATGAATTTGGGGCTAAATGTGGAAGAGAAAACTGCGGCAGCCCTTGTGTATTCCTGAATTCCTCACAAGACAAGGAGCACCTCCTCCAAGTGCAAGCCAGGGCAAAGGAAAGGGAGGAGCATCAGAGCAGTGTCTCCTTCACCCAGGCACAGAGCATGGCCAAGAAAAACTCCTTTTACATCCCAACTACTGCAAGTTTCTCTTCCCATCTAAGTCTAGACAATAGGAATCTCCACTGAAAGAAATAAGAGGGGTGTGAACAGCACAGTAAAGATCCCAAATTTAAAAAAAAAAAATACTGTTGGGGTTTTTTTTGTTGTTTTGTTTATTTGTTGGGGTTTTTTTTATTTTTTTATTTTAATATAGATTTCTGAACTGCAAAGCCACAGTGAAATGTTCCAGGCATAAGTACCCCTTGAGATATTGAGTACTGGGGGGAAAAAATTCATGAAGCCACATAATTAATGTGGAAGGGTGTAATAGGAAGGCCTCTAATTTTGGCTGCTTTCTAGCAGGGAATATACAGCCCACATTTGCTTTAAAATGTTAACATTATGTAAATCAACTACATTAATCCTAATTTCCATGCAGTCTTGTCACTCCTAAAGGTTTTGGGGTTTTTTTTCCTCTGTTTTTGACTATCAGGGAGGGAACAATGGAAAATGAAGGTGTATCTTGCCAAAAAATAGCAGCTGCATTCCATGCTGTCCTGATTTGCCACTGTTATAACAGATCTACTTCCACAGAATATCTCAGAGTATTCCTGTAGCCCAGGCAGAATTTGAAACCCAAATAAAACAACTTTTTCATAAATGAAAGTGTTTCACAATGATTTGTCCTCCACCTTTATTTAAAAGCCTCAGAAAATTGCTTCCTTTTACCACTGATTTGTAAACACTGCCTGTCCTTTAGATGAAAAACTTAGAGAAAATAAGTAGAAATAATTTTACTGTACAGAACAGTGGATTTTAAAGGTTTTTTTATTGTCAGCTTTGTAAAGCTTCTCTGAAGGATCTACCTTTGACCATGGATGATGTCAGCAGGCAGGAACCTCATGCCAAGTGGCATCATCCAAGACAAAGCAGTTAAGATCCCTTTAATGCCATCAGTTCTATGAATTGACACATTACAAATTCCTCTCCACCCTCATTGTTTTCCTGGAATCAAACTTGAAATGTAAAAAGAAAATTTGGGGGATTTCCTTTCTATTAAAAAAAAAGTTAAAAATAAACATTTCAAACACCTACAATATTTCCTCTTTTTATCTCCCCCCCACCCCAGGCAATTTGAGATTCACAGGGACTCTGTGGGTTCCAGCAACTGTCAAATATTGTGAAGAGAAATCAAAAAACCCACACCCAACAACCAAACCAACATCACAGTTACTTTTCTTCCCAGTCACTAAGGAAAGCAGGGGCCAAGAAGACCCAACCTGTCCTGCTGCTCCCCACGACCTCTTTCAATCCTTTTGGTCGAGCCCCTCAGGGTGCCTTTGGCACTAAAATAAGACACTGCTTAGTTATCCATTTGAGAACTCTTGCCAAACACTTGTCTCATTTCCCAGAGGAAATAAAAAGCCCCAAGATATATTTAGAAATGCTCGACTTAGTTTTACTTATTAAAAATTTATTTTGATAAAGATCACAATAATGTAAGTTAAGTTTGATTCTAGTTATAAGTCCTGAACTTGGATATGGTTAGGCACTTTTTAAAAATTTATTTAATGCACTAAACAAATGATCTTCCCTTGCAACAGTATTATTATGCTTTTCTTGGAAAATCACTGTCTAAAATATGCAGACACAGCAAGAGAAAGATCATCTTCGGATTGTGGAGACAGAAAACAAATATATTTTGTGCAATATCAACAGAAATGGTTACACCTCTGAGCAGCAATGTAAGCATTGCACATTGACTGGAGAAAGTCACAATTTACCAGTGGTATTTTAGGCCATTGTGTCTGGTGTGATTTATAGATAGAACTTCCTTTTCCTCACCCCAAGTTATTTAAGTTATATATAATTACACAAAATTAACTGCAAGGAATGACTGGCATTTGAACACTGAACTGGAATAATTTACAGGAATCATAGTAGAATATTAACGAGAAATGCAGACTGTGACCCCCAAAAAAGGAATATTACTCTCTTATTGTGGAATAACTCATGTGATGATCTCTTAGGCATTGAACCACAGATCTATTGGTTCTGTGTTCTAAGATTGTCAGTGTAAAAAAGAAAACAAACTACACAAAAAAGCATTACTGGGGTTGCCTGGAGTTCTATCACAGCAAAACACAGTAGCAATGACATAATAATAAGGGAACCTTGGAGGAAACTGAACAGTACATTACGAGCTGACATACAAGAAGAAAATCCATCTATGGCGAGATTAAAGAATTTAAGGGAAGACTGAGATTCCCAATATCTTCAAAGGAAATAAATAAATCAGTGCTGAAATTTCTGAGAAAAATGGGGAAAAGATTAGGGATGCCTAAAGCTGCCAAGCCACCACCAACAGAGCACTGACTGAGGCAAAGCCAGTTTTAAAGTCATAAGGAAGAGAAAAAGCAGGCCTGGATAAAAGCTGCTGTGGATATGTCAAAAAGGTGAACAATGATAACAAAACTATCCTACAAATGAACCTTAATAGTTCAACAGCCTGAATAAGCAGATACACTCAAAAAAAAGTGCAAGGCTTATTTGTTTTTCACTACCTGTCGCTTTTTATAACCTGTACCATGATGGAAATAAATGTGAGATTTCCAGAGGGCTTTTGAAAAAAATCTCATTTTCCACAGTCTCTTAAAACTCCCCAGCAAAATTACACTAATTAGATTTAATGGCATCGACCACGCTGGGATAGATGCAACTCATAATTTAAATGAGGAGATTTGCCATAAACTTGGTTGTGTGTCTGCTGAGAGAGGGATCAAACCAGCCCTCAGCAGCCTCTAAATGCTAAGATCTCTTCTGAAATTGAAGCCCACGGAGTCACTGATGTTGCTCACTTAGAACCAGAGGAAAATTTATGCTGGAGGAAGGCTCCAGAAATCATCCAGTCCAACCTCCCACTCAAAGCAGAGGCAGCTTCAAAGCAGGATTGTGTTATCTGGGGGCCTTGTCCAGGAAGGTTTTGAAAAGCTCTGAGGATGAAGATTTGCCTGAGCTGTCTGGGTCCTGCTCCAAGCAGCTCTCATGGTGACATGTTTTCTTCTGTGTCCAGCTGGAATTTTCTTTACTGTGGCTGCTCCACCCCTGGAAGTGTCCAAGGCCAGCCCGGATGGAGCTCTGAGCTGCCTGGGATAGTGGAAGGTGTCTCTGCCCCTGGCAGGGGTTGGAACAAGATGAGCTTTAAGGTCCCTCACAACCCAACCCATTCCATGATTCCATCCACATGCAAGTTTGTCTTTGTTAAGTTTCACCAGGCCTTGAATTGAGGGGTTGGGGTGAAGGGGACAAGCAAGATCTGTCCCAACAGTCCTGTCCTGATATCTATCAACCAATAACCCAGATTTGGGAAACTTGACTTAAATGATTTATTTTTCTCCTGCCACAAATCCTTTACCATTCACTAAATTAGCTGTCTGTAAAGACTCAGAAAAGGTTTGTGCAAAATCCTCTAAATCTTTAGCTGTGGCAGTGGGAGAGATTAGACATCTAGTCTGCACAGCTGAGTGATAAGCAGTTTAAAATACTTCTCAGATAGTCTGTTACCAGATTTGTTTGTTTGCTTCCAAATTACTTTCCTCTGGTTTATCATCTTTTCAAAACCTAAATTATAGTTGCTCCCTTGGCTATTAACAGCCCTAACTTCTCTATATCCAAATCACCAGGCATTGCTTTTAGCAGTACATAACAATTTCTGTCTCATTCTTCCTCTATTTACTAAAAAACCTGCCTTGTCCCACTGGGACTTGGCCAAACCATATTTACAGCAGTAGAGTATTCCAGTTCTTCAACAATGTTTGATTCTCAAGGATGAGCAACCAGGAAAATGAGAGAAGGAGTTGCCTTTAGGAATCACTATTTATGGATTATTCCTGAAATAATGGTATCAGGGATGAAATTCAGTTAAACACTGCTATTCTTTTCCTGAACTGCAAAAACCCAGTTGGAATTCTATGCTATAAATGTTTCTTTGGATTTCTAAAGAAACTGGATGTAAACACAGACTTCCTACACAACACCAGGCACATCACACGTTTTAGAGTACTGAGATCTCCTTCAGAGCCCTATTTCCAGTGAGCTGTGAACATGACACTAAATGTTTGAACATAAACTGCTGCCAAAAGTTCTGGTCATATACATTAGTGACCCTACATTCTTTTATTATTTTTTTTGACTTGACAGCAGACAAACCCTCCCTGCACAATTGTGATTTAATCCTCACCCATGTTAGTTATTGCAAAATGGGAAAGACTGCAGCTGTTTTCTTTTTTACTTTTTGAGTTCCACAGGAACTCCTTATACCACCAACATTCTCCATTTCTTTGGCATAGTGGTTTCCTGCAATCTGCTACTCCACTTTTGACTCTTGAGTTTCATATGCCTATACAATATTACCACAATTTGCTACAGAAAAAATCAATGGCCTTGTAAGGATTTCACATAAAACATCTAAATTTCTATGGAGGAAGATTAGAAAGACAAATATTTTTGTCAAGAATAGTAACAAAGGATGTGACAAGAGTTAGTCCAAGCCCAGGGACTCCTGGGGCTTTCAGTGAAGGGTAAGCAGGAGCTAAATTGTGGAATTTAAGTGTTTATGGTCACAGACTGTACATAACATTATGATGATCCTATTCTGCTTTATTTGGGATTTCATGCATGGATTTGAACATGATTTCCCATCCCATTGTCATAGCAGAGCTTCCCAAAACCCAGGTTTAGCAGTTCATGTCTGCTTTGCTCAGGGTTTGGGTGACAGTACAGTAACAGTAAGATGCACTGTGGGTTGCCCATGAGCTTCCCAGGGAAGCCAGTTTCAAATACAGTGTCTTGAAAAAGTGACTAAAAAGAGCTTTATTCTCTCAGTCTCCCTTCTAGTCTGAGGCTGTGCCTCGGTCTTTCCAAGTGTCTTGGACAGCTTTTCCTTGTGGAGTGAAAAACACTCCCAGAACGCAGCCAAAGCAATAGCTAAAGTGTGGTTCATCCCCTCCCCTGGGAAATCCTAATCTCAGTCTTGGGACAGCACATTTGGAAGTGGATTTTAATTTGGACCCTCAGGAACAGCAGTGACCAGCACAGAGAGGCCAGAGGTCCCCCTGGACGGTTCCATAATTCCAGGCTGTTGCTCCCTGCTGTAATGCAGAGATTGTGTGCATGATCCATGGCATATCAGACACGGGAAAAGCAATTCATGTGTGTGACTGGGGAAACAACCTCGAGTCTGCAGCCAGCATTGGTGGTGACAGGCACCACATGGAGGTGCCCAGGGCAGTCCCCACAAAGGTCACTCATAAAGCACATTCCAACTCATTGCTTTGCCTTTGAGCACAAATCCAATTACTTCTGTTTTGCATGTCAGGATCTTCAGCAGCAGCACACAGCAGAGAGGAAAACATACTTAGGTGACACTTCCTTAACTGTAGGCAGATCTGATTAATGAGGCAGGGCCAGAATTAACTTTTTTCTTCACGTCAAGAAGATTTCCCGAGTACAGGAAAATTCCCCTTCTGATGCTGTTCATTCCCATTTAACTACTGCCAAGCTCGCTGAAAGCTAGCACACTTCAGAGGCTGCACCAGCCAGCCAGCCATATCTTATTATCCCTCATATATAATGAGATATGAGTTGATATTAACGGCTGCAGATTTATCTGTTTAGGTTGGAAATGCAACTCCTGCTGCAGTTCCAGCTAACTGGAAACTCCCCCAGTGCCTTCAGCTGATGCAAATCAGAGGAACGTCGATATCTTAAAGACAACTTCATAACTTAAAAACATGACTTTTAAAACGTTTAGTGTTTAGATTAATGCTGGAAGCACTGCTCCTTCCTGCTAGCAACCTTCCTCACACACACAGCCACGAATAACTAAACCAGCTAACAGTATAAATAACTGGCTAAAAATTAAAAGTCTGCCCAAAATTAGGCAGGGGAACTCTTCACAAACACATTTAAGTTACTATCAGTGCTTAAAGATTCCAAGGCCATCCTGTGCATTTCCCTGCTCCCTGTACAGGCCTGCCTGTGCATCATCCCATTACTGGACTACTGGAACAGTTTCAGCATATATATTTTTTTTAAATATTCCTTTTCTGGTTACATATAGATATGAAATTCAAACCATAGGGAAAATCTGGCTGTTGAAAGAAGCCAAAGGGAATCCTAGCTCTGCATTGGAGCCCTCCATGGAGCTCCCAGGTCACCCAGCCTGCAGATCCACTGTATGTCTCTCTGTACCAAGGCAGACTATTAAACTAATCAACCCACACACAGGAAAAACTTCTGTTGTCCAACAAAATTTAATACTAAAATTATTAAAAAGTTATTTGACCAAAAAAGGCAGAAAATAAAAAAGTAATTTAGAGTGAAAAGAAAAAAATAAAAGAAAAAAAAAAGAAAAAACTTCACTCTTTCCATCAGCTACAAAGTTTTTCTGCCTAGACCTATAACTGTAAATACAATATTTTTTACATTATTTTCTTCATTTCTTTGTGTTACTCATTTATGTAAATTTATGCATAATCAGAATTGTGAACCCAAATACTCCCAACCTGCTATAACATAATTAAATATGATTTTTACTGACTTGGATCCAAACTACTGGTTATCTTCCCTATTTTCAAACAGTTTGAGCAAATGTGTCTTGCTGCACCCCCTTTCACCTATATTTAGATTTTTCCTGTTGACTGAACCTCCTGGGCCTAGGTATATTCAATTAATATGCTCACACCTCCATCCTGATTTTCTCTCAAAGATATTAACTTCCATTTCCAAAGGATGCTCTCAGTTAAGAGCTCAGGTTGTCAGCAGTACCCAAGCCAAAGCAAATTAAAAAACACAGAATTGTTAATGCAGCAATAGCTGCTCCCAAAGTAATTTAATTATGTTAAAACTTGGTCAACCAGAGCACTCCAAGAACTGTGTCACCAATGTATATTTCCCACACAATATTAAGGCTTGAATATTTAAAAAATATATACATTTCCCACAGGGACAAAACCTGCTGGAGTTCAGGTGTGAACTGGGGAGTTCTGAAAGCACTTGTGGATTTCAACATTACTGGAAATAGTTAAGACCAGAAAAAGAAACTCCATTATCTTTTTCTGTCTGGAAATTCTAATTTCCCATATGCAGCTTCAATGTGCCATTAGGAAAGGAATGAAGAAAAATTTCCTAAAAGTTCCATTAAATATTTCTGGTTGTTATATGCTGAAATACATTGTTATTATCATGGACTTTTCTTTGAGCCATAAGAGAATTGAAGACCTATTCAAAGAATAATATTTTATTTATTAAGGAAATAAGTTGCATTTTTTAATCTAATTATTTAAAAGGCTGGTTACAAACCTTCCTCCAACGCACTGAAAATTATTTTTATAAGCTTAATATGAACTTATGTTAAAGTTTGCATTAGCAGAGCCAACAAATAATGTGTTTTCCCTTGGAAAATGTTGTTACAATAAATGTGCTTTATCAATAATATATCACAAGAACTCTGCTGTGTCTTGATTTAAATTCTAAAACTCATTCATTATTGACCAGAACTGGGAGAAAAAACCGAAATATTATATTTGAAGCTGCATATGGCTGCATTTAAACTAGATTTTAGATCTCTACATATTCAAATTAAATTGTTCAGAACAATGCATTGTCCTACTCTGAAGAGCAGGTCAGAATTCTTGACTTCAGGAATTGAATATCTTGAATATCAGGGAGCATAAATCAAACAAAAGCATAACCTGAACAATCTCTGATTTTTATAGTTCTATGAAAAATCAGCAATTATAACCAGATAAATTATTTATATATTAGAAATCTCATTTAATTTTAGTTTCTTCTTTCTTTTGACAAGAGGGGTGAAATTTTTTCTGTAACACAAAACACATTAAAAATACTTGCTAGTTTTTGAGTACAATATCTGCTATGATTTTTTTTTTCATTTTTTCCCCAGGATTTAACTTTCTCAATTATTCAGAATTTTATTCACCTGCCAGGAAGCACATGGATGTTACACTGGGGTCAATTATGACTCAAATTTGGATGACCTCTCATTGTTCTCCCTCCAACAGATCCCATCAGGGGTCTTTGCAGCAGCTTCCCTCAGTATTCTGAAGTTACTTAACTCAGAGATAAATGGGTGAAGTCAGTGACTTTCCAGAAGTTCACATTTTGCTATTTTGCCTCTTTAACTCCATGATTTAGCTCTCGTTATTTAGAGTTTCCTTTTCTATAGCAAACTCTACCCATCCTATTTTGCTGCTGATAGTCAGAAAAATTACCTTTAGGCAAAACAGGAGTTTTTTTCCTAAGTAATCTTTTTTTAAGTATAAAAAAGGATTTATATTCAGGTATTGCAAAAGCAGGAAGGGGAAGGTTTGGATTCTGTCCCACACAAGTAGCACCCTTTAAACAGACTGAATATTCAGTGACTTTACCAGCTTGGTGTGTCAGACCCACATCAGTTATTTCATGGCCCTCTTTGAAGGGTCTGTGTTGGTCTGACTGTTTAAAAAGTCTGCCCCTTGGATCAAGTCCATCTTTAATTTGTTCTGTGCTTTTCTGTCCCAAAGGAAATGAAAATGTTTCACAGAGAAGGGATGCAGGTCCTGGATGAACTGATATGGCCCCATTTGTTCTCTGGGAATATTCTGCAGTACCAGCTGGGTCATATTTGACTTTAGAGGTGAAGATCAATATTAATTATAGAACTCACTTAGGAAGAGTTTTTAAACTTTACAGTTCTGGCTAAATCTTGCCTCTCTCCCACTCAGGTTCCTCCTGAGAAGAACCTGCATTTTATTTATTATTACTTCATGAATACAAATATCAGGACTTGATCCAAGGATGAAGTAAATTCTGTTTATCTCAAGCTAAAACGCTGTGTTAGAGCATGAGTGTTTAATAGAAACTAAGTAACAATCAATAGAAAGAACAACTAAAACATGCACAGAAAAAAGTTAAATAAATCCTCATAAAATTTCTTTCTATTGCTACTGATGCTGTTTTCTCCAAGTTCAGTAATTTTATAGGAAAAAGAAGTGCTAGGCAACGTGTAATTACATTTTGTGCATCTGTAACTGATGCACAAAACTGTGATACTTTGTTATATTACATCTTTAAGAGGTGTATAATACAATTCACTGCAGCAATTGAAATTAAAAATGTATATGCAAGGCTTAAGTACTCAAAGGAGAGCCTTAACTAAAACAAATCATGGTGCTGAAAATTTAAAGAGTTGCAATTACAGGGCCTTTGTGCTCCTCGGATTAGTCAGGTTTGTGCAGCTGAGCCTCTGCCATCATTGTTAGGACTCAACACCTCAGTGAGTGTTCTGAGGGTGCAAATGGTAAATAACTGTTGTTATTTAGTCCCTCTAAACATAAAGAAGTTCTTCTGCAAGTCCTTCTGCTGAATTAGCTGTGCCTCCTCCATCTGGAGGTACCTGTCCTGCTCTTTACCTTGGCTCCTCTCCTGCTCCCATTCCTGCAGAGGCACTTCAGGGAGCTGCTGGGAGGATCAACACAGCCTCACTCACGCTTGTCACTGCTCTGGAATTCCTGGTTTGCCCCCCCTGTGCTCTTCCCCTGTTCCTGTTGCACCCAGATGGGGTCTGCTGCCGCTCCTAACTGGAGGAACAACACATCTGCACCGTCCAAGGGATTTTAACCTTCCCGCAGACAACTTTCACAGGCAGGTAAAACAGAAAAACTCATATCTATCAACTCCCCAAACAGTTGGAATTTAACTGTTAGGGTGTTGCTGTGGACCCTGCTGTGCCCCCCGGCCGGGTCCCTGCCATGGGACTGAGTCGGGTCTGTTCCAGCCCCCCGGGCTCTGAGCTGGGTGGGTGTTTGTCCCATCCCTGCCCCTGGGATCCCCTTTCCCCCTGGCTGTGATAAAACCAGCAGGACACAAAGCCCCCCCCTCTCACCTCGCTGACTCTGCCCAGGTCGGTGCTCTGTCCCCCCCAGGACAGAGGGAATAAATGACTTAACATCATAAGAGGTTTGAGCTCTATTTCTCTCCTCCACTTCTGCTCTGGGGGTAGCTGTCAACAAACACTGGCTTAAGGGGGGCTGCACAGTCGAGGGCTATGGGTCCACCCCAACATTAGGATACACACACCCATGGCCCAGCTACTCTGCTCCACTGCTTTAAAGTCAGAGACTTTAGAGTTGGATTCTTTACAGAAGAGAAACCTATGTCCATATGATCCACGTCATCCTCAGTGAGTGTCCCACAAGTTGTGCTACAAATTTCCTACAGCTCGACTATAAAGGCAGCCTCAAGGACTATTCCAATGACACCCATCCCTCAGGTGACATCTAATTTATGAACAGCTCCAGTTACATGAGATTACTCCCATTCCACAAAATTAAAATCTTCTGCTGATCCAGATCAATTATTTCCAACTTCCAGAGAAAGACATTAAACTTGTAACAGTGTGAAGGCCGAAGCCCTTTATGTATCAGAGAGGGCTACAGGCAAGATGGAGAGGGACAATTCCTCAGGAACTGCAGTGCCAGGACAGGAGGGAATGGATTCACACTGACAGAGGGGAAATTCACCCCAGATATTGGGCAGGGATTGTTCCCTGGCAGGGTGGGCAGGCCCTGGCACAGGGTGCCCAGAGCAGCTGTGGCTGCCCCTGGATCCCTGGCAGTGCCCAAGGCCAGGCTGGACATTGGGGCTGGGAGCAGCCTGGGACAGTGGGAGGTGTCCCTGCCATGGCAGGGGTGGCACTGGGTGGGCTTTGAGGTCCCTTCTCACTCAAACCATTCTGGGATTCTGTATCAGCTGTACAAAAGCAGATCTGTAGCTATGCCTATTGCTTAATCTGTCTTTTGATTGGAGCTATAAATACATTCCATTTTGAGCTCTTTTCTCCTGCCTGTTGCACCAATTAATGCTGTCAGTATATGGAATTACAATAAAAAAAATCAGAAAGATATTTCTTTACCAGAAAAAAATACCCCACACAAAACCAAACAGCATCCTCCAGATGCTGGTAGTATTTGAACAGCCAGGAGCAGAGCACAGCATCATCAATATTTTCAGTGCATGGTACTTTCTTTGTGCACAGGACCTGGTTACAAACAGTCAGGATGCAGCAGCTGAAAGAAGCCTTTGTCAAGGAGCATTCCAGGCTGCTTAAATCTGATCTACCCTCATTACTCTTTTGAAGCTGTCTCATAAGCAGCTCAGTAAGACACATGTGAGAGAAGTTATTGCACAGGAAACTTTGGCTTTTTACAGCACTGTCATCAAAATTTACTGATGTATTAAAGGTCCTAATTTGAAAATAAGTTTTCTGCCTTTTTTATGGTATATGATATTTTATAGAGATTACATTCATGGAGGAATCTGGAAACACAGTAATTAACAACTTAAAGATCTTCTAAATGCCAAAGCTATTCCATGGGCTGACCGAGGACATTAAAAAGTCATGAATGATGTCAGAGAACATATTCCCCAAGATTAAATTATTCCTGAAGGAAAGATTAAAGCAGTTTACAGCCTTACATCTAGGACCCAAAATAGTAATGAAAAAAAACCCAACACAAGTAACCAGGATAAAAATAAAATTGTATGTGACATAGGCAGGAAATAGCTTTTAATATATTCCACCTTTGTTGGCTGATGTGTAAATTTATAATAAATGGCAGTACAAGGGTTGGTTTGAAAAAAGAAGCCAGTGTTGTACATCTCATGCTGTCTCCTCAGACCACAAACACTAGATCTTTATGTGAAAGAAAAGAAAGGAAGGGAAAAGAAGAAGGGGGAAAGAAGAAGAAAAATAGAAGCTCCCTGATTCCTGTTTTCCCTTGGAGCCCTCCTGGAACGAACTCCAGGTTCCCTGGCCAAATCCAGCAGCAGCCCAATACAACTGGTGGGTTCCAAGATCATTGGCAAAAGTGATCTGGCTATTAGAGGGGCAATAACTCATCCAGCAAACACACAAAGCCTTCAATAAAAGAAAGAAGCACAGATGCAACACTGTGTGAGGGCCCAAAACTACCTCATATTTGTTTTCTCCACAAATCTAATTATTGTCTTCTTCCAGGTGTTCCTTTTGCTGACTTGACTAACAAATCACTTCGCTCTGTTGGAGGATGCTCACATGAATAAAAACCTCTGCTTTACTCCAGCAGAATCTTATTTGGACAACAATAAATATTTACTGATACAGAATGCTCTGCAGTCCTTACAAATGAACGTGGATTTATTTCAAATTTGAGGGGCATTTTCTCTGATCTCCTTGTTAGTTGAGAAACCAAGAAAACCATGTCAAAAGTGAAATGCTCTCGTGAAAATGAAAAGTTGGCTCATCCTTCTTGAATAAATAAAAAATGAAGTAGGACTTAATAGTATTATGAACAATGAAAGTCTTAAAAGGAAAAAAATATTAAAATATGTAAAAAATTAAAAAAATGGAAAGTGTAAAAAATATTAACAAAAGGTAAAAAAAAATATTAAAAAATGTAAAAAACACTACATTTTAGAAATCACTTGACAGGAATAAGTTACACTGATTGGAGAGGGAAGGGAGGGGGGTTTGCCAATGAAGCGATTCAGCACAAAGAAAGCAAGAGAGCAATTCACCTTCCCTTCCTCATTTGCACAGGTGAATTTATCTCCATCTTCATCCCCTTTGTGTGGAATACTCAAGGCACCCCTGGGAAATACCCTGTGAATGTCTCCTGTACAATAAAGTACCTTCACAGCAGAGTCATGGCCCTGGGGGAACAGTTCATCTTAGAGGAACCTCCCTCCTGTCCCTGCACCTCCAAAACACCTGAGAGGGTTTGAATTATTGCTCACCTGAAGCAAAGAGAGCCCCTATTTCCTCAAACTGCAGGTATTGAAACCTGGAAAATAGATGGCTCCTTATTTCTCCTCAGCAACCTTTCACCCCTGTTCTGTTTCCTCACCTGTCTCCCACTTTGGAATGAAGTTTTTAAGAATTCTTCCATTCCCTCTAGTGTAACCCCCTCAAATTTAAATAGGAATATTAAGACTCCTTCATTTGATATAAGAGAGGAAAATCTCTGCTGGTTCAAGAGCTGCTTCATGAAATAATCTCACCCAGCTGAGGAGGGAACTGATCGTTCATCAGGAGAGCAAGGCACACAGCTGGGCTGGGAGCAACTGCAGCCATCCAACGCCAGCCTCTTCTGGCATCCAATTTTAATCTGCATTTGTCCACTCCCTTGGATGGGCACAGCAGGGCCACCAGTGAGTTTGGGTGATTACTGACCCATTCTCTCTCTTAACAAGGATAAGGTAGAGGGGGGAACAACTACTGGAGAGCATTTTACACTCCTGTATTTCTGCTGCACGTTATAAATATTTTAAGGGTTGGCCATGTTAGAGAGGATTCTCCATCTTTCAAAAACAAGTTTACATGACAGTATTTGGTGTATCTGAACCCCTTTACTTCCATTCAAAGTGCTGTTTCTGTGCCCATTTGGAATAAGCTTTCTAAAAATCTTCCCCCGCTCTGGTTTAAATACCCAAATTAAAGCGGGAATTGTAGAACTCCTTTCCAATCTTTTAATATAGAAAGGGTAAAATCTTGGAGACTACTTACAGCTTTTTTGATTGTCACAGGGCAGCAGTAGGTGGGCTACAATTTTTTTTTTTTTTTTTTTTGCTCCAGGAAGTGCAGAAGCTGAGATTTTATTTAAATACTGCAGAGGATGTAAGATGAGAATTATTTATCTGCTTCTACCTCTTTTGTAGAGTTGGATTTAGTTTTGCCTGTTTTTCCCCTACAGTTTCTTTAAGAGGTAAATACTGTGAAATCCCAGCCAGGACTTCTCTTATTTGGGTCACTACTCCTTTCTGGGGATGGTCAAAACTTTGTTCTCCCATCAATCAGTCTTTATTTCCTCTTTGCCGACTTTCCTGTCACAACAATAATATAACATAACATAATATATCACAAAACGTCAGCTTCAAATGTACTGAAGAGAAGGGAAATCATCATCCATGGAGTTTATCTGTGCTGAGGTCCATTTCCACACTGTGTCTTCCAAGCCCTGAGGAAAGTGTGCTATGAGAACAACATTATTTCTCCTCACTGAGGAGATATTATAGCCACGATCATCGCATTAGACAACAAAACTGTGCAGCAAACAATGTCTTGGCCCTGTGCTGGTGCTGTGACAATCACAAGAATAACTACCTTCATCTCCCCCTTGTCAGGAGCACACACAATTTATAATAACTGCGTGCATGCATTCTGAGAAGCACTGCCAGCTCCCAAGACAAAACTTTGCTTTTGCTCTACAAATTAATTTCTTCAGCTGCTTCTGAGGCACGTGTGCATGTGCTCTATTCCTGACTCCCTTTCTCCTCAGTGCACAGCTACAATTATTAGATATATGCCTACAAACAATCAAAATGCAGTAACTTCTGGATCAACAAATGTAATAAATGGTGTTGATGCTGAGGTGATCATATTAAAGATCACAGTGGTTTAGCTGGAAAACAACCAAGGAGGAATGTACAGAACCTTGAAATCCTAACGAGAGGCAGGGGGAGATCAGCACTGCACAGCAGCAGGTTCAGTGCTGTGCACACACACACACACACACTGCTAATTTAGGCAGGGCAACCACAGCCTGCAGTGAATCAGTTTGGATCTCTCACAGAAGCAATTCAAGCACCATCTCAGCAGGTAAATCAGCTAATGAGGTGTGTTGGAGAGGAGGGAGAGGAAAGCAAAGCGTTCAGTCTGCCTCTCTTGTCTACTGCAGTGCCCACTGAGACAGGGACTTCCCTGGGGATTGTTTTCCCTGATCCCTCAATGAAGGATTTTCCTCTGGAGAGGTGAAAGGTGCAAACATCCCACAGCTGTTACCTGTGCTGAGCTCACCCTGCGAGCTGGGCTCTGTGCGAGCTCAGCATCCTAAAAGGGACACTTTGGGTAAAGAAACAGGGATGTGTGGGGCCTGCTCCAGCCCTGTTCCAGCTGTGAGAGGCACCCATGGGCATCCTCAGCCCAGGGATCTGCTCCAGCCTCACAGGGATGAGATGTTCAACCTGTGAGAGGCACCCATGGGCATCCTCAGCCCAGGGATCTGCTCCAGCCCTGCAGGGATGAGGTGTTCAACCCGTGAGAGGCACCCATGGGCATCCTCAGCACACAGAGTGGGAGCCTGGGAGTCTCCTGGACTTAAACATCATCAATAAGATCTATTCCAGCATTTACCACGCTGCATGGCAGAAGTGCAGGAGCACAGATACTGTAATATTCCAAAACTTAGAGTGTGCTAATTCAGCCTCCCTTCCCTGAGTGTCACTTCTATATAATATACTCTGTATCACACAGTTTTCAAAAATAAGTGCAACAAAGATGCTTTGAATAGTCAAAATAAGATATTTTCCTTGTTATTTATATTTTATTTACAGGCTCTTTTTGTTTATTGCTCATGGCATGTGTTTTCCCTATTGTCTCTGCAAATATTTGTCTTTAAGTAGAGTAGTTAATTCATTTTGATTATACTCAAATCTCCACTTCTCACCACATATACCTGATCTAATTAACGCGTGATTAATGTTATTGCCATTAAATATAATGAGCAAAACCCTTAGCCTGACTTGATAAATTTGATATTTTAGAAAAAAAAAATAGTCCCTGTTGCTCTTTTCTGCTGCAAACTGTTTAAGAGTTCATGTTCTGTTGATGCGAGGTTATCCAGAAGCTGAATCAGAATTTAACCACTTATGTGAAAACATTTAAGTCCTGCTAAAACCCCAGACCCCTGATGGGTTGCACTGGGATCTAGTGACAAAATCAAAGATCAGCAAAAGATCTGTTCTGTGCAGAAAGGTGAGATTAGGAAAAATATTTTTTATACAGTGAGCTGAAGGAAGATATTTTTGATATATCATATCTACCCTAAGGATAAAACTGTCCTGAAATACTCCTTGAAGGACCCAAATACTTGTTATGTGAAAAGGATTTATGGTCTGCCATTAATAAAATGCCCAAACACCTTCTAGAGTTCCAGAAATCCCAAAAATATTGTGGTTCCAGGCGTCCTGGAACAGGAGGCACTTTGTGTGTGTGTCAACAAAAATCACCAACATCATCAGTCCATTGGTAACAAATAAAATTGAGTTTGTTGATCTTGAGCAGCAGCCAAGCACCCACCCAGCCACTCATTCACCCTCCTCAACAAGATGGGAGGAGAAACTAAAATGAAAAGGCTCATGAATCACAATAAAGACATGGACATCATCAGAATTTGGCAGGACAAACAAGCTGGTATGAGGTAAAAAGCACATTAGGATCTAATTTACCTAAATTAATAAAGGCAGTTTTCTGTTTAGGTCTATTTAAAATCAATACAAGAGAAATACTTAAAATATTAAAAGGAAAAATAAGATGTTCTTACCTCCCACAAGTGAGAAAAAAATGTTTATATTCATTTGCATATGGACAAAGCTCTGATTGCTACATTAGGAAAATTCCTTTGTTAAGATATGAACATCCTAAATCTAAGAATGTAGGAAAGGTTAAGTCTCTTACCTTCTTCCAAAAGAAATTATTTAAAAGAATGAATTTAGTGTATTTAAAACCAAGAAATGACAGATTAGATGACAATGACATTCTTAGAATGTGGAAGATCACTCTGTGCATGAACCACACTAATTTATTTTACATATGAGCACTTTATGCAGCAAAACAAAGTTATGTTCTAAATTCAGAGGAAACACAAAAACCCCACAGCACTTCCAGTGGGCTGAAACACATGCCTAAAGATTTTTGGGTAGAAGAGTGTCTGCTCATACCCACATTGCTGAACAAGGAGTTTTAGACACAGTTTGGACACATTCTCCTCAAGATCACTCAAGTTTCCCTGAGATGAGACTTCCCCTCTACAGCATAAACACTTAAAGTTTCATTTTAAGGTTGATGAAAGAGACCCATACCTTATAAATCAAGTGTTTGCAATGTGTGGTGAGATTCCAATATGAAAGTCTGAAAAGCAAACCTGATTAAGGAGTACCAGAGAGTAAAAGTGGCTATAGGGCCAGATGAGCATCTAGACTAGATAAGAACTCACAAAGAAACCTCTCAAAAAGCAACAGCAAGTTCAGCAGGGAAGAAACAAAAACTAGCCTCAAAAAACTAGAATTTTCAAAATATTATCATCCCTGTGCTATTAAAGCTGTGGATGGGCTGGGGATGGAGATGGGGATGGGGATGGGGATGGGCTCGGGATGAGCTGGGGATGCACCGTGGGCCCGGACCTGCTGCGGGTCCAGCCACATCGACTGCAGACACCATCACACCCCCACTGTGGGGCCAGAGGCAGTGCCAGGGCTGGAATCACAGAATATCCCAAGTTATAAGGGACACACGAAGATCATACTCACTCCTGTTGCATTGATTCCACTTATTTCAGTTAGATAAATTATCACNTCTTTCCTGCAGCTCCTTCAGGCCCTGCAAGGCCACCCTGAGCTCCCCCCAAAGCTTCTCCTCTGCAGGCTGAACAATCCCAGCTCTGGCAGCCTTTCCTCCCAGCAGAGCTGCTCCAGCCCTCTGCTCCTGCTGCTGCCTCCTCTGGGCTCTGCAGCAGCTCCAGCTCCTCCCTGTGCTGGCCCCAGGGCTGGGGCAGCTCTGCAGGTGGGGTCTCACCTGAGGGGCAGAGGGGCAGAATCCCCTCCCCTGCTGCCCACGCTGGGCTCAGCCCAGGGCAGGGGGTTTGGGGTCCCAGCGCACACGGCCGGGGCAGGGCCAGCTCTGCCCCACAGCTCCCCCAGGGTCTCTCCCAGGGCTGCTCCCTCTGCTCAGCCCCAGCCTGGGCTGATCCTGGGGGCTGCCCTGAGCCAGGAGCAGCCCCAGCACTTTTCCTTTAAGAGCTCAGAGATTCCCATGAGTCAGCTCTGAAGCTTGTCCAGATCCCTCTGGATCACATCCCAAACAGGTACGAGAGAAACTCAGCATATTTTGTACCTCCAGTTCCCTTTCAGTCAAGAAAGATACATCTGTCGGGGTGGGAATCAGTCTGCCCAAGAGCAGCGCCCAAAAGACATGCATGTGGAAAATGTTTCTGGGTTTAGTTTCAAAAGACCCTTAAAATTATGAATAGTATTATAACAGTATCCACATAGCCTTGAAAGTGTTTCCTGATGGAAATGATGGAATGTTAAGCAGTGCTGTAAAATTGGACAGTATTTGTTCTCTCTGTGAATGAAATTAGCACTAAAGAATTCAAACTGTACCTATTTATCAAACTCACCATTTTTATCTAAACATTATTATGTACTTGCAAGAATGTGAAATGTAACTTTATAGTATTAAAATTAGCTATATAAAATTAGTTCACTGGGATATATGATCACTGTATTTTTTCATGCACTTCAGCTGCAAGAGAGAAGGTAAATCACGAGTTTATTTCTGAAGTTTTCCTGTTTCCTAAATGAGGGGACAGATTAAAAATTAAAAAAAAAAAAAAAAGGAAACCATAACAATTAACCCACAAACAAACAAAAAACCCAAACACAACGACCCTCACCAAGTCTATAGAGAACATATAATAAAGTTTAAGATCCCTCATCATATGCCAGACTCAAATGTTGTTACACACACATTTGAACTGACCCAGAACAACACTCCAAATTCTGTTCTGCACAGCTGGTGCAATGTAATATTCTTTTACTGCCAAGAAATATGTGTGAGCGCAAAGAGAACTGGATGACTTATTAATACTGTTCCTCTAACATTTAGGCTTTTATGAGGACATCCAGAAATTTCAATAAAGTATAATAAAAAGTTTTATTTTTGGCATATCACCAAATAGTAAATGTAACAAGCTAACCTTAAACAAAGATAAAGGATGCAGACATTCTCACAGCTCAGATTTCCTACTGATGTTACTCACAGGTATTTACTCCAGGCAAAGATGCAGCCTAAAAAATGTCTAATTCTTCTACACTGAGTTTTTATTCTGATTCTTTCTTTCTAAACCCAAAGATAATGAAAATTTAGAAATATATTCTGCCCACTCCACACCCCACTCCTAAAATACAAAAATAGAGTTAAAGGGAATGTAGGACATAAGAAGAAGTTTTGATTTTTCCCAATTCTAACCAGTCAAACTCCAATCCAGGAAAGGAAAATTAAATATGGCAAGTACAGCACCCTGTGCACTATATTCAGGGTGTTTTAGAGTTCCTTTACAAGGCTGAGACCAAGATTTAAGAAACCTCTAGATAAGAGTGGTTAAGCCAAACATTTATCTTATAATTATTTACAGTTTAGAAACTCCAGCTCTTTTTCCTGCCTTGTCCACTGGAAATACCACAGAATCCTGGACTACCCTGAGTGGGAAGGGACCCACCAGGATCAAGTCCAAATCCTGACCCTGCACAGGACACCCCAAAATACCACCCTGTGCTTGAGATTCAACAGGTTTGTTTTGGTGGGTTTTTTTGTTTGGTTCTTTTTGTTTGTTTGTTTGTTTGTTTTGTTTTGTTTTTAATGAATTTTGGCTCAAGATTTACTATCAGGGTGATTTTTCAAGATTAATCATGGGATCCAGAATGGTTTGGGTTGGAAGGGACCTTAAAGATCACTTAATTACACCATAGGGACAGCTCTCATCATCCCAGGCTGCTCCCAGCCCCAATGTCCAGCCTGGCCTTGGGCACTGCCAGGGATCCAGGGGCAGCCACAGCTGCTCTGGGCACCCTGTGCCAGGGCCTGCCCACCCTGCCAGGGAACAATTCCTGCCCAAGATCCAAGCTAAACCTCCTCTCTGTCTGTGTGAAGCCATTCCCACTTCTCCTGTCACTTCCTGCTCTTGTAAAAATTGTGACACTCACATCCATTGCAGGAATTCAGCATTTTACAAGAAAAAAGGAAAAAAAAACCCCAAACCTTTGTGATCACCTCAGCAACTAAGACTCCTTAATTTACCAAGCTGCCTCCACTGGCCATGAGGTATAAACTGGAGTCTGTGCTCAGGGAGATGTCAAACTCTCGTCTGATTTGTTGAGTGCTGCACATCTTAAAATTAGGTCTGGGGCTAAGTCCTGCTCAAGTGAATGAGTTCTTTTAAAACTACCTACTGCAATACCTACATTGACCATACGTGTTATGTTTTTTGTTAAACACAAAAGCATTTAAAAAAAATGCTATGAAAAAACCCTCTGAATTGTATCTGAGAAAGCACATAAGGTGTAAAAAAGCCCAGACAGCTTTTGGATTATGTTACTGCTTTAAATGAGGAAAACCAAGGAATAAAATGAAAAAAGCTCCACAAACGCCTCTAATTGTTCAAGTATACAACCCCCAAAATGTTGTAAAAATAAACAGATTACAACTTCTATTTTACCAGTTTTCTCTCTTGGAGAGATTTATTTACTTTCTGTATGAGATGTGTAGAACAACTGATTTATGAGTCTGGCTCCCAGTCTGGACAGATCCTGCTGAGTCACAAAATGGATTGGTCTGAAATGTAAAAGTGATGCTCATAGGTCTGTGAACGTCACACACAGAAAGGCTGGTTCTCCCCGAGATGCCATCAGGAAATAAGCAAAAACCTGTGGGAAAACTTCACCTGTAAATATTTCCAGGGTTTTTTTCCCAGTTATCTGTCCCAGACTTGGCAATCCTTTCCCAGGACAGGTGGGTCCTGCAGAGCTCTTACTGATTTTTGCAGGGCTCCACACATGCTAAGGAATTATGGATGTGCATTCTGCTCCTGGATCTTGGCCAGAGCTGCGCTGAACGCAAATCTTTCATTTTACTCTGCATTTCAACAGCAGAAAGTGCAGAAAGGAGGAGAAATTTTGCATTTGCGTCTCCAGGGTGGTGGTGGAATGCCTCAGAAAATTTGTTTTCTTGCATGTATCTGTGAAATCTGCATATGTGCTGGGACTCAGATTTTGTGCATAAAAAATTAAATTATTTCTGCAAAATCTAAAGCAATAATAGAAGTATTTACTTCAAACATTAGTTAATGATTTAAATAAGTAATGAGCTAAAATAAAACTGTTAAATCTTTCTAAGAGGTGCTTGTCTGCAGAGCTGTAAATGTCTGTGCACCTTGTAAAAAAACGGGAAACGAGGAAACAACATAAAAATTGAGAAGGCTGATGGATCCTAGTTAGGAGGCTTATGCTATATATTGTAAATTATGCCATCTAACAAGAGATTTAAATTCCATTTTCCTCTGACTTCAGTGATGTTCTTTTCACTGCTCTGCTGTGTGAGTACCTGAGACACTCACACGGTAAAATGAAAGTGTTGCAAGCTCACCTTTCTCACCTTGGGAAGTAGGTGAACTAAAGTTATTCATGATTCTCTGTGACATCTGTAGTGTGTCACTGAAAATAACACTCCAAAAAGAAAAGATTTCAAATGAGAATAGCTAAAAAAAAAGGGGGAAAGAGAGAAAGAGGAAGAGGAAGAGAAAGAGAGAAAGAGAAAGAGAAAGAGAAAGAGAAAGAGAAAGAGAAAGAGAAAGAGAAAAAGAGAAAGGGAAAAAGAGAAAGAGAAAGAGAGAAAGGGAAAGGGAAAGAGAAAGAGAAAGAGAATCCCAAATGGTGAAGGGCACGGAATCCCATTGAGGTCCTTGCAGAAGGAATTTGTTCCAGGATTATTTATGTTTGCAAACTTCCATCCCATAAACCAGTGTTTTACTAAAGAATACATTTGATAAGCATTCAATTCCAGTAGTTGTCACTAAATAATATTGACCCCATTAACTGCCTGTGAATGTCAGTGAAAAAATTCCTAATGATTCCTCTGAGAAATTCCTCAGCACTGTCCAAGCACAAAGGATGGCACATCTAAATAAAGGAACCATCAGCCTTGAGAGCTGCCAGACATTGTCACTGTGCATTTAATACACGATCTAATCTCTATACATCAACTCTAAAATTGTTTCAGAACCTTTTACACACTTCTGCCACACTGGGGTTTCTTAATCTGTTTGTTTTTTAATTTGGAATATCCAATAGAGTCAAAAATTCATATGTCTGATATTGCTCCCACTAATTGGCCCATGAGTCCAGTGAGGATTGGTGATGAAAAGAAAGAATTAACAGCAGGAGGTTGGGGTTCAGGGCACAGCTCCATATCCTTACATGGGGGACACTGCAAAAATTACCAGTTTTTTCATTTTATCACTATCATGTTATTCTCATAATCACAACATGGGTCAGGGTTTAATAATCTCAATACTTCAATAATCTTTTTTAATCAGTTTGAGTCTATGACAATTCAATATTATGCTTAGTTTAACTGTCCATGAGGCTTTTGAACGGGCCGTGGAAACAGAATAATCATAAATAAGGTTATTTTAAATACAATTTTTTCCTTGTCTTCTCCCCTTCCCTGTCCAAAGGACAGTCTCTGTCATCCAACTCAATGAGCTGCAAAGATCCACTGGAAAATGTTAGTGAGCATCTATTCCTTTTGGGATCTGTTGTAGTGAGGGAAATCCTTACAACAAGTATAAGACAGCGATGAACTTGGAAGGAAAGATGAAGGGATATTTCTGTAGATGTTCAGAGATGATTTATTCCTCCAGCATGGCTGGAGTTCCCAGGCAGACCCCAGTCATGCGACCCTGCTCTCTTTTTGGGCCCCAGGTACACCCAAACCCCCCAGTCAGGAACAGGAATGGGGCACAGGTGACATGGGGACAGGGACAGGGACAGACCCGTACCCTGCAGGGTCCCTCCCCCGGGACTTCAGGGAGAGGCACCTCCACAATTCCCCCTTTCTTATTAAATAAAGAACATTGGAAATAGTTGGATAAACAACAAAACAATTGCAAAAGAAGAGAAGCCACAGGGACAGACCCGTACCCTGCAGGGTCCCTCCCCCGGGACTTCAGGGAGAGGCACCTCCACAGGGATCCTTTTCTAGCAGCTGATGGCAGAGGAACCTTGTATTTACTAAACTACATTTCCAGACACCAGCTTGTGCTTTGAGACCTGGGACCTGATGGATGGAGCCATTTATCTTGATAATAGAGGCTCTCCAAGCAGAGAAAACCAGGAAAGAGTTACCAGCCTTAATTCCATTTAGACTCATGTGTTGTTTAACAATTATAGTGTTCAACAGAGATGTTGAACACTATATTTTTATAGTGTTATATATGATATATATATATGATATATGTATATCTCAATGTTTTAATTAACATAATCACATGCTAAAAACATATGATAAGAAAAATAATAACAAGAAAACATTGAACCAAAGAGCCTTTTTTTTTGTCATTTTTTGGTCTCCTGATTTTTATTTCACAGAATCAACTGGGTTAGAAAAGACCTCTGGGATCATCAAGTCCAACCTATTTGTTAATAAGGGTGAGCAAGAAACGATCATCATCAAGACAAAACTGCTTTTGTGGCCCTGGCAGCAGGCAGAGACAGGAATGCTGCTGCTCACAGGTGGAAACTGATGATTCCAGAACTGTGTAATATGCTATGAAAATTAAACTTTTCCAGACTAATGAGGTAACATTTAAATTCTTAAAATTGGTGGCCATGGAGTGGAAAGTAACCATATTCACCAAGAACCATCAGAGCCAGTTGTGTTTAGTGCCCTCAGTGCTGCTTTTCCTCTGTTCCTCAGTCATCAGTCTCTCAGAAGCCTGCTTCACTAACCCTCAGTGACACTCTCCTGTGTCAGCCATGGGAGTAATTCTATTTCCTGCCTTTATGTTGTTGTTGAGAAGCAGAGAAAAATGTTTTATCATGACAAATCTGTTATTCTAAAATTTTCAGGCAGAGAGACATGCTCAGAAGTTTGTTTGATCTTGATTAAATTCAGCTGACAGGTGAATGAATGCTGCTACATTTACTGTTATAAATATTTGTGAGCCTGGGTGGAATACAAATGCAGCACAGGTTCCCAGCACCCTGAATACCAGAGAACCAGTTCGTTTATGTAATAAAATGTAGATGAATTATGAAAATATAAATTTCTTGGATTTCTTTGTCGACATGTAGCTAGATCTATTGAAAGATCAGATCTAAACTTTATTATTCTCTCACTTCTACTGTTGCTGGAAATACAGAAATAATTCTGCTTGCTAGTCATAGTTAAACCACTCTCCTCAGGGTTTAGTGAGTTCTGGACTGAGCAAGGGCTCTCACATGTTCAGGTCATTAATGTTTTGGATGAAGCCCTGTTTTCCGTGTTGATCTTACCTCTGTGGACTCTGGCAGTTATTTACAGCCTGTTCCTTTTTTTATTTACTTCTTTCCCTGGACTACAAAACACCACTCCCTCCAAATTCTTCAGCAGCTCTGTGTCATTCCATCCCACATTCCTTCCCATCAGGATCCCTCTCTAGTTTTACACAATTTAAGGAACTAAAATTCCCCTTTGTGGGAATTTTGTCTTGGCACGCTGCTGGGTTTGGCTGGCTGCAGGTACCAGTGACTGACATCAACCTGGGTGAGCAGTGGGGGCTGTAGGTGGGCAGTCAGGGGCTGTTTGTTGGCAAGGACTCTGCCAGACTCTCACAGGCTGGCACAGTAATAAGCTGATTTCCACCCAAATGAGCTCATTACCTCCCTCCCACCCCACAGCTCTAGGACAGGGACTCATGTAGGGGCTCAGGTACTCTGTGGTTGATTCTGATCAGCCTTTGCAGCTTTAAATGAACAGCCTTGCCCTTTGTCACCAAAAAGGGGCATTGGTCATACCTCTGACCAGGGGGCAGTCTGCCAGTTAAGGAATCACAGTATCCCAGAATGGTTTGGGTTGGAAGGGACCTTAAAGACCATTTAATTCCACCCCTGCCATGGGCAGGGATACTTTCCACTATCCCAGGTTGCTCCAGACTGCATTCCCACCTGGTCTTGGACACTTCCTCAACTTTTGTGCAATATCTGGTGTAGAGAAGCAACTTAGTCTCTCACTTCACTCAGCATAATGATGTCACCAATAACTAAATATGGTATTTTATCAGCTTTGACTATCTAGGGACAGTAAATTGATTTTGGACTGCAAGATGTCAAAGCTCAAAAGACAATGGAGTTTTAGAGCTTCCTCAAGTGTGTGAGGGGTTGATTTGTGATCCCAGGGCAGGGGACAAGGGCAGGACAAGGGCCAAAGGTGTTCCCAGAAACTTCATCACTATGAACATATCCATCAGACTGGGAACACCATTAGCTGGAGCAAGGAAGGATCAAGGAGCAGAGCT
This sequence comes from Lanius ludovicianus, assembly GCA_013397235.1. Taxonomy (NCBI): domain Eukaryota; kingdom Metazoa; phylum Chordata; class Aves; order Passeriformes; family Laniidae; genus Lanius; species Lanius ludovicianus. Next base: position 41,428 of record VYXG01009798.1, on the reverse strand, counting down.
CAAAGTATGTGGAAAGGTTTCTGAGCTGGCCAACATCTCCAAGCATCAGCAAGATATTAATGGCTCATTATTTAGAAATGATTGCTTCTGCATATTCACGCAATATATTCCAACCATGAGTCTGTCCAATGGATCTGCAGCCTCTCCCTTTCCCCCACTTGCTTGATACAAGAAATGGCAATTTGTCAAATAGTGCAAATACATGCAATTAGAAAGCAGAGGAACAGTCTCATTTCCTTTGATATGAATAACAAACTAATTAGCTGCTGCAGCATGTTTATTTCCTGTTTAATAAAAAGCTGACATGCTGGTCATTAGTATCTTAGGAGGTACTCAGCTTAATATGCAAACCACACCAAAATTAACATAATAGTTATGTTAGAACAAACAGGATACAGAACGTTTAGATGAATTTAACTCTTTAAATGATTCCATCTTTACACTAATGCACTAACCCAGGCAGCTGAAGTAGTTCCCATCATATGCCACCCTCTGATAAATGAAATGCACCTTGGATACCTGTTATTTATTCTCACAGTCTCCATCCATGGCTGTGATGATCAGCTCTAGGAATAAAATAGCCCTCAAAAAAAGAGATTTTTTTATGTTTTACAGTATCTCCATGCACACACAAACACAGCTGGGCTACCAAAAGGGAAGGGGGAAGGGTTCATCTGCTTATCTGAGGAGAGACATTCTGCCCTTACAGTTCTTGTAAGTTTATTTGGTTTAATTATAAACCAACATTACCTTGTTCCCATCTGCTCATTTATGCGTTTTAGGCATCTTATTTTGTTCCAAAACTAAATTAAAACACATGAAAGTTTTATTAAGTTTTCCCAGGTAGAATCACAAAGTTTAACTCCTAACCATAACTTTTCAGGTGCACGCATCTCTCTCTACTAAACACAGAGAAAAATCAACATTTATGTCCACTGCCAATTTAATGCTGAAATCTCAGTGCAGGGTTGTCATTTCATTTGTTTGGATTTTTTTTCTGATTAAGAAGGAAGGACTGGGCAGGTGGAAGCTCCTGTGGAAGTTCATGACTGTCTTTGCTGCAGCTGTGTGTAGGAATTTTGGTCTTTTCTGGGACAGGTGTTTGCATCCTGCACCAAGAACAGCCTTCCCAAGAGGCATTTCTGCTCCTCCAGACTGCACGGCAAAGAAAAGGCAATAATTTTACAAATGAAAGTCAGCATTCACCCGGAGAACTTTGAACTAACACACACTTTCAGCTTTTTTCCCTCAATGTTGACATCTTTAAACTCAATCCCTCCATCCCAGAACTATGAGAATGATGAGAGACCAAAAGGAGAAACAGCTGCTTGGAAGAAAAAGTGCAGCCAGAGGAACACGGGAACTATTTTCACTTTCTTCAACTTCACATATAGACCACATGCACTAATAAAATAATAATCTGTTCCTTCTTTTGGTGAAAACTTGTTTTCAGGGGAAAGAAACCAACAAGTTGTTTTCCTCCTAACTTTCCAGATATAATTTTTACAGAAAGAACTTCCTTTGTGGCCATTGCCCAGCCTGGCTTTTTATACACTAGTGACCATGACCCCAGGCTGGGCAGAGCTCTGTGGTCTAACTCAATCTTCAAGCACTTCTACAATAAAAAAGACTCCAATTTTGGAGTCTTCAACTTCATAGATCAATTCTTTGGCTTTTCATTATAATAAAAATATGAGAGCAAGCAGAGGTGCCAAAAGGAATAACAGGGCTTCATATACCAATCTCCTCTGTCCATGGTGAGCCTGAATGTCTTTCCTTTTCAGGTTTCATTTGGTTCCACTCCAAGACCAAGAACAAAAACACACCGTGTGCCTTCTCCTCTGGTCCTCAGGAGAACCCTTCACCTTCTGTGTGGCATCCCAATTTCTCACAACTCCCAAATCCACAATGGGATCTTTACCCCTTTGCTGCAATGAACCTGTTCAGGGAATAACCTTCTCCCCCTCCTATCTCATTTTTTCCAAAAGAAAAGTAATGTAATCCCAAAAGAAAAAAAAAAAAAAACACCTATGAAAAAGCCATTCTTCCAAAAAAACCCAACCAAACTCATACCACAAATCCTCCAGAGAAAATATTCAGCACAGTGACTTGTAGAACACCTTCCTCTAACTTTGAAATAGTAACAAGCCATGACACTTTCAAATATTCTGGTTTTTATGAAGCAGCTTGTAGAGAATTCTATTTGATATATTCCAATATGGATATGTTCTAATAAAAAATTAATGCAGTTTTAAATCTGGTCTGCTGATCCTAGATCAAAAGATCGCTCTCTATTGGCCTCGGTGTCAAGATGTTCCTAAGAGCTGTATATTTAATGACTTTTAACCAGAACTGTGCTCTTTGGGTTGCCACCCTGCGTGGCTGGCAGCTCTGCCTGCACTTTGTGTGCAGAGCCGTTCCCCAGGGCAGGGATGGAGCAGGGAGTGCCCAGCCAGGGCTGCCTGCCTTCCCCAGGAGCCACGGGAGGGGCCTGGCTGTGCCTGCCCGAGAAGCCAAACTCCCCAGGTATGCACACCCACTGCACAGCAAATCTACTGTATTTGCATCAAAATCTATCGACAATTCTGCAGACCTCTTTTTCCAGGTAAACAACAACAAAAAATTAATCCTGGGAGTTAACTATTTCTCAGACAGCAGATAATACCACTTACACTCTTTTGACATCCAGCAGGTGAGTGGCTGCTATTTATATCTTAGCTGAGAAAATTCTGTTCAACAATTAAATCTGCTTTGACTTTGAAGGGCACCGGGTTACTGAGGGAGCCCCTCCCCTGTGGAGCCAGGCTGGGAGAGCTGGGGCTGCTCAGCCTGCAGAGGAGAAGGTTGTGTGGAGACCTCCCAGCACCTTCCAGGGGCTGCAGGGAGCCAGAGAGGGACAATTCCTCAGGGACTGCAGGGCCAGCCCCCAGGGAATGGCTTCCCAGTGCCAGAGGGCAGGGCTGGATGGGATCTTGGGCAGGAATTGTTCCCTGGCAGGGTGGGCAGGCCCTGGCACAGGGTGCCCAGAGCAGCTGGGGCTGCCCCTGGATCCCTGGCAGTGCCCAAGGCCAGGCTGGACATTGGGGCTGGGAGCAGCCTGGGACAGTGGGAGGTGTCCCTGCCATGGCAGGGGTTGGAAAATTATGATCTTTAAGGTCCCTTCCCCCCTAACCCATTCCACTATTCCATGATATCCCATGCATGGCACTACCCAAAAGAAGAAAAAACAACAAGCAAAACAATGAGGTTTCTGCCCAAAACAAATATCTTATTTCCCTTATTAATTTGTTTAGCTGGAAAGTGTGGTCCTTATCAGTCTTCTTTCTGCCTCATTAATTTTAAAATACCTCATCTGTCTTGGGGGAAACTAATAATTGCAATTATTTAAGAACTATTTCATTAACCAACTCTGTGAGAATAAGCAGGTGTGACTAGGAACCCCTCTGGATACCTATTAAATGTACCTCCACATGGATACATCTTCCATCCCTGGTCCCTTTTGTGTCCTCAGGAAGAGCCTCTCCTGGCTGGGAGTGTTTCTGATGTGCAGCATGTTGCTGCCTATTTTAGTTGCTGACATTTCTGGGAGCAGTTGGGTTGATATACTTGTACTAACAAACCGAGTTGGGGAAAGATTAATATTTTCCTGGCAAAGGTCAACCGTGTGATAATGGCTTTTTGCTTCCTCAACACAACTTTTTAAGGGAGGTTACAGTAAATTAACCCAGCTCCTGTCTGTCAATCCATACTCGGCCACATGACATGTTTGCTCTTTGATAAACTGCTACAGTTCAGTGTGTATTGTACTCAGCTAGGAAAGAGCTGGAAGGAAAAAGCTTCTCACACTGACAGATTTAGATTCTTTGGTAATTTAGCCAAGGAATGATAAGCTTTATTTAGAAGAACAGTCCCAAATGTGCAGGTCAAGGTGGGTGTTTGTAGCTTATGATTATCTCAGTGTAGAACATGAGGATAGAAGGCTTGATATTAATACATTCAAGATAGAGGTTGAGGTTGCTGAAAAACATTTTTTTTTTTATAATTTTAAAAATATTTTGGGTTTTTCATGTTTGCCAAATTTTCACAGAATTTTACTCTTCTTTTTCACAGCGAGGGCCCTGATTCAACAAAACTCTCAACCATCTTCTTCACAAAAAAGGCACTTGGTGACCCTAAAAATAAAACTACTGGGTTATTCCAGCAGTCTTTCCATCCCAACATCCTTTCCCAAACAGTGACTGGGCAGAGGCACTCAGGAAGAGGCTGCAAGAACACTGAAGCCATAGAAAGATGCACCCTGGCACGTACTCTATTCACTTCACCTACACACCGTGGAAGGTTTTGCTTGACCAACAGCTATTCTATTCCTTCCCCCCATGCAAACAGGAAGGGACAAAAAGCTGGAAAAATGCTCTATCCCTCCAGGCAGTCCTTGAGGAAGGCAGCAGCAGCAGGGAAGGTGACCCTTCCCTGGCATCAGGAGGAGCTGAGGCATCAGGAAGCTGCTGAGAGCAGCAAACCGTGCCCGTGCAGCCCAGGGACCCTGCAGTGGCCACCACTGAGCCGGGAAGTTGGCAGAGCTCAAAGGCACCTGCCAGCCTCGGGGCCTTTGAGAGACACCCTCCAGCAGCTCAGAAACGCTGAGGATGCAACCCCAGCCCCCCTGGTTCACACCTGGGGGGAGCTCACAGAACACTGGGGGTCAAAAGGACATTGACATTCAGAAATCCCAGATGTGTGCTTCCCTTGCCCTTTTCTCCCTGCCTGCTCCCTGTCCTTTCCCTAAACCAGGAGGTTTTAGAGAATTCTGTGGATTTCAAGCTGTCAGAAGCTAAAAGGAAATAAAATAGGCCTGAATGAATGTTAGAGAAAGAAAACACATTTCTCACATCAATGTCTAAAGCTGTCACAGTCTGTGGGATGGGAAACCAAGAGTCGAATTAGTAAAACCTCAGCATTTCAATTTTTCTAACGTTCACATTTCGAAATTTTCTCTCACCCCGAAATAAAAACATATATCTTTAGGGAACTTCGATACAAAAACATTAAATAAAAAAGAATAATTTTTTTTGTGCCTATTCTAAATTTAGACAAAAATTCAGTTTGAAAACTCCCAGAACACTGTCCTTTCATTGAGATGTTTTTTTCATTTCCATTTTTGCCGCTCTTACTTGGGTGAGGAAGCCAGCACAAAAGATGCACCAGAGCAGTTAGAAAAGCACAACACACAGATCATCACTTCAGCCCCAGAGCAAAGGCTGCTCTTTGCTGACACAACCCTGACTGGGACCTCATCAATCCAGCTGGAAAATCAAAGGGTGTTAAAACCAGACAGTCTCCTAATTAGTACAGAGTGCTAATCCCTTCCTCTGGAGTGTTGAAAGTGCCTCTTTGGTAGAAAAGCTGATCTAGGAAGTAAGATGGAAGTAAAATCTTTGCAAGGAAACTTGTGATTAATGAATTAAAAATACAAAACCAAATCAATAGTGATATTGTTTCTAATCATGTGATGTGCAGTATATCAAAACATCAGGAAATATCTACATGTTTATGTATGTATAAATATCAAAAAAGGCACTTTGTAAGAGAAATTTTTATGTTCGCTATCTGCTATATTAATTTTATTGCATTTTATACTCAATTTTTATGAGAAAATGGTTTTTCTCTTCCTCCTTGTACTTTGAATTATTTTTAAATTGAATACAAGGCTTTCTGTAATCTTTTCTCATCTTCTGTTAATATCAGAGGAATTTAGATTATCAGGTAGCACTATGAATTGGAAAATTAATCAATTGGAAGTTTGTGTGTAACCAGGTTCAGTCAGTTTTAGTATACATGCTTCAGAATATTAATGAAAAATTCTCACCCCTGAAGAACAAAATCACTTCTTCCCTGTCCATATCCCTGGTGATCTCCAGAAAACCTCCCAGGCTCTGCTGTGATCCTTTCTTGTGGTGAAAGCTGAGTGCTCAGGATTGAATCAGCTCTGATTTTGGAGTGACCATGAACAATATTATCTGTGTATGTATCCCCTTTGCATTTCTCTTCAGGTTTTTACTGAATAATGAGAGCTATCATGGAAAGAGAACAGAATCCTGCTCCTGTAGGATCATGCAATTCTTGGCATTTCAATTTCTGCACCTTCTAACTTACAGTGAGGACTTGCAGGGAGTACTGAGCTGCCAAAAAAATGACATGTAGTTTCTTACCAGAATTTGCATCCTTCCAAGATCTCATGTGCTGGACAGAGGTCTTGTCTGTCCACCACAAAAGTTCCAACTCCACTAATTATTAAAAAAAGAAACATATTTTATCACAAAATTCTTGTACAACTTGTGGAAGGGCCGTGGAGCACAGAACAGACAGTGAAAGATGATAGTGGAGATTTCCTCAGCTCCTGATCGTGACTAACAAATCCTGCAAAGGACACTCAGGTGCCTTTTGCACAGCTAAAACCTTTGTTATGTTTTGGTGTTTGGTTCCATTACAAACAACACACTGTGAACAATTCATGATGAAGGATCTAATTTAGTGGAAAAATAGTAATAAACCTCTCAGACAGATATTTGCACAGCAAAACCCTGCAGGTAAAAACCCAAAGGTGTTTTGCCAATCTGGACAGCTTTGGGTGTTTTTAATGAGGTGGACATTCCTTGGTCCCCTATGAGTCATACAATTATCCAGTGTTCAGAACACTTGGATTACTTCCCAGCAGTTTATTATTCTACCCTTTTGCTACACCAGGGAGAGAAGCACTTGAAACAGGTGAGACATTTCCATCCCAACTGCTCCAACTGAGATCTAGGACGGGAGAGAAGCAGCATCTGAGCAGCATTTTCTCCTGGGAGAGAGAATTTCTGGGTCAAAGCCTTTGCTAGCAAAGAAATTAGGAAGGCATGACAGGAGCATATTAGGTTGGGTTAAGAACAGAGGACTGCACGTCATGTTAAAGATATCTGCTGAGCAACTGGGCGAGGAGAAAAGCAGCAAAGTAGGACAAGAGAATGTGGATGGATCAGAGAGATGGGTGGATGTTTCCTGGGTTTGTTTCTGTTCAATGCCTCGCCCTGAGTGCTGGGATAATCAGACATGTAGGCTTCTGCCTCTGTTCTTGCAGTTTCTCATTTGCCTTCCACTGGGTTTTCCAGAATTCTTTCGATATTATGTGCACATTGTGCTACAGATTAACCTCTCTCCTTTGGGGAGATAACCACAGCTCCTTCCTGTTAAAAGGATATACAGATCCTCTCCTAGAAGGCTAAATACAATCTGGATCCAAGTCAAGGCAACATGGGGCACTTTAAAGTAAAATCAGGCCACAGGCTTAAGGATGAAAATCCTCAGAGAGCTTCAATCCAGCAGTTACTGAGCTTCTGAAAAACAATTATACATTATAGTTCTTCTTATATAACTTTGGTATAATTATTAAGAATAAAGTATAAGCAAGTTATGGAAAAAGAAGAGGGAAATTTCTAGTGAAGTCCTCCAGCATTCTTACAAAATTACTTGTTTTGTGTTCCTGAGAGTGTGTAAAATGAAGTTTCAAGAACTTTTGTTCTGTCTTGTAGGAACTAAGCTATGAGGGGCATCTTAAAAAGCAATGCTGCTTGTAAATAAATCTGTCTGTTTTGCTGAAGTATAACCACCAGAAGCAGCAGAAGATAATTAGCGAAGGATCTAATCAGTGGCATTGCTTTGGTGGGGGTCATTAAAACACTGAACTGGCCTGAAGTGTTTCCAGGCTGCCTTTATTGAGACTTCTTGGTAGCACAGTTTAAATGGCACTGCAGTAGTGGCAGAGAGTAGGGTTAATTACTGACCCCAGCTGTGCCACACAAACACTACCCTTCCACCTTCAGATATCCAAATACAAGTACAGGAATTTAAAGGTAGTGCATGATTTAAAATGACTTTTTAATTTGCTAGTTCTAGCGTAAGTTAAAAACAAATAATACTGTGAATAAGCAGAAATTATTAAAAATTGTCATTACAGGACAAGTGGGAGTGGGTTTACCCAGGCAGAGAGTAGGGTAGGATGGGATCTTGGGCAGGAATTGTTCCCTGGCAGGGTGGGCAGGCCCTGGCACAGGGTGCCCAGAGCAGCTGGGGCTGCCCCTGGATCCCTGGCAGTGCCCAAGGCCAGGCTGGACATTGGGGCTGGGAGCAGCCTGGCACAGTGGGAGGTGTCCCTGCCATGGCAGGGGTGGCACTGGGTGGGCTTTGAGGTCCCTTCCTACCCAGGGCATTCTGTGATCCACATTTCATGACTAAGGACAGCACAGCAGGAAGTTACTTTTGTAGGTACTCACATGATCTCACATTTTCAGTAAAACTGCACCAAACAAGCCTCCCTCTTCCAAACAACACTGCTGAAATGTGTGCTTATTGGAAAGGGGAGGCAGTGACTAATTGGATAGCAAACTCCAGAGTGCTGAGGAGAAAAGGATCAAGCCACAGGAATAAATCTCAAATCCTACAGAAAGATTATGTTACTTCCAGTAATTAAACAGAGCAGACAGGATTTGATTGTTGAAAGTTTCTGCTAAAACCTCTTTGCAACAGACTCTGTGAACTCTACAGAATGGAATTTATGAATCTCAGAAGGATAAATGTCTGCTCTGGATGTGGCAGGATTGAACACACATCTTCAGGGAGCCCAGATATTCCAAACTGGATATCTCAGATAGTAAGAGATGAGGAGTAATCAAAAGAAATTTCAGGTAGTCTAAACATGACTGCATGGCAGAAACCTGTGCTGAGAGAGAGCAAAGGAAAATCACAGGAAAATTGACCAGAGGGAGAAATGTAAACCAAAACAAAAGGTTATAAATGATTGGGAATGCAAGGATATTTGGAATGATTGGGAATGCAAGGATATTTGGATGACAAAGGTAAGTAATGCTTCTCTCAAAAAGAAGTAACTGTGGCCACAGATCCAATGAAGTAAAGGCAAAAACAAGAAAAGAAGGCAAATAAAATACTAAAAATAATAAAAAATACATTATTTTTAATATAAATAATAATTGGACAAATGTGATAGAAGAAAATAAACCTAAAGAGCAATCAAATCCTAAATAAAAACATAACCCAGATTATAGAAAAAGCACTGTATCAGAGTGAAGGACTCCAAAGCCAAATACCAAACCCTCCCTCCAGTAAACCTGCAAGTGCTTCCTCTGCAAATTGAGACCAGGAAAGTGATTTATGAGGACTCCACATATGTATCTAAGAGCTATTATAAAAGAGAACATCTTCTTAATTTACTTCTTAACTTCCTAGCTACGGTTGAGGAAAATAAAGTGGAGTGTAAAGCAGGGAGAAAGGCTGTGCCTCTGTCCTGTGGCCTGAGGGATGGGGATGTATCTTCAAAAGGAGGGTGATGAGCTTGGGAATCTCCAGGAACCTCAAGACACCAAGAAAACCGTTTGCAGCTTGAATAATTCAGCAAGCCCTTCTCCCAGCCCAAGCTGCCAGGCTGCTCAGCAGGACAGGAACAAATGCCAGGATCCTTTGGACAAGGTGGAGATTTATTTTTTAATCTTTTCGTTCTGTTTTACCCAGAATTTCCCAAGGTACTTTAAACTAATCTAGCAACACCAAACAGGACCAATTTTAAGTACTGGGCTTTTGGCAAGTTCAATTTACAGAAGAGAAGTAAAGCAGCAATTGCTGTCAGAGCTCTGCTTGGTGAAGACTTCTGCCTCAAACACCTCAAACATAAAAGGAATATTTTAGGAATTGTAATTTCTTAGCATGAAATGTTGAGGAATGATAGACCACTTTCTTCAGCAATAAATAGCAGCAGTATATCTACAGAATAATAAGCAACATTTACCAGGTCTAAGTAACTTATATTAAGAGTCTTGCCCCTAAAGGTACAACCTTTGTCAATTATATTTTTATCAGCAGCACCATGTAACAAATGCTGCACTGTGAAAGTGTAAAACAACAGTATGAAGGCCTGGGCTTCCTTATCACAGTGTCTCACTAGGTCATAGAGAAAATGGCCTGGCTATGATTGGAATATTTGGGGAACAGGTAAAATTAAGAATGTTACAACTACATATATTAAAAACAAAATCACATCTAAACCACTTTTCTACTCACCAGGGGTAGCCTGAACTTTTTCCATACCTTAAATACTCTAAAATGTTACCAAAACACACTATTAATATTTTAGTTCGAGTTTTTCGTGATTCACTGCTTTTTAGGTATCCTCTGGCAGTTGGAGCATGTTTCAGACTGAAATACCTAAAGTTTTGCTCTGCAGAAGAATTTATGCCCAGCTTTAGAGACAATTGATAAAATACTGTAATTCCTTCAGACAATATTTCAATGCCAGTGTCACTTCCACCTGAGAATGCCAGGTAAATTACTCAGCAGGAGAAGCATTTACCCAGGGACTGATAATAAAGCATCTTGCAACCAGAAGATTATAATTAATTGGCCATTGAAACAACTCTGTGAAACAGGGCTGGTACCAGCTGCACTGTGCAGGTAATGAATGACAGCTGTCAATCACCCAGGGAGTCCCTCCCAGGGTCGGGGAGGAAAGGAAGAAATTCCATTTACAACAGATTCCATTGCCTATGTCAACTCTTTAAAAACAAATCAGATGGCAGGAGCATTAATTATTCATTGGGATGAAGGTTTGTGAACTGCCACAGAGAGCCCCACTGGGCTTGGAGGAGGAGGAATGAGAAATGCTGGAAAGGTATGAGAGGATAGAGTACACTCTAATACAGGCTTATTTTTAATAGGTTATAAAGCCATTTGGGGTTAATAAATATACTGACCTTCAACTTTGTAGTGCAGTAGGCACAAAATGTATGGGTCCTTAAAGAGGGAATGCTCCACCACTGCCTTGGAAAATGAACATGTTATTTGGTGGCAGTGATGCAGTTTATTGCACATTATCCCCCACATGGAAAAGTGGTAATTAAATAACTGTTAAAGCCTTTGTATGCAATCCACTGTAAAAGAAGTCAATATTTGCCTTTCCCTAAGTTCAGGAGATGATCACCTCAGGGTTTTCCTGAGCAGGTCTCCTTGTAGTAGCAGGTATAGCATTCCAGTCTTAAAATCTTGCTCTCAGAACTGTTGGGGGAACCATGGCACTCACAAAATTATACCAAGAGTGTGTGGAGACCTATCTGCATGCAAAACTCACTGACAGTCAGAAATTCTAAGTCCTTAAAGGGAAAGGGCTGCAAATCCTACATTTGAACAAGCAAATCCCTGGAGTGAGGGGGTTTTGGCAGTGATGCTGCAAAGCCTGTGCTGAAGTCCTTCCAAACCACAGGTCCTTTGCAAATTTGCTGGATGTAAATCTCAAATCTGGGCTCTACATCCTTCTTTTTCTGTTGTTCTGATGTGTAATAGAGCCAAAATTAGCCCCACCAGATGTGAAGTCAGAGGTTTGGTTGGTAGATTGCTGGCCTGGTTGAAAATTATTCCCCAAGGAAAGCACCAAGATTTCTCCATAGCGAAGCATCTCTGTGGAAATGTGGGAGTCTGAAATCCAGAGTCAGGAGCACTGAGAGCAGCATCAGCTCCTGGAGTGAAGGGGTTGTCCCTTGTCAACAGGTCCCTGCCCTCAGCAGAGACCCAGTTTGTATAAAAACCCATATGGGGACATCACTTTGTGCTCACAGGAAGTAGAATAATACCAAATATTATTATTTAACCCTATAAGAAACATCGTGTGATTAAAAGCACAGTTATTTACCCTGTATACCCACGTGCACTCAGCCTTTGTTGTTGGATTTCTGCTAAACCAACTTCTGTGCTCATTTAAAATGCTAATTTATGAGTGTCCCTTTGCACTTCAAAAACTGAATCTCAGAAAAACATTTTACCCCTTTGTGCAGATTGTTTTTTTATCTCAACATATAGACTCTCTAAATTGTAAAATGCTCACCAGACCACATAAACACTGCAGACATCATATTCTCTTTATTCTATATGTGCTGTACTGTCTCAGTGGGCTCTGCAGTATCTTGATGCATAATAATCTATTTAAAACCATATTGAATTATTTCTCTTATCCTATAAACACACATTCTTGAGTCCATTACTTTAAATTATGTACTAGTTTAATGTGTAGATTTCCTACTTTTCTACAGTTGAATTTATTTCAATAAAGACTGTGAAACTCAATGAGACATAAGATATTAATCCACATTAAATAAACATCCAAGAAATTAAAGATTTATTACTAACCAACTAGATTTACAGTTAAGGAATCACCACAGTCTTGTTATCCATAGACTGTGCTTCCCTGAAATACTAAATTAACTGGTTAATTAAAAAAGCAAGCAAAAAGAATTAATTCTCCAGCAAAATTTCTAACATGCTGTTCAGAACAAAGTTAATCTGTGGTGATACGTTGCTGAATTCTATTTTTTTAACAAAGATTTTGCATATTTGCAAAATACAAGGGTAGGTTTATGATGAAACACTTCTGGTTTCCTGTTCCAAGAGCTAGAAATAAAATTGAGCCCTTGCCCAGGGAAGTGGTGCTACTGAATTTAAAGAGAAGAAATGAATCCATTTGTTTTCTCTGCATATTAATTGAAACAAGTGAGGTACAAAAAAATGATGATGAGGTACAAAGGAATTTGTCATCCCAGGAGCAAACCAGGTGTATTTCTGCAGAGATACAAGTGAGTAAAGCATATGGTCTTGTAACCAAATACATGGAGCTCCAGCAATCAATGAAAATACTCATATATCAAGCAAATCCAGTGTGTGCAGTGTGGAGTGAATGGGAATATTTCTCCTCAGAGTCTGTGGAATCAGTCCCATTTGCTCTCAGCCTTGTCAGAGAGCACTGCCAGAATGTGCATGATGAATGTCTTGCAATATTTTTTTTATTTTTTCTCTATTGCTTTTCGTTAAAAAATAAGAGGAGGTTAATAGGAGCTGCTTCCTTGGTTTGAATGCACAGGTTGTGTTTCAGCAAAAATGTTAATTGATTTATCATCACAGATAAAATGTGTAGGAGAGGCACTGTGTCTTGGCTAGGCCTGGATAATTTCCAGCTGTTAATCATGCAGTTTTATTTACATGGGAAGGTTTTATACTTCTCTCTATAGATATGGATACATAGACATTGATATTTACACAATAAATATGGTATTAAAACGTTAATCAGGAACAACACACAATGATACAAATGTATATTCATAACAGAACAGAGGTTGTGTCCACTGAACATGCAGTTCACATGATCCACAAAAAGGGATACCTAAATCCTTGGATTTATTGAGGGACTGTGTGCCAGACTCAAAATTAGGATGTCAGACCTGAAGCCATCCATTCCCTGTCAGAAGGTGCCTCACCCTGCACTTCTACAGCTCCTTCTGGAGGATGCAGCTTGGGAGAGAGGCTCAAGGTGTTAGTTAAGGTCAAAGCCAAATACAAATTGTCAGCCAGAGCCCAAGAGTGGGAAAAGGGCAGGAATATGGAAAAATGACAATGAAAGTCCTACAGAGCCTTTCAGAGTGGGCTCTGCAGAGATGCTCCAAATCCCTTTGGTCACCCTTAACCATTCAGCAAATTTCCCTCACTGCAGAGCTTCTGTTTCACTGTTGTTATGAAGGGACATAAGACTGGTTTAGATTTTTTTTTTCTTTTCATCATAGGGAACCTTTTGTTAAGTTCTGCTACAACCAATGACAAGTAAAAAAAAAAAATCTAAAATTTCATTTTGTTGGCTCACATGAAGACCAATGGGCTTGCTGCTTTTTTCACATTTTCCTCAAAATGATAGAAACCACCAAAAGTGACTCCTGCACTGTGGGCTCTTTGCTCAGGTCCAGAGCTCAACTCACCCTTGGTTCCTGCAGAAGAGGCTACCAGGGTACAAAGAGTGTTTTAAGGAGTTGAACTCACAATTGCCAGCAGGAATGAGCTGAGCAGGTTGGAGCAGCAGCTAGGCTGCCATCATCCCATGTCCAGGTTCATATCAAGGTGTCAGAGACACATCTCAGAGCTCTCACACTGCTGTGTTTCAGCATTATCAGGCCCACACTCACTATTTTTGGAGATCCTTTAGCCCAGTCCTGTCCCTGCTGGGTGAGTTACAGGCACACGTTCAGGAAGGAGCACACATCCCTTCGAGCTGTTTGCCTCCCTTATTTGATGAATTAGCTCCTGGTGGTGACTGTGTTTTTAGCCTGCCTAACTCTTGATGCCATCTCAAGGATTTCTGGCCTTTAACTGTATTTTTGGGAGAAATGTTCTTTCCACAGGACAATTCTTTTTTCACTGGAACAATCTTTCTTTTCTTCAGTCCCAGTTTGAAAAATCCACACCAGTTGTCCAGTAAGACCATTTTTCCAGCTTATATATGAACATTTATGAGGCAATGTGTGTTTGCTTGATTGAAAAGAACTAGAAAGTATAAATACAAAGTATTTAGCTATTTCATGAGAAAATCCAATTTTCATTGTTATATATGCATGGGAATACACGAAGAAAAGACGAGTGGTTCTGAAATCTGTAATGCAAAGCACAATCCATAGCTCCAAAAGTGTGTCCTAGCAGCATTTATAAATATATTTCCTCCTTGTTTTCTCCCCTTTGGAGTTAATGCTTGCACAGTTTGCTTTTTTATTATTCACAAATTCAGCTACTGGCTGGCTCAGCATATTGGGGAGTGGCAAAGCCCTCTCGAGCTTTCTTTGTGCTCTTACCCAGCAATATTCAGCAATATTATTACTTTTGTTTTGTATGAAAACCTGTGTGAGGGCAGGGGAAAGAGTGGAGTTATCCAACAATTGATGTTAAAGCAGAGACTATTCCTGGCCTACACACACATAGAAGGCACAGAGAGCTCCTGCTTCCCATCCTCATCCTCTCTTCTCCCTGCTTCCCATCCTCTCCTGTGTCCCAGCACATCCTTGGTCAGATGGTGAAATTCCCTCCTCAGAAAGGGAGAGGTGGCAGGAGATCAAATGTCAGCTCAGAGGTCCCCTATTGGCTCAGTCTTCAAGCAGAGAAAGAGGCCATGCCAAGGATGCACCCAAGGATGTCAGGACCATCATCCTGGTAATCTCTGAGCAAAGCTGCAGAGCAGAGTCTCACCCAGAGATTCCCCTGGGATGGACACAGTGTAGAGCAGAGCCCTAAAAGTGCTCAAAGGTTACAAAAGCACTGCCTGAGACATGGTCAAGACATAATTATTGATAACATGTCAATCAATATTGACAATAAATGGAGTCTCAATACCTTCCTCTGGCAGTTTTTCACAGAAAATTTTCTTCTAAGATACTTAGATTGAGATTGGGAATCAATTTCACACCTAAAAAGTCTCTAAGAGGTGTTATCAATAAAACATATTGGTCTGGTAAATGTCAATTTGACCATTGGAGGTTTGTAGAGCTTTCTGTGTCCTTGACTTTAGTTACAGTTTTATTCAACCCTTTTCTCCTGCACATATTATTTTACATGTGCTTAGCCAGCCCTGTTTTACTCCCTTTTTTCTAAACTTTAATGGGACTTATGCTAGGTTTGTACATTGTTATATCAGTTTTAAACCCATTAGGTGAGCAAACCACATTTATGTCCTCCAGCACCTGCCTTCCACCTTGCTTCTGAGTAAGAGTTTGGAGTAAGATTGTTTACAAACACAAATGTTTCAGAGGTCAAACAAAAACATAACAAAACCCAGGATTGTATTTCTGTCAATTTTGAACTTAATCTTGCAAGCTTTGTATACCAAAATTTGCTCACATGAGTATTCAGGTGCAATTGCCAGAACTCTGCAGCTGAATACATTTGTGTGCAGGTAGGAGCTTGTAAAAAAGTGCCTGACTAGCTATTTGGTCATATTTTAGCATTAATTCCTTCCTATCACATTAAAAATGGCATAATCAGATAGTTTTCAGAAGTCCCCAGCATTTACTCTGGCTTTGAAAGCCTAAACAAAAGAGTATTGTGACATTTTGATTAATTAAGACACATAGTCCAATTTTGAAGTCCATTGATGTCAACTCTCATTCAACAGGTATTTTATCATGGCCATAGCCAACATCCAGTCCTGCTCACTGAATATGCTTTTTCTTCCATTCCCTCAAATCACTCTGTTGAGAATTGTGCAGTTGTTTGGAATAAAACTTGCAGGCTTCTAAATGAACTCCTGGGAGCTGCTGCTATTTTACTGTGTCAAGCAGATGACACTAAATGCTGCATTAGCACAGCCCTGGTCAGAGAGATTGTTGTCCACAGGAGAGATCCAAAATGTCCTGGCCAGCAAGAATGACCCTGAGGAAACACTCAGAAACGTCAGCTCACAGGTAGCTTCAAGCACTGCACTGCTAATTATTAATACTTTGATTTTGCCTTTATGGTTCTTACTCCACCTGCAGAGCTGCCCCAGCGCTGGGGCCAGCACAGGGAGGAGCTGGAGCTGCTGCAGAGCCCAGAGGAGGCAGCAGCAGGAGCAGAGGGCTGNGATGAACTTGGAAGGAAAGATGAAGGGATATTTCTGTAGATGTTCAGAGATGATTTATTCCTCCAGCATGGCTGCAGTTCCCAGGCTGACCCAGTCATGAGACCCTGCTCTCTTTTCGGGCCCCAGGCACACAAACCACCCAGTCAGGAACAGGAGTGGGGCACAGGTGACATGGGGACAGGGACAGGGACAGACCCATACCCTGCAGGGTCCCTCCCCCGGGATTTCAGGAGAGGCACCTCCTCAGAAGGTGTCCCTGCTCATGGTAGGGGTGGCACTGGATGGGCTTAAGGTTCTCAATCACCCTGTTCAGGTTAATTTTACAGCAGTTTAAATGTTGCTTTTTACCTGCTGAAATACTGGGCTGATTTTCCCCATCTGGCATTATTTATGTTGTGTCTTTTTTTTTTTTTCCTTCTTTCTTCCTTTCTGTATTAAAGGATTCCTGAAATTTCACCTTTAAACAGATATAGAAATGGGGCTCCAAGAAAACATTTTCTTCAGCTCAGTCTGTAGATCCAATGACTACTTCTGTCTTTTCTTATGATTTTCTAGAATGTTTGATATGTGTTTGCTCTTTGTGGAGACACAGAATTCTGCAAACTAATGATACATCACCAGAATGTCTAAACGTCTCTGTATTTTTAAATAAAGCATCAACCTTTATAAGTAGATTACAATAATCCTTGCATTTCACCATCTTCATGAAAATTTACATTACAAAATAAAAAAAAAATTGAATTGAGGGTATATTAATAAAATATTTTTCATATCTTAAGAAGTAACTAAAACTTAACACTTCAAATGCAAAGGAATTTTTAAAGATTATTCTGCTTCTTAGTAAATAACTGTAAAAATTATTTCCAACAATGAAAAATTACCTACTATGAAATATTAATGAAGAATTTAATACTGTATCCCATTAAAATACATGACAAAGTTCCCACTACCTTCATCTGAGGCTGGATTTTGTCCTTTGCTAACAAAGCTCTAGGAGAATGTTGTTACATCAGATAGAAATTATTGATTGTATCTTATCAATTTTATCCCTTTGTGTTTCTCAAATGAAGACAAAATTCTAACTCTGGTCAAGGGAAATGGAAAGCTGATGGGGTCAGCTGTTAACTCCCCCCCTGCCTGTGCAGTATCATACAATGAGAACACAGAGTCCAACTTTAATTTTCCCAGCAGGTTTATGTACAGACCCCTCTAGATGGTGGGCAGTCAGACCTTCACAAAAGGATCCTTCAAACACAGTGCTTAAATGACTCTTCTGATATTCACAATTTGTAAACTGCTAAATACCAATTTGAGTTTTGCAGATGCAGAATCTCGCACTGGAAAAATGAATGATTTAAAAACCACTGTAACACTGTATTTTTGTGCTGTAGAGATTGGTCTCAAATAATTGCTTTGAGATTTGAAATCTTGGGCTAGTTTAATCTCTACTGGGCTTAAGTGCACTACCACAGACCCTGGGCCACTCCAGACTTACACCAGTACCTCAGAATGTTAATAGTTAGTATTTTTGGGTTCTACTAACACCAGCAGGGCTCTCACAGTGTAAGAAACAATGCCATTAGGAGGAAGCCCAGGATCTCAGCCATGTGTAACCAGGCTAAATCCAGCAGCGTGCTGCTGTCACCATCTATTGGTAGGCTCTGGGGGTGTCAAAACCAAACCATTTCCAGAACACAGCTAAAGCTAATTAGCAAAACTAACAAACACAACAGAAGAATTAATAAGAAAACATTGAGTTAAGAATCTCAAATTCAAGTCATGAATTGAGATTGATTTAAAAGTCCATTTAAGTATATGCACAGGAATGAGCAAGAAATGTGTCCAGCTCTTTGTGCTTATCAAGGGGGGGATTATTGCATGGGAGCTGAGACATCTGAGAAAGAAATGGATCCTTAATCTAGTAACATAAATAAACTCATTTCTGACAATCCATTTCAAGGACTTAATCTAAATTGCCAAGGTAATTAGCCTTGTTTACTGAGGCTTGCCCTATTAACTTTATCTGGCATTCTAAGAAGGCAAAATATTTCCAGTATCAGGAAATGCATAATCACAGTAAATACATTTCCCTCCCTACTCTGAGCTGCTGTGCCATGCTGAAGCTATAATAGAGAAAAGAATTAGATGTGTGCCAAGATGAAAACATTGGCAGGGAAGATCAAGAAGTCCATGGTCCAGTACAAGCAAGCAGCATTTTGTAGGGATCAGCAGCACCCAGCAGGACCAGGACACTGGGACAACCTGGGCAGGATTTGCCCATGCAGGATGGATGGATGTGCAGTGCTGTGTGCTCTGTCTGCACCCTGCAGCCTGGCAAATACTGAGCAGCCAGCTCTGAAGGAGTGCAGGCTACTCTTTATATATGTGACAGCAAATACTGCACTTGGCAAGGAATTCAGTGGGGTGCTTTCCAAGCTTAAAAGGGCTTTCTGGGACTGTTTCTGACCCCATTCAACTCAATTCTTTGTAACATGGCTTCCTTCCAGGAGTTTCAACATGCCATTCATTCAGGGAAATGCACTTTAAGTCAATGGTAGGTTTGCTTGCATAAGAAGCATGAGCTCTGTCTGTAGCACCCATTAATCTTGGGAAGTCAGCTTGTGTACAATCATTTTAAAACTACTTTCCAATAGTTCGCTTGCATAGTGCACACACAGGAGGGGTCATATTTTGTGAACACACTTAGACTGAGTTCCCACTGAGAGGGTTGCTTTGTGTTTTGTTGGGGTTTTTTTCCCCTCATAAAGTTCAGAATTATATTGATGGGAAATTGTACAGTTTTCATGCTGTCTTTTTAAATTAATTTGCTAGAAAAATATTTATATAAACACTGTTAAATTGTATTTTTAAATTAATCAAATACAGGCAAGAATTAATAGTCTTGACTTGTCAATTATCAATGTGTAAAGAATCAGATTTTGGAGTTTGGAGTTATTGGAGTTTGCTTTGCTTTAGAATTTATGAAGGGCTTTCTGTCTCTGAAGGACATTATACCAGAGGACACCTGAGTGAGCAGGAAAGCAGCACAGGAGAGGAAAGTGAGATTTCAAGAGAACACAATGCATGTGCCCATCATTCCCTACACAGCTTATGGGCCCTCTTTCCATTCATCCTGGAATCTCCTGCTGAATCAGGGTCTGACTGCACACAAAACACCGCAATAACAAAGGGCAGGAAACTGTGTCACACTCACTTGCTCCTGAACACCCAAGGAATGGAAAACATTCCAAATAAAGAGCCAGACCAGGATGAGCTTAGAGGGCTGAAACAACTGGGGTCGTTTATGGGAGAAGCAGATTGTTTGTGTGAGAACTTGTCGGACGCTGGCCCAAACAGTTCAGCCGCTCTTCCTTCCCAAAGGGTGAGATGGGAGCCTCCCATTCCCACCGAGCTCCTGAAAACCAGACTGCCCCAGGAGCAGGGCTCCAGCCAGGGGAGGGGTCTGCAGTCCCACCCAAACAATGAACCAAAGTCTGCCTGCTTGAAGGTCATTCCTGAGCAGCAAACAGGGCTGGGTTTGTGGCGTGGAGCATTCACTCGGAATCATTCACTCTGCTCGCTCCTTCAAACAAACCTTCTCTTTGTGTAATTGTACTGCTCCCTAATTACTTATGACTGACCAATTATTTAAGTGTTAATACTATACACAGTCAATCTGCCTGCCTTTGGTGTCACACAAGGATTCTTATTTTATGTACTGCACTTCTCCATTTCCCTTAAATGATGCCAAGTAGATTAACATCAAGGTTTCTGCCTGGTAGTTTGCTCAGTCGTGTCTTCTTAGATATCTTTTAAACCAGTTCTGACATTTTAATGGGATATAATTATTATAATGAGAAACCCATTATAGAGATGAGATTGAGGTCACATTAGGAAAACATTTCCCCCATTGGTTATTGTACACACTGAAGTCCATTTTTTGAAAGAGTCAAAGATTTCTACAAACCAAAATAAATACAAAATATTTGTGCAAGTAAAACTAAATAAATCTAGTGTGGAAGCATTTCTGTTTGTATAGATCTGAGGCAAAACACTTTGTATGTATATTCACAGTGACTTTGAGAAACTCCTAATGCAGTTCTGCAGGTATTCAGTCCTGAGAGGAAAAATGGAGGAGCTCTGAATTCCCCTTTTAATCTATCCTGGGTTCTATTTTGTACATCTGTCAAACCATATAACATTTCTTATGTAATGCAGGCCTACAGAAAGCAGTTTTTATTTCCAGCTGGCACATTTCTGCACTCAAACGCTCAGCCATAATTTAGTTATTTCTTCCCTACATGTGGATTGTTTATTTACTTTACAAACTTGCACAGAAAATGCAACTGTACACTAAACCATTAGTATTCTGTTGGGAAGATTTGTGTTTTGTGTTGGAGGCAGTGCACATTAAACTCAAGGTCTTAATACTCCTTTGAGGCTTCTGAAGCCCCATGGCAACTCTTGAAAAGACTTTTATTTCTTCAGCATATGTAAATTGGATAGGGTGAAGTCAATGTGATTTAAAGCTAACATCTCTTCAAGAACTCAGATGAGACAAAGGTTTTATTAAATGAAATAACAGAGGAAATTAAAGTTCCACATTTCAATGTAATATCATCATGAAGATGGAAAATAATATTTAGCAAAATTAAAAGCACAGGCTTGAAATTTACATCACTCTTGATCTACATCTGTGCTTTTCATTTAATTTATCTGACATGCCCCATTCCTTCCAGGGGAATTACAGCATGAGATCTATTTGATATAGGGATATTAGCAAGACTGCATTGGGGTCACGCACTGATTTAGGCAACAACCTTTTCACTACATTAATTAGGCAGAGAAAACAGCAAATTAGAAAAGAAGAGTTCAAGTTTGTATCTCATGCAGGTCCTTGCCTACGCTTATAATTAAGTGCAATTTTTATATTCACAAACCCTATACTGTTATTTGAGAAGGCTCAGAAGGGGAAAAAAATATAGTTTTCATAAAGTTTTAATCCGAAAAATAGACTTGGCTTCAAATTATTTCTGTTTCAAAAGTGAGTCCACTTAATATTTACTGTGATATCTAATTTAAATGGCACTACATTAGGGCTTAACAAGGTATTCCTGTTTGTCAAGAGCTGATCTATGACCTGTGCCAGGTTGTGTGTCAGAAAATTCTGTCATTTTATATGTTCATAATTAATTGTTCAGAGCTCAAAATACTGCATTACGTGATAAAGTGTTTTATTTTACCAATTTGAAAAAACAAGGTAAGAGGGGGGGAAAGTAATGCAAAACTTGTTTACAGCTGTTTCAGCATTAATTAATAATTTTCAAGGGAGGAGGGAACACTGAGAGTGCAACCACTATAAAAGTCAGAAAATGAACTTTCATTCTTGTAGTCTTTTAGACTGTAATAGATACCAACACAAAACACTGGATCAGATGGTTAAGAACATCAGTTTGTGCCTTTTTAACCCTCCCAGGCCATTTTTACAACTCCATTCTATCAGCAGACATGGACAATTTCAGTGGATTGGAGAAAATTGCCATTAAAAGCTTCTCCTTACACAGACTCTCCTAGATCCAGGAAGATATCAAACTATGGATCTCAGCACCAAATCTGTCAATACAAACCTGCAATTCTGGGGCAGCTTTCAAAAAATGGCCTTCAGTACTTAATTTATAACAACAACATTTATATTAACTTTTAGATGAGCTTTTGTTTAAGAAGTACGAAGTGGAGCCAGGTGCAGAACACTGACATAAAAAAACCTCCCAGGATGAACTAGAACTTGCTCACTAAGAGAGACTTCAAGCATAATGCCATTTTCTTGATGCACATGAACTACCCTTGTCCAGGTATGATCACATAAATAATGGAAAACAGGGCTTAGCATAACTTAAATCTATCCTGCCTTTTCAAGAATCCAATCAGGCCACTTGGATTCTTTGGATCATCCCATTCCCTTCTGGGGACACCCAATGGCAGGGCTTACATTCTGAGAATGCTTCAGTGTCTAATACTAAATTCAGATTCCCATTTACCCCATTGTTTCCTTCCTTCATACTGGACAAAACAGGTACCACTTGTTCAGATTTATCTTCTTTGTGTCAGTTACTGACAAATCACAGTGGGAATTCCTTGTAGAAGTTAAATTTATCCTTCCAAAATGGCAACAACTTTTCCCTTCTGTTGAGATTGAAGAAAATAACTCTTGTGATTTTTTTTTTTTTCATTTTATTGTTGCTTTTTATTCCCTGCTATTATTTGAATTAGCTAGAATGAAACAAGTTCATTCTCTCTCTCAACATTTTTTTCCCATGGACAAAGGATCAACTCCAGATTATTTGCACCAGGTCACATTTCAAAACAATGTTTGTGCCTCATACTTGAACAGCACGGGAGGACAGAATGCTTGGAATAGTGGGAGAAATCAAATCAATTGGTTAATTGTTCAATTGGTTAATATAGAAAGGGATAGACTTGGTTCAGCTCCTCATGAGTGATTCTGAAAATGAATGCAATCTCGGCCAAGTGCTGCTGCTTATCAAGTGTGATAAAAATGTCACAGAATCCCAGAATGGGATGGGTTGGAAGGGACCTCAAAGCCCACCCAGTGCCACCCCCTGCCATGGGCAGGGACACCTCCCACTGTGCCAGGCTGCTCCCAGCCCCAATGTCCAACCTGGGCTTGGGCACTGCCAGGGATCCAGGGGCATCCACAGCTGCTCTGGGCAAACAGAGAAAATGCATAAACTATATAAAATAGTTTTGTAAACAGTCACAGTCTGAATGATTATCCTGAGCCTTCACACAGGTAAGGAGAAATGGAAAAATACAGCATTCTGACATCACCAGGCCATAAAAGCACAACAAATTGCTCTACAAAGCTGTACTGTATTATGGAGAGTGCAATTATTTTTTAGGTTATGATGATTTCTTAAATTTTTTAGAATTTTTTAAAGCTTACAGGTCAGTTGCTATTTAAAATGGAAATGAGTATATTTTAATTAAGCACTCCTTAAATTATGGGGCAAGAAGCCTCCTGCAGAGTACACAAATTTTCCTTTTTTTTTTGTTGGTTGGTTGGTTTTGAATATTAAACAATTGTGTGTTCACTTAAGTGTTATATACAGTTGCCAAATGGCACAATTTTTACAATAAAAATATTTTAAGTTTTCAAAACAGCAGAAAGCTGCAAGTCTCTGTTTCTATTAAAATCCACTTATTCCATTTTTCTGCAGTTTATTTTGTGGATTTGGCAAATCATTCCCAGGTGTACTGGCTGTAATCACTTTGCCTGATATCTACACTATCTCCCCTTAAAATTTAATGCATGATGGTTGAGGACAAGTGTGAAGAGTACAAACAGCACAGAGAAATAGCAACACATATTTGAAGACAGTTAAAGAGATTATTTCCTTATCATGACAGGGAAATGGCTTTATGCATTGTACATTCATTATCATTCTGCAAGTTCAGAATGCCATTTTCCCCCTCTCCAGAGCACATATATTTTACAATGATTCCTGGTTCCCATG
The DNA here is from genome assembly GCA_013397235.1 of Lanius ludovicianus. Classification (NCBI taxonomy): domain Eukaryota; kingdom Metazoa; phylum Chordata; class Aves; order Passeriformes; family Laniidae; genus Lanius; species Lanius ludovicianus. Next base: position 17,434 of record VYXG01009798.1, on the reverse strand, counting down.
TCCCAACACACTGAATAACACCACTGAAACAAAAATCAGTACTGAGCTTGTGGGATGGTGTGATTTCTATGAACTGCTGAGTATGATGTGTGTATGGCGAGGTAAATCTGACTGGTCACCTACAGAGAGGAGGGTGCTTTGGATAAAACAATGTTCTTCAAATTGCAGTGTCCTTATATGATGAATTTTTTACCATTGTTTCTATTAATCCCTTGGCCATTTCATTGTCTGACTACAAATACTTTCCTAGAGCCACAACTCTTAAATATTTGATAGAACAAAGAGTTGTCCTGTTAAGTAGGTTCAGCCAGCTACTGACAGAATTCTGCTCTGCTGTGCAGATCAAAGGGAAAACAAGAGCAAATCCCAGAATCCCAGGATCACTGAGGTTGGAAAAGCCCTCCAAGGCCATCGAGTCCCAGCTGTGCCCGATGCCCACCTTGTCCCCAGCCCAGAGCTCTGAGTGCCACCTCCAGCCCTTCCTTGGACACCTCCAGGGATGGGCACTCCAAAGCTCCCTGGGCAGCCCCTGCCAAGGCCTGAGCACCCTTTCCATGGGGAAATTCCTGCTGGTGCCCACCCTGAGCCTGCCCTGGCCCAGCCTGAGGCCGTTCCCTCTCCTCCTGTCCCTGTTCCCTGGGAGCAGAGCCCGACCCCCCTGAGCCCCCTCCTGTCAGGGACTTGTGCAGAGCCACAAGGTCCCCCCTGAGCCTCCTTTGCTCCAGGCTGAGCCCCTTTCCCAGCTCCCTCAGCCCCTCCTGGGGCTCCAGCCCCTTCCCAGCTCTGTTCCCTGCCCTGGACACGCTCCAGCCCCTCCAGGGCTCTCTGGCCATGAGGGACCCAGAACTGGACACAGCCCTCGAGGTCCCTCAGCAGGGCCAGCACAGGGGATGGGCCCTGTCCTGGTCCTGCTGCCACCCCAGGGCTGGGACAGCCCAGGTGCCCTCGGCCTCTTGCCCCCCTGGGCACCCCTGGGCTCATGTCCAGCCCCTGTCCAGCACCCCCAGGCCTTTCCCACCAGCAGCTTTCCAGCCCTTCTGCCCCAGCCATTGATGGGGTTGGTGTGACCCCAGGGCAGGACCCAGCACGAGTCCCTGGTGTCCCTCACACCACTGGCCTCAGCCCATGGATCCAGCCTGTCCAGATCCCTCTGCAGAGCCTTCCTGCCCTCCAGCAGATCCACACTTCCGTCCAAATACTTCGGGAATACTTCTGAATGTCATGCCAAGGCTGTATTTTCAGCTTCCCTTTTGCAACTTCACTTCCTTGCCATCACCCATGTCTGGGAACAGCAGGCTGATATCCCACGCCTGCCATCCGGACAGGAATGAACAGGACATGAAGGATTACCATGAAATTCTCACCATAAAGTCAATAGTCTAAGCCTTGAGGAAGGCCAGAGTTGAAGTGTTTCTCATAGATTTATGCCTTCATCCAGTTGAAGTAATAGTTTTCTGAGGCTGAGAGAAATTAGGGAACTTCATTAAAGCTGCCATCATGGATAAATTTTGCAACGAAGGCTGCGCACTTGATGGATGACGCTGTGTGCTTAAGTGCACTGTCTGATTTAGAGTTCAAACCTTTTGTAGTACACTCCATGAAGATAAAATATTTCGTACCACTGTGTTTTGGGCTCTATATTTTTGACAATATGTTTCATGCCTCATTTGCCACCAAAGTAATGAGATTTTAGTCAGTGTTCAAAGACTGACTTCCCATTTTTCATGGCAAAAACCCAAATGGGTTATTTTTCTACACTAGTATACTTCTAGTTCATTGAAGCCCTGAGGTATATGTGGACCTTGAGACAGCCAAAGTGTAAAACATTGACTTCACAACACAAAGACAAGAAGCAAAAACTCTGATCAATGCTTGGAGCTGCCCATTGGTTCCAAGGATATCGTTTCCCATTTACACTTTTCCCAAAATATCACAGTGCACTGATACAATAGAAATCTTGTCAGAAAACAACTTCTTGCATATCCAGGTATAAAAATATAGACCATGGACCATTTGTTAAGTGTTAAATTATTCTTCTCTCCCAACTCTAATTCTGCTTTCCCTAAGACACCCAGGAAAATATGGATTGTGAAACAACCAAGAAAGCATTGCACGAAACATTGAGGATAATTTCCCTCTTTTTCATAGAATAAATTACACTACAAGCAATTCTTCCCCTAAGTATTGAAATCAATGCAGTGTGTACCTGTATGTTCTGTCAAAAGACACAACAGCCTTTTTTATTTGCAGAAATGAAAGAGAGAGAAGGGATTTTCTGATATGTTTGCACCTCTACCGTGCAAACTCTAGCATGGTCTTTTACAATGCTCGTGTATAGTCCTAGACTAAATTCTGAATACAAAGATAAGAGGAAAGCAAACACAGCAGGAAAAAAAACACAGTGAGAAGACTGGAATGGCTGTTAATCCATCAGGCTTGCCTTTGAGTGGTTAACAAGGAATTTGCCCACATTGTGATCAACAGTACCAACAGTTTAAATTCCTAGTTTGAACAGGTAGGGAGTGAAATGCTAACTGGAGTACAAACAGTAAAGAACAAGGTAAAAATCCTGCTTTGTGCTGTAGGCCAGGCTGGCCATTACTGAATATCTGACTTAAAGCTTCACTTTAACCACTTTATGCTGTACAGAGCCAGGAAAAACACTAGAGTTGCAAGAGATTTATGAGATGCTTTAAAAAGATATGTTAAAATAATAATGGATTGCATGAGCTGACTTTTGTACACTATGGACTACAAAGCAATATTAGAAAAAAGGAACTGTCTGGTTTGAAAAGGAAGGTGTGAGCACTGTGGAAGGCTCTGACACTTCAAGAAAAGTCTAACAATCACTAATCATTGTTAAGAAAGGCTAAGTACTGCAAGCTCAATTAAATTAACAACCATCAATTGTAAAAAGAGTGTTTTTAAATGTAAGGAAAGTTTTAATGGCAGTTCCAGTGCTTCTGCTTCATCAACCCACATTTCCATGACCAAACCTCAAGCACAGATATTGATCACAGGCCACAACCTATTACAGGGCTTTTTGCAGCACGCAACACACAATATCGAGGGACTTTTGCATCCCTATTTCACCTCATTCCAGAACTGGGTATGACAATCCCCCTGTGTAAGAAGGACTCTACAACTACCAAGAGTAAAATCACAACCTGATCTGAGAAAATCACATCATGGGGACATTGATTTTAGAGGCTAAGAGATTTTTCTAAAGCACTTCCTTTCTGCACAGCTGTGCAGGAACAACATGGTATGGCTTTCTCCTGACTATTCAGGATGTAAGGGTGTGCAGGACTCCAGGACAAAACAAGAAGGAAAACTAGAATTAGCAACCAAACTGGCACCTGAGCTACAGCTGAACATTGTGGAATTATATTTGTAGCCTGTTCCCCATTCTCTCCTCGTTCAGTCCTAGGCAGTATTTCCCCCTATTCCACTGCAGCAGTGCACTGGAAGCTGGATGTGGGGATAGGAGCCTAGAGTGGCTGAGGATAACACAGAATAAGACTATGGAGCTGTCTAGCCTCTTCCCAGCCATTCTGGCATAACTCATGCCCATCTGTTCCCTTTCATGCTGCAGTCCAGAGGGAAGCAGATGGGACCTACTCTGCTCTCTTCTTCTGAAACTCATATTCATTATAACCTAATTTTTAAAATGACAGTCGTGCTGTCAGCAATGCTACTCAACCAATTTTTTTCCTTCTCTACAGAAAAAAAATAAACCTTACTATAATAGTCTTTGCCCAGAAGGGTCAAAACGTTAAAGAGACACTAACAAGTGAACCATCTTCTCATACCTGGGAGCAGTCTTGTTTCCATTCCAAACCTGAGACTGGATCTGGGCATGACTCCCTAACATGTGGTGTGGCTGATGCTCCTCTGATATTTTTCAGCAAAGACAGAGGAGGGAATGTGTTTTCTCCTGTGTCAGGAACTGCTGCCTGTTGCACTGCCTGCCAGATCTCCAGCTCTGCTCCTTCCCAGCGTTCTGCTCTCAGGGAAGCACTGTCCCAAGCACTTGGCTATTTCACCAGGACTTGTGTTTAATAAGTCTTTAACATGTATTGCTTTTCCAACGTCATCAAAAGACTACAGAAAAATCACTGGATGGAGAAATAGGGATGTTTTCAGCTTGTAGGTGTGAGTTTAGGCCTGTACTTTAAATGAATTTCATTCCATTTCATGACAACTTTCTGTATGGCCTCAATGTATAATGCCCCCCTCCTCTTTGTCCCTGAACTAAGCACACAGCAATTCTCTCCTGCCAGTTTAATTAGCAGTTTTCCATCTTATTTTTCAGGTGATTTCTTCTTTTGTTGGGCTAGAAAGAAGATAATACCATCAGCTATTATTTTCCTCCTATGCTTTTACTCAAGGAAATAATTTAATATTAAAAATTTTACAAACAGAATATACTCAAATCTGATGACTGCCACTATTTATTGGAACACATCTGAACATAAGTATCTATGAAATGTTTGACTTTTAGTATTTCCTTCTCTTATGCTGTGGGTATGTGCTGATTCAGGCATAGGTAATTGCCCATTAAAATGGATTTGATGGTCCTGTGTCAGATCAGTTCAGGTTCTACCACTGTCCTGTGGCACTTACACCTCAAGGAGCAAACATCTCCTTCTCATTGATCATTCCTATGCAGGTCAACCTGAAATAAATGAAAACAAATCATGATGGAAGAGACACATGACAGACAAGTGTTCACCCTTCTCCTGTTACCTTCAGGGCGTAACAGTGAATATGTGGCTGTGAATGAATAGAATTTTCCTTCTGTGCTCATCCCTGTGTGACTGGGGAGCTGTGGAACAGGAGAACAGGGCATAAATAGGTAACAAGGATAAACAGGGAGAAATGCTAGCAGACAGTCAGAAGTGCAGCTCATTAGCAAAGCTCCCACGACTTCCCTGTGCATCGCCCCAATCCAACCTACAGCCATGACACATTTTTCACACTGCTGCCTCTTAAACATCAGCCCTGCTGATTAATTCCTTTGTGTTGTCCTGACATATTTTCCTAGCCTGGTATTTTTTAAGTGGGTGGAAACACCAAAATATTGAAGAAGTCCAGAGTGACACAAGCCCAGAATCCTGCCCTTCATCTCCTTGCAATGGAATACAAAAGGACTTAGCAAATTACAGGTCTTCTCTTTGTGCTTTTTTCTCCCCATGAATTTGACCTCAGGTTCAGAACATGTCTTTATGCCTTCTGGTAAGCTTGCCTATTATCTAGGAGTATGCAGAATCTTAAACATTGCTCATTCCCCCAAGTAAGCTGGCAAACACTGCAGTCTGTTCCATATACATGAGGCTCTGCGTGGAGTGCTGATGAGTCGGGCACGCACAGCCCCGCTCTTGCCAACAGGCAGCAGTGGTTATCACTTCCCTTTCACACTGCCTAAGTAAATTATTTATTATGAGTTCAATTGAATTTTAAAATGCAAAAAAATATATTAGTTGCCTTAACTGGAGACTCTAATTTAATTGGGTTTTCTCCCTCTAAATGTTTGAGATATTTAAATGTAAGGATTTGAAAAGAACATTGAGGAAATATTTAAAAATAAAGCAGTGATACAGCACACGCTTTATTGCTGGAGTGGAAAGGTCTTAATTTCCAACATGTGATCATGCAGCACATGCAATTAGAGCATATCTAATACATATCCATATTCTGTTTTATAAAATATATTTAGCTTCTCAAATAAATGAGAAGAGTGTTCAGAGCTCCTGCAGAATTATCCTGCCCAACTGCACTATCAATTCTCTCATCCTCTCTCTTTCTCTTCAGGGTTATAAATCTTTGTTCCTCTTTGAAGAAGTTGCATTAATATTTAATTGGAAAACTTCATAAAATGTTAGAAAAATATTGCACCAAACACAGAGTAATGCCCAAGAGAGTAAACAGCAGGATTTGTGTTATGTAGTTTAGCTGTGCATTTGCATTTCCTTCTAATATCACTGACCTACTAAAAAAAATCACTCTCATTCTCACTGTGAACAGGAAATGTGGTTTTCTCTAAGGAAATTAAACCCATGGAAAAAGTCCATCTAAGTTCCCATTTACCTTGGGCATTATGAGGTGGGTTCTTAAAAGCCATGGGCTGGTTTTCAAGTCATTAAAGAAAAGCATAATTAAGTACTTAGCAATTTGTGATATATTTCATTGCGCACAACCCTTCTTTTGATTTATCAACACCAGTGCACTATAACTCTGACATTAAAGCTATTCAAGTACTGAAGACTAAGGCCTAGATTAATCTGAAATGATTTGACTTATTTATGACAGAGAAGTATCACTGAGAAGAATAAATAACTGAAAAGATTCACTTTGAGATGAGCAAATTTAAGGTCCATTCATGTGTGGCTTTTGATGTGTGCAATTCATGAATTGAACACATTTATGTAACATAGAGGCAGAGAGAATATGTGGCATTTATTAATGTATTAAATTTAATAATTGATAAACCCAGTATTCAGACTTTTGTTTTTAATTTAAAAACATATGACATCAAGGTTTACTTTTTAAATAATTGGGCTAAAAAAATCTGCTTATGTATCCAACTGCTTGAATTTTAATGCCCACATTAACAATTTTATAAAATTAAAACAAACATCTGCTCACAGAATTCGCTTCTCAGTGAAAATGTAGAGCCCCTTGTCAAACCAGTGAGAGTTTTGTGTGACAACTGAAGATCCAATCTTTTATACCAAGCACCCACTTCCCCAGCCAACCCCGTTTTTCCCTGATTTTGCAATCACTCAGATGTGACTCCAGAATTAACATCTGTGTCTGTGTAGTTTGAGCTTTTTCAAACACAGGCCTTGTAGTGATGTCTCCAGTGAGATCCTGCTCCATATCCCAAGTCCCACATGAGTACTTGTTCCAGTTTTGAAAGTCCAAGCTGTATCTTTCCTCCTAAAAGAGCTCTGTATTTGGGACAAGTACAGAATATGTAATAGAGGCTCTGTACAGATCCACTCTGCCTTAGAAGGAACATTTTATATTTTATCTTAACATTTTTTATTCTCTGCAGAGTAACTGAATGTGAAGTTTCACTTTTGCATGTACAAGTTTCTTTCTCAGATCAGAGCAGAATGAGAGAATAAATTCATCCCCTGCAATTCCCTTTGTCCAGCTTTTCTGCAATACTGTCCAATATAAATTGCCTTTTAAAATATTTGTCATTTTTTGTTTCAAAGTGCATTTCACCCTTAAACTGAGGAAAGCCTTTAGATTTACTGAACAACAGCCACTATTTTGAAACTCAGTAACAATGGATCTACTTCACTTGGAACTGAATCCAGGTATCTAAAATCCTCCTGAAAACAACATTCTTTCAAGTTGGAACACCATGGTCAACACATTAAAAAATATAATCACTACATTTCAAAGATTATGGCTGCATTTGATTTTTTTTTTACCTTCTCCAACTGCAATACCATGGTTTGCAAAATACCTTAGAATTAAAGGTATTTTTAAAGAATAAAAGGTGGAGACATTCAAGGGTTGGTCAAAGAATTATTATTTTATAATTTTACCATTTCTTGCTGAGCCTTTACATTCTCCTTTATTTCAGTGGTTTTTTTCTAATAGTTGTTTTTTCTATTCCTTTATTCACTTTTCTATTTTCTTCCCTCAGCAGCCATCAAAGATGTTGTGAAATTGTGCTTTTGCAAACTAACTGTAACTGATATGAAGAAAGAGATTTTCTGTGTTTAAAGAGCAGCAATTGATAGAAGACTGTCAGAAAGCAAACCAAATCTACTTTGTCCAGTTCCTGTTTTTGAACTGCTCTCAATTTTGCTCCTTTGTCATGTAAGTTACATTAATGTACAAGTCACTTCTGGATTTGGACTGTCATTATTTTCCATGATATTTGTTTAAAGGTTCAAATAAATCAGAAACTGCACCTGTCCTCCTACAGTTCTCAAGCTTTTGATCCTGTAATTCAAGTTGCCTCACTGGCACACTCCAGAATTTTGTTCCTGCTGTTACTGCAGTTCATTTCTGTGATTCATTATTAGCAGACTTTCTTGATGCTGATTTGTTTTTCCCCAAATAGTAGCATCTAGCATGTTATGCTCATCAGATCTAAGATCTCTGATCAAAATATCCGTGTGCCCAGAGAATTCCATTGCCTCCCGGGGAAAGAGCAGGGAAGATTCAGGTCTGCTACAAATTTTGCCCCCATAGTTACAGATAAAGAGGGAAGGGCACTTCAGTCAGGTCTTCACAGAACCCCAGATTCATAAAGGACCGCCCAGTGCCACCCCCTGCCATGGCAGGGATACCTCCCACTGTCCCAGGCTGCTCCCAGCCCCAATGTCCAACCTGGCCTTGGGCACTGCCAGGGATCCAGGGGCAGCCCCAGCTGCTCTGGGCACCCTGTGCCAGGGCCTGCCCACCCTGCCAGGGAACAATTCCTGCCCAAGATCCCCTCCAGCCCTGCCCTCTGGCACTGGGAAGCCATTCCCTGGGGGCTGGCCCTGCAGTCCCTGAGGAATTGTCCCTCTCTGGCTCCCTGCAGCCCCTGGAAGGTGCTGGGAGGTCTCCACACAACCTTCTCCTCTGCAGCCTGAGCAGCCCCAGCTCTCCCAGCCTGGCTCCACAGGGGAGGGGCTCCAATCCCTTCAGCACCTCCGTGGCCTCCTCTGGACTCACTCCAGCAGCTCCAGGTCCCTTCTTATGTTGGGGCACCAGAACTGCTCACAGCGTTCCAGGTGGGGACTCAGGGGAGCAGAGTAGAGGGGGAGAATCCTCTCCCTCATCTGCTGGCTGTGCCAAGCCTTTCCCAATCAGATATTTGGAAGTCTGACCCTTCCCTCACACAATTAAAGGTATTTCTCCTTTGTTGTCAGCGACTTCATTCCATCTGAGCCATCAGAGTATGTGCTAAATGTCATTTATGAACTGGATCTCCCCTTATACACATTTGTCTTATCCTCATTTACACTTTGAGGATTAAGGAGATTATTTTATATTTTTCAAAGTATGTAGCATACAATATTGTAGCTCTAGACATGAAAAGATTCATGACAAAAGCTCCAAAGAAAAGGCATTTTTATTTCATGAGTCTTTTTCTTTGCTGGCCTGTAGGTATAAAAATAAAAACACTCCTAATTAAGATGATCTTCTCTATACTGCTAAAATGAAAGTCAACATTACTTTGTTTTGGAAACAATGAAAAAGAAAAGTGTTTTTATTGAGAGAATGCTCCTGGGATTTTCTGGTGGCTGTTAGCTGGAATTAAAGAGAATTCTCAGTAGTTTCCTGACTTTTCCCAAAGCCACTAACACTGCTGAACAACCAGACAGCTGTCTGAGACCTCCCTGACAAACCCAATTCCAGTACTCTGCTGTTCTGCTTGTCAGAAATCAACCCATGTGCTCAAAAGAATCAGCATTTTGAGATGAAAAAACTGTTCTCCTGGAAAATCTCCAACCAGTCCTACTGATAACAGTTTTAAGAGCAGAGCACGATTTCCCTGTACAGCTGTCAGAAAACAGGTTTTACTATAATGGTTCAACAGGCAATTGTCTTTTTGTGAGAGCCCAACTGACAAAAATGTGGATTGGAGTTCATATTTTGTGTGAGAAACTGCGCTGCACACATTTGATAGAAATTCTGTAAGTGCTGATCAGATGTTACCTCAAACATGAATATTGTGTTGAAATTTCAGGGTCATAAAAATGAGCTCATGTTCCCAAGATTCCCCTGAAAATCCAGTTTCTGCCTGAAGCTGAGCACGTTTGGCTTGGTTAGGGCAGTTGGGTGTCCCAGATCATATCCATAAGAGGGATAAACTAAGAGGCACAGTGTATGAAGGCATTATGTTTAAAAACAAACAAACAAGCAAAAAAACTTTTCTTATCTTAGAATTCCAGCTGAATACACTAAACTTCAGAGTAACTTGGGGAAGCTCAGGAGAAAAAGCATCTTTGTCCACTTCTCTGAAGTGACAATGCTGTTGCAGCATTGCTGTAACTTCTCACAGTTGGAAACAATTTTAGTTTTGCAAGCATGAACCAATTTTATGCAAATACCTCTCACAATATAACAAATAATATCCAAGACACTGCTAACACCAGATCAAGTAATCATCTGAATTGCAACTAATGGGAATCACACTTCAGCGTTTATTTATGCCATTTACCATCAGTAAATTTTAGTAATTCATTTGAAAGGTTTAAAAGTGTGTTCTCTTCACCACTCCGTTCACAGTACTTATTTACTGTTCACTAACTCTTAGTGTAATTTCTCAAACATTTAAAACACGAAGATAAAAACAGAAATACAAACAGAAATTCAGCTCAAAACAACTGAAAGTCTGAAAAAGAAAGAAGTTAAGGACTCCAGGACAGAGCAGTACTGTAAGGAGAAGAGCAAGTAAAAGAGGAGAGAGAATGAAGAGTAAATTTTCAGTGAAATGTTCAGTGCTACTGGCCTGGAGATGACACAGGAGCTGTTGTCAGATCACAGGGCTCCATCCTGTCAGTATGAATCACTTACTCTGATCTATATGTTACACCAAATAAAAATTGAGTTGAATTACAGAATGCTCCTTCCATTTGGAGGGTCTGAGTAGTGTTTAAGACACTCAAACTTTGCTGACTGGTTTATGAAATCACCAAATCCCTTTACTGGCATTACGAACTCATAGCTCACAGCTGCCTGCTATTTATTCTGAGTATAATCTCCCTATTTTCAGGAACTTATAAAGTGCATATGAAAGGTTCCCCCAGGGACAAAACTCAGTATAAAACAAACCTCAAGCCTTGAGTGATTTATTTTACGAAATGATTGATAAAATAAGAAATCCACTGCTGGTAGTCTTGGCCTTGTTCAAACTGTAACAGAGACAAATGATGAATAGCTAATAGCAGTTCTCTGACTATTTAGGCTCCTGGAAATTGAACAAGAGCAAATACCCCACACATATATGGTCATCCCAAAAGGATCCAAAAGTCCTTTAAGAAACTTATGGTCTAAATTTCTCAGTGAGAAACATATCCTTAATGGAAACATGTGCTTATAACCTTTTAGAAATAATGACATAAAGATCATTATCTATGTAGTCTGTGTTAATAAATTTATAACTAATTATTTTTCTTTTTAAAAATGTTTTTTTTACTACTCACAAAATGCAAAGCAGACCATAATTCATGTGTTCTATATTTTCTTTGCTTTATAGCAGTTTTTGAGTAGTATCTGCAGGGAGGGCTCCGAGCAGGGCCCGGGCTCTGCTCCGGGGCCCAGCAATGGCACCAGAGCCACGGGCAGGGCCTGAGCCCAGGGAGCTCCCCCTGCACAGGAGGCACAACTGCTGCCCTGGGCAGTGCCCAGCCCTGAGCACATTGCCCAGAGAGGCTGTGCAGGCTCCTCCCTGGGGCTATTGCAGAGCCCCACGGACACACTGCTGTGCCCTGTGCTCTGGGATGGCCCTGCTGGAGCAGGGAGGTGGCACCAGAGGAGCCCCTGGGGGTCCCTCCAGCCTCACACACACTGCGGGTCTATGAGCAGATAATGAAATACGTAAACTCGGAATTATCCCTCCCCAGACATCATAAATTCAATGCACTGCCCAGCAGGGGCTCTTGGGAAGAGCAACTGTGCACTTTCCTTCCAACTTCCCCAAATAAAGGGCTCCTGGCAGTAAGAACCACAATAAGAACCATGCTGGTAAATGAACTCTCTGTGCTTGAACCCGACAGATAAATGGGCTCTACTGTTACCTGTACTGCTAAGGAAATGAGAAAAGTAAGACATTTAGTCCTCAAAGGCGGGAGCTAAAAGTTTATAAATCACAAACCTAGAGAGACAGAATCTGATTCTGTATGAATAGACTTAGACTGAGTTGGTTCCATCAGCCTTGCCTTCTTTAGTGGGAATTCTCTTTGGGTAAAGAAGGTTGCTTGCATTAGTCTGACTTTTCAAAGGAGCCTAAGTAAGGCAGGTAAGATTCACATATAAATTAATGTTCCTTTCTACTCGGGGACAGTCTGCAGTAATTTAGAGTAAATAAGAACAAAATCCTTCAGCTTTCAGCGGGAGAAAAAATAACTCAGGTTCCTTTGAAAATCCAACTTAAGCTCTCAAGAGGAGAACACAGCATAAATAATACCATGTTTCTTTATCAGAGCTCTTTCATCCATCCAACGCCTGGAATCCTATACCAAGCAGAGGTACCAGACAAGAGGGTTTGCACTTTAGGGTTAGAGTAATGAGGGCATATTTTGTACAGCCAGCCAGAAATCCCATCAGTAACTTTTTAACAACAATGGATGTGTCTGTGCTTCTTACTCAGGTAAATGTTCTCAATTCATCTGGCTATTGCAGAGCTCCACTATACATCCATATACTTACACATGGGGATTTGCAGCTTGATGCATGCATTTGCTGAATATTCAGCAAAGATTAATTTATTCAACAGTTCTTTTAAAATTTATTTTAGAATATAGATTGAAAAAGTGGCTGACCTGGTAAGAAACATTTTACATAGTGAAATACAAAGATTTTTTTAAGTATTCTTAATTTTTTTTAACAAAATAGCTCTGAAATCCATTGCCTATTTTTTGTTTCATAGAGTATTATAATTATGGCTATGACTCATACAAATCAACTTTTCAGATATCTTGTCATAAAATAAAGGTCAAGTCACAGAAAATATTAAAATAATTTATTTAAGACTATAAATGGTAACTTCCATTAGTTTTACTTTTGAAACACTTAGAGCTTATTGTTAAGTTAATTTCTGGTGACTGCTTCTAGAGCTACAACCTCAATGGAGCTGTAGCACGTGGCTCCTGCTCCACAAAGAAGGTCTTTATGACACACTCTAAAACGTTATGGCACTGCTGGAATTTCATCAGAGTTATCAACCAGTGGTGTAAGAAAAGGTCTGCAGTGCTCACCACCCTCTCACAACGCTGCCTCCTCCTACTTGCAATGACGCTGATCTTAATCAAAATGGAAGAGAATGCAGAGTGAAGTGTCATACAATCCAACTTTAATAATCTGTTCATTACCAATTAGCCTCGAGAATAAATTACTCTACTAACCAAGAAATTACCATACAAATCTGCACAGTCTCTGGCACTAGAAATCTTTATCATATAATTATGAGGAAATATTGTGTTTAATTAGCCTCAATTCAGATGGTTGTTGCCAGAGTTCAAATGAAAAAAGGCAAAAGGATGTTGATAAGTCCATCTGCTACCACAGCTTTTTGAGTCTTCCAGGTTTTGCTTCATATTTCTCTTCAAAAGGAGTGGCATAGTATAAGTGGAGCTCTTGGATGAACTGGTAAATAAACCCAAATAACACAGTCTAAAAACTAATCAATTAATGAGGTTTGACACAAAGGCCTAAACAGAGGCAATAAATATATCACTGTCACCTCTATATTCCCATCAGATTACTGTGACAATAGAATTTGATTACCTTTATTTTAAGGACTATCATTTAAATGAGTGCCTTCAACCAAATTAACCCTTATTTACCTCATAGATTTTTAACACCTGTATGAACATATAACAAAGTGTCAAGCAAAATTTTTTAATCAGCTACTGGAAAATATAATTTAAGAAAAATGGTTGCATTTTGGAATGTAGTTCTTATTAAAAGACATCTAGCAAAAGAAAGGTGTGGAGATAAACCCAGAGGCAGAAGAAAGGCATCATTTCCCCTCCCTCAGTGCTAAAGGACTAATCTTTTCAGTCTGGATGAGGGTGATCTCAACTATATCTCACCATGGTTGGACTTGATGATCCTTTGTGTCTTTTCCAACCTCATGATTCCATGATTCTGTGATTCTAAGGCTGTACAGTTAAATTTGGAGGGCTGAAAGGGATAGGAGTGTGGACACAGACACCTGGATCAAGAATCATGTACACATTTTTATTGTTCTTGGCAAGAGTTTCGTGCAGCTCACAGAAATCAGCACTCACANCTGGACATTGGGGCTGGGAGCAGCCTGGGACAGTGGGAGGTGTCCCTGCCCATGGCAGGGGTTGGAGAGGGACTTGATGAGCTTTAAGGTCCCTCCCTTCCCAAACCATACTGGGATTCTATGGTCCCTCCCCTGGGAAGATTCACATATAAATTATCCCTGGGAGAGGTGAAGGAGCTCAAAATCATAGGGTCATTTCCAAGAGGAAAGGATGAACTCCCAGGAGAACCCCGATGGGGGATTTTGGTTATGTTTCTTACACAGAGACTGAGTACATAACTCAGTTTCATATTTTGCCCTCACTGAATACCCAGCATTGTCAGAATTTGCTCAGTTATGGGATGTATGTGTCTTTATTAAAATAACTGCTGAATTAAGTGCCTACTAATGGCACATGCAACCCATCCCAAACCTGCAAGAATCCATTTTAAGTAGCCCCATCCTGCCCTCCCGGAGCAGAAAGGGCAGAATTCCCACGCCTGGCTGAGGCACTGCTGCATTCCTGGTGCTCTCCACTGCATGGCCAGAGCTGGTGGTCTCCCAATAAAGTCCAATTTTTTCACCTCAGTTTAATTTCTTGCCACAAATGCCCTGTTTTTTACACCTCTGAATTATTCCACCTGTTAAAGGGCCATCAGTCTGTGGAGAACGGGCGCCCAGGTGTACAGAATAATTCACCACTCAGGATTTCATTCAAAGTCCACCTTCCTAGTAGGTGCTAAGACTACAATTATTCAAAATGGATTTCACCAGAGATCGCTCCCATTTTTTCAAATCAGCTGTAAATATCATCTCAAACTTTTACATTTCATTTTACAAGCTAGGGCAGAGAATAATAGCTTAAAGACTGTGTAAGTGAAGCCTATACATATTTTTATTTCAGAGAATTTACTAATGAATTCTATAACTGGTGTAACACAAAAAGTGAGGGAAATGAAAACATTATAAGTGCCACAACTATTATTGCACAAGCTTTAGTAGACTGATACTGGAGGGCATGTTCAGCTTCTTTATAGTGGGAAGTAGTGCAAGCAACATTTCTGAGAAGGGATCTACATTTCAGTAATTTGTAGCACTGCAACTCTTCCTTTTTTTCCTAAATCTGCTCTGTGTCATTCAGGAGTGTCCTTTTGGAAACACGGCTTCTGCTTTAAATCATTCAGAGCCAGCAGCCAGAAGAAATACATGGCAACAGGGAAGATTCCTTATCTCATGGGAGTCAGACTCTGGAGGTGGAATCTTCAGCACACATTTCTCTCTGATATTCCTGGTTAAGCAACTACATGAGCAATGCCATTGTTGTTGTCTCCTTTGCAATTTAATTCGAATTCCCCAAATCAGAAAAGATTAATTTTCCAAGGTACTTCCCAGTTAGAAGAATGAAAGGTCAGTCAGCAAGAAGTTTAAAAGGGATAACCTTGTTCTGCTGAGGAATATGAGCCATATACTTAATTTTCAGCACCTTGGTGTTTCAAAAGTAGGTCTTGTTTCGGAATTGTAAGCATCAAGTTGAAACTTGCTTTCAAAGAAGAAGCAATATATAACATCTTCCTTGAGGAGACACGGGGTATTTTGGGTTGCATTCGTTACTGCAGTGGCTAAAAAGACAGGAATGGCAATGCCATGAGATATTCCTGACCTGCTTTCATACCTGCTTGCACAGAATCAAATAATTCAGGTTGGAAAATATTCTTAAAGTCATTGAGTCCATCCATTCCCAGCACTGCCAAGCCAAGCACTAACCCATGTCCCCCAGTGCCACATCCCTAGGGATTTTCAACCCCTCCAGGATGGGGACTCCACCCCTGCCCTGGGCAGCTGTGGCAGGGCTTGTCCTCAGCGATTTTGTTTTCCCTAATATACAACCCAATCCTCCTCTGGCACAAATCTTGGCACTGAAAGAGCTTGGGATGTCTTCAGACACTTGGCTGGATCTGCTAAAAGTCAATGCAAATGAGCACAGGGATCTCCCTAATAACACCAGATTTTAATCTTCGTTAAAACTTGCACCAACGAGCTTTGAATCAATTCGAATGGGGGCCAGGATTTCACCCCTAACTGAAAGGTTCATTTCACTTCACCTTGTATCCAGCTTGGATGTCCTGTCACCAGAAATGGCCACAATTTCAGCTTTTCAGCCAAAAGGAGGAATCGATTACACAATCTGCTTTTTTTCCTGCACTCTTTTCAGTACTATATGTAATCAAATTTGGTCACCAGTAGTGATGAACATTTCTAGCCTTTTCATACCAACGATTAAAGTCATATATATGAAGAAAAACTGCAAGGAATTCTGAAATCAGTAACATATGGGTAATAAGCCCCCAGAAGGCAGGGTCTCTCAAGGACAGTTTTTCTCTAGGAAGACAAAATGAACCAAGGTGTGGACTAAAACAGCTTAAAGGATAAATAACATTAAATTTCTGCTTTTGTGCCCTTCTAACCATTGAAAATATAGGAAGTGTTACAAGTAAGCCAAAGGAAATGCATTTGTAACTGTGTGGGAAAGGAATTATTAGCTATAATCCACGGTAAAGGAAAATGGAAAGAAATATTTCCTTTAAACTAGAAACAGATAGAGATATGTAAATATAGATCAATACTTAGGTATTGGGAGAAATCAGTATGCCAATAGATGCTTCTGTAAACAATTCTGAACATTGATTTTCTAAATTAAGCTATTTAGAGTTTGAATTGAACCGTGATTTTTATATATTATTGGAAATTTGAATACATATACATACCATAATTTTTTATTTACAGTGTGCTGTCGAGAGACTAGAGGGTAATTTTCCTGTCTGAATTTTGATTGAAAAATTACATTTTTTTTTTTTTAAATATAGCACAAAGGCCAGACAATGTTAAAAGTAGAAGAAATAAAAAAATTAGCAACTTAAGCAACACTTTTTTTTTCACGGTTTAACATTTTCTCCTGATTTTTAAAATTTTTTTGCTGTCAAAATAACCAGGTCACACTGCCCCTCGTGGAAGGAGCTTAGCATAGGAAAGAGAAGGCTCAGGTGTCAAAAAAAGTTATTAAGATGTAAAAATTTCCAGTGAAGCTGGGATGGTGCCAAACTATGTCTGGTGATGCCCAGTGACAGGAGAGCAGGCCATGGACACAAATGGAAATGAAGGAAACTCCACGTAAATGAGGAAAACCAACTTGATTGTGGGGATGGTAAAACCTTGGAATAGGCATCCCAGAGAAGCTGTGGAAACTCCATCACTAAAGATCCTAAAGATGAATTCAGCCCTAAACAATTCTGCCCCCGATTGGAGCATGGAGGGGTTGGATGAGACAATTTCCAGAGCTCCCTTCCAACTTGAACTATTCAATTTTTATTTCAACTGCATTTTCACCTTCAGTGAAGCAGAAGCATTCTTTGCCTACTCAGACTATTTATCCGAGTTATCACAGAGAGGTTTGGGCAGAAAGGGACCTCAAAGCCCATTCAG
>VYXG01009797.1:76605-87250 GCA_013397235.1 Lanius ludovicianus | reverse complement strand
TTTTTTTTTTTTTTTACCCTTAAAAAGGGAAACAAAAGATTTCCCTCAAATCCCCCGAGGACTTTGTTGATTTTGTGGGAGGTGTTTGGTTTCAGCCGCCCGGAGCCGCGAGCAGGTTGTGCAAACGTGCCCCGAACTCGACTTTATCCAACCCTTTTTTCTTCTCTCACCTCTGGCTTGGGAATTCCTTCCCCCGTACCCACGGAGGAAAAGCTCCGGAGCGCAGATCGCTCAGCCTTGTTTTAGGTGGAGAAAGGGAATTTGGGACGAGTTATGAAGGAATTGGAGAATATTCTGAGCTGGAAGGGACCCACAGGGATCCTCGAGTGCAGATCCCGCCAATCCCACCCTGCTCCTGAGGGGTTTGTCCAGAGCTCCTCCAGCTCTCCCCATTCCCATTTCCGCGCTCTTTTCCTGAGGGAAGCAAATCCCTCCCTTGATTTCTGCCTTTATTTGGGGGAGTTTCCTGGGATTTGCCTCATTTTCTTGCCGAACCTCCAAGGGAAACTCTCCGCGTTGTTCGGGATTCCAGGTGAGCTTTTCCCGGCTCCTGCAGCAATTCCTGGCGCAGGGAATGGGACCCTGCGGACCCCCCCAGAGCGGGGCAGGAAATCCCTGAGGATGAGGGGAGGGAAGGGGCAGGACCCGGAGTCCCCAAAGCCTCGGGGCCGCGGGATGAGGAGCGACCTCTGTCCCTGCCAGGGATTTTCCAGTTTGATCTGGATGTCAGGGATGTCCCATTTGGGAAGTGAGGGAGCGCTGGAGCGATGTGGGATGAGAGATAAAAGCTTAATTGCCTCCCGCAAGGCTTTTTTCAAGGGCTGCAGGATAAGGAGCTGTCGGGAATGGAGTGGGAAGAGGAGGGAGCAAAACCTTGGAGGGATTTAACCTTGGGAATACCCAAACTTGGACCACAAGGTGATTTTTGCCTGGATTATTCGGGTTTTAATTGATTTTTATTTTTCTTTGGCTCAGGTTTGGATGCTCAGGTGCAAATTGAGGACGGGAAAATCCAAAATACAAAGTGCGAAATGCCAAGAGAGTGAAAACACAATCTCACCAATTTGTTTTTATTTCCAAATAATTATAATAATAGTAATAATAATATTAATAATAAAGGCAGAAATTGATACCTGTGCTGGGACTTACTAAGAAACACAAGTCAGAAATAAATCTCAAAACTATAGGAACCCAAAGCATTAAATAGTGTTCGTCCAAAAGCACAGGGATGCGCACGGACCCCGTTTTCCCGTTATCCTGAGGAAGAAAAGCACTGTTCACATCCTGGAGGAGAAAGGAAGGGCCAGACTCCAAATTCNGGTTTGCCATCCCGCACCAGCACCGGCACCGCCACCCTGCGCGGGGGCAGCGCGGGCAGCGCCGGGCACCGCTCCTGCCGCTGCCTCTTGCTCTTGTAGCGCCGGTTCTGGAACCAGATCTTCACCTGCGTGGGGCTGAGCTGCAGCNTAATAAAGGCAGAAATTGATACCTGTGCTGGGACTTACTAAGAAACACAAGTCAGAAATAAATCTCAAAACTATAGGAACCCAAAGCATTAAATAGTGTTCGTCCAAAAGCACAGGGATGCGCACGGACCCCGTTTTCCCGTTATCCTGAGGAAGAAAAGCACTGTTCACATCCTGGAGGAGAAAGGAAGGGCCAGACTCCAAATTCTTGTGTTTATTAATAAATAATTCAGAGGTGTTGGGTGCCCAGAGCCTCAGCACCGTGGTGGCAGCGCCCTCCTCTCCCTTTCCAGGGATGCGACCACAGATGGAACTGTCCCGCTGTCCACACCGGCAGAAATCCTTGGATTTGGCTCCTGTCTCCGTCAGGGCTTGGCTCTGGCGCTTTCCTGCTGCCTCTTCCCTTCTCCCCTCCCGNAACCAGATCTTCACCTGCGTGGGGCTGAGCTGCAGCAGCAGCGCCAGCTGCTCCCGCTCGGGCCCGGACAGGTATTTCTGCCGCTGGAAGCGCCGCTCCAGCTCCAGCACCTGAGCCTGCGAGAACAGAACCCGCGGCTTCCGCCGCCGCCTGGGCAGCGCTTGCGGCTCCCTCGGCTTCTCCTCCGCCTCAAAGCTCGGCCCCAGCAGAGATTTTCCTGCAGCCGGGAGAGAAACAAAGCAAAGTCAGACCCCAGTGCAGCGAGAGGGTGTTTCCAGAGCAAGGGTCAAACTGGGAATGGCTCCTCTTGGGAATAGCGTGGAGAAAGGCTGGTAGTTCATAAAGTCGAGGGTGATGGTTGAGAAATATAATATGAATTTTTCCTGTGATATTTATTGAGAATTCCAGAAAATTGATAAATTTCGTATGAATTTTCCTGGAATGTTTACTGATAATTCAAGAAATTTCCCTATTTTCTAGAAAGAATCAGGCTGTTACACGAATTTTGGATAAAATCTCCTTTCCCCCCCCGCCTCGTAATGACTCCTCTGGTGTTTTGGGACTGCCACCGTTGCCTGAGGAGCACAAGGAAAAAGGGGGACACAGCAGGTCCCCAAACCCCAAATCAAATCCCCTTTCCCCACCATCCTGCTCGGCAGGGACGGAATCCGGACCCCCCCAGGATCTGCCTCCAGCTCCAGGGAAGGAGAATCCCACATTTCTCTGAATTTCAGCAGAACAAAATTCCCAAAGGGGCAGGGAGCGGAGGAGGGGAAATTGCCAAATCTGGGAGAAGAGCAGAGGAGCTGATGGTTTGGGAGATTTGGGATTTATTGGGATTTTGTGCGGCACGGGGGCAGCCGGGATCAGGTCCAGCTCCGGCTGGGATGCGCTTGGAGACCCCTCCAGGCAGAGCAGGGAGTTCGCGAATTCCAGGGGATGCTGCGGGGTGCTGGAAGGCTCTGGATGAAGGTGGGAAGGGTTCCCGAGCTCCCCGAGCTCCCCTCTCCACCTCTCTCCCTCCGCATCCCAGTGCCTCCCACTGCTCCCGCTCTCCCCTTACTGGTTTCCAGTTTTCCCGCTCTGCAGGACGTTGGGGAAACACGAGCAGAGGGAACTTTTGGGGATTTTAGCTGCGGGGAGAAGCGGGACAGGTCCGATCTCCTCTCGGGGACGGCTCCGGAGCATCCCCGCGGCTCCTCTGCGCTGCCGGGGCCGGGCGTGCCTCGGTGTCCCCAGCGGGGACAATTCACGGAGCGCGACACGGGGGTGACATCGAAAACGGGGCAGGAAGAACCCCTCGATATCCCATATCCACCGCCAGCTCCATCCACCCCGTCCCGTTCTCCCGAGGGCAGCCGGAGCTGCGGGGATGCGCGGGGGATGCGCGGGGGATGCGCGGGGGATGCGCGGCGCCTCCAGGGCGCACCGGGATGCCCGAAAAATCCCCCGGACAACCACAAAAACCCCAAATCACAGGAGGAAAAAAGGGGGGGAAAGGAAGAATCCGGGACGGGCGAGTGCGAGGTTGCAAGGCTGCCCTCGGGGTTTTGCTCCGGGGGTCCCCCCGGTGTCCTCCTCCGCCTCTCCTCTCCGCAAGGTCCCGCGGGCACTTACGCGGCCGCGGCTCGTTCNGGGAGCAGGAGGAGCAGGGGAAGGAGGGGCAGTCCCCGGGAGGGCTCTCCCTGCCCCTCCGGCTCCCCATGCGCTGCGAGGAAGGAGCAGCCCCTTCCCGCCGTGTTTCCAAAACAAGGGAAGCGGGAAGGAGCGCAGGGAGGGGGCAGAGGGCGCTGGGCTTTGGGCTGAGCCGCAATAAAACAAATCGAGTCCGTTTTAGCTCCATTAAGGTCGCATTAGCGAGCGGCTCGGCGAGATAAGCGCTGATAAGGAGCGCAGACCACCAAGCTCCTGCGGGAGGGGAGGGGACACCGCAGAGCCCTCGCGACGTGGGGACAGCTCCGGGCGCCGCTTCCCTCCCAGTTTGTCCCAGCGCTGCCTTGGCGGGCGGCCGCTGAGCTGGCAGAGCCGTGCCAGGGCACGGAGAGCGCTCAGGGCACCCCACGTGAATTTGGGGAGCGGGGTCGGGGTCCTGGAACCCCGTGGGGCAGCGGAGAGGGGTCCTGGGGAGCCCCTGGGGTGATGCTGGGCCTTATCTGAGCGCAGGGAGCGGCGATTTCAATTAAAATTCCTGGCCGGCCTCAGGGCTGGTGTTTGCTGACAGCCCTGACAGAGCCGAGCTCGGTGGTGTCGGGGCTGGGTCGGGGTCCCCCGCCCCCCAAAAGGGCCCGACCGGCCCGGGAGGGGAGGCTGAACAAATAAACTGCCCCGAAGCAGGCAAGGAAACGAGGGAGGGAAAATAAATACGGTGGCTCGGGGAGAAAAGTGCCCGGAGCCCCCCCAAGGGTCGGTCCCGGTTCCTGGGAAGGGGCCGGGTCCATTCCCAGCCCCCGGGCCCGTGGGTTGAGCTGCGGGAGCTTTCACAGCCACGGCACATCCCTGCTTGTGGGATTTTTGGAGGGCATCTGCCGGCCCCAGCCTTGCCGTGCCTCGGCCGCTCCTGTTTCCCGGTGTAAGTGGGAATTTTCTCTGGTCACATCCCCGGAATCTCTGAGCTCACCTCCCCTGGGGGGGTTCAGGGCTCAGCATCCCCTCGGCATCTCCAGAACCCCTTTGGTGGGGGACGCCCAGGTCCTGCTCAGTGGTTTCTTTCCTCCTCCATTCTCCTTCAAGATGCCTTTTTTTGCCTTTCCCCCCTCTTTCCTGGCCTTTTTTTTTTTCCTCTTATTTCTCTTTTTTTTTGGCCTCTTCCCCCTTTTATTCTCTTTCTTTTGGCCTTTTTTGCATCTTCTTTACCCTTCCCCTCCCCTTTAACCTATTTTTGCCCTTTTTTGCCACTTTCCCCTGATTACACTTGCAGCCCACACCCCCAAATCCCAAATCCCACAGAGGAACGCGCTCCTTCACCCATCCCCGGCTCCTCGGGCTGGATCCTCCTGCCGTGCCCGGCCCTCCCGGGGTCCCCAGGGCGCGGTTTCCCTGCTCCAAACCCCCTCCATGAATCCAGCACCGCATCCCGCTCCCATCCAATCCTTTCCCGGAGCCCGGCGGGATTCATGGCCACGTCTGGAAGGTTTGTTTGGGGCCGGAGCAAACAGGCGGTAATTTTACACCTCGGCTCGCTGCTGGCGCCAAGGTGAAATGCTTGGCTGGGATCGAGACGAGCAGGAAGGAATTGGGGGAAGTGGCTTCATCCGCCCCTAATGACTCCGGGATTAATGGACAGCCTGGATTTGGCTCTCGGGACCCGCGCAGAGAAGAGGCGCTGGGTGGGCTGAGTGCCGGAAAAGGGATTTTCACGGGAAAATCGGGAGAAATCCATGGGCACGGCTGGATCGGTGGCCCAGGATGGCTTTGGGGCCGTGCTGGCCGCGCCCATCCCTCTCCATGTGCATCCCACAGGTCACATCCAGCCCTCCCTTGCTGGCAGACGGCTCTGGAGCATCCAGAGGCTTGGATGAGGCTCCTAAATCACCTCACGGGTGCTCCCCCAACAAATCCTCTTGCTGAGCCTTCCTGGAGCCTTTTGGGGTTTTTTCCAGGGGCATCCAGGAGAGATCAGACCATTCCCAGGGGGATCAGGCCCGTCCCAGGGGCATCAGGCCCTTCCCAGGGGTATCAGACCCTTCCCAAGGGGGTCAGGCTCTTCCCAAGGGGGTCAGGCTCTTCCCAAGGAGATCAGACCCTTCCCGAGGGGATTAGACCCTTCCCCAGGGGGATCAGACCCTTCCCAAAGGGAACAGACCCTTCCCAATGGGGTCAGACCATTCCCAGGGGGAATAGGCCCGTCCCAGGGGGATCAGACCCTTTCCTGGGGGATCAGACCCTTCCCAATGGGATCAGACCCTTCCCGAGTGGATCAGACCCTTCCCAGGGGGTTCAGGCCCTTCCCAAAGGCTCAGGCCCTTCCCAAGGGGATCAGACCCTTCCCAAGGGGATCAGACCCTTCCCAGGGGGATCAGGCCCCTTCCAAGGGGATCAGNGGATCAGACCCTTTCCTGGGGGATCAGACCCTTCCCAATGGGATCAGACCCTTCCCGAGTGGATCAGACCCTTCCCAGGGGGTTCAGGCCCTTCCCAAAGGCTCAGGCCCTTCCCAAGGGGATCAGACCCTTCCCAAGGGGATCAGAACCCTCCCAAGGGGATCAGATCCTTCCCAGGGGGATCAGACCCCTCCCAAGGGGATCAGACCCTTCCCAGGGGGATCAGACCCCTCCCAAGGGGATCAGACCCTTCCCAAGGGGATCAGACCCCTCCCAAATGCTTCCCAATGCTCTGGACAGGAACATTCCGTCCGGGAGCTGCCCCGGGGGAATTTCTGGGAAGATGCCTGAGAGGATCCATCACAAACGGCCATAAATCACCGGCCCCATTGGGCGGGGGGTTAATCCCGTTACAGCTCCGCGGGGCCATGACTCCCCTTTTTAACCAGGTTAGGTGAAACCGGGAGAAAGCCGCTGCCGGCCTCCGCCGGGATGGAGCGGGAGGATTTCCATGGCAGCGGCGCGATCGGCGCTCCCGAAGTATCGGATTGCGGGAGCTATCGCTGGGATGCATCAGGAGCCCGATGCGGCGTCCGAGCAGCATCCGAAGCTCTGGAAACTCGACGCCGCCTGCCAGGAGCGCCAGCACCTCTCTAAGCGCTTCGTTCCTGCCAGATTTTGGGGTTTGAGCGGTCAGGAGTGAGGGAATAATGGGAATATTGACGTTGTGGGTGTGGTGGGAATAAAAGGAGTGAGGAGAGAGGTGGATGGACAGGGGCTGCAAGCACAGAGCTGCGTGTGGGCACCTCCGAGGAGTTTGGGGAGGCTTTGGTGCAGCTGGAATGAAACTTAAAAGGGTTTTCTACATCCTCGGCTTCTTCCCAGCTGCTTTCTGTCCTTTTCCGTCAGCGGGATAAAACAAAAAGTGCAGAGAAGGGGAGTGAGAAGGAGCAGCAGGGGATGAGGGAAGGAGATTCCTTCCCCAGGGCTTCCTAATAAACATCAGGGGAAGAAGCAGAAAAAGGTGCTTTGATTCAGGGTCTGTGGGATAAAAACATGGAGCTTTAGTGGGTTTTTATTGAAAATCTGCTTGGTGGCCCTGGGATCTTCCCTGCCCGGCTGGGTGTCAGGACATCCTGGTGAAGCCCCAACCCGGGGCGAGCTCTCATCTCCTGTGCTCCATTTAATCTCTTTCCCCCCCATTTTTCCATTTTGAGCACTTCCCCAGTGCTCTCCCTCACTGCCCCCTCCCACTGGGTTTTATCCCCGTTTTTTAACCCATTATTCCTGGATTTTTTAGGAGCGGTTGGAATCAGGGGGATGACAGGATTTCTCAGCTGCTGCTCCAGCGATTTGTGCTCTCAGGGCTTTGGGATGGACTCAAACCCCAGCGCAGAGCCCTGGCTCGAATCGTGAGCCAGCAGTGCCCTCTGCTTGGCCAGCCAGGACGTGCAGCTTTGCTTCTCCTCCCCATCCCAAAACTGAGGTTTGGAAAAGTGGAAAACCCCCGCTGTGCTCCTGCACCCGCCCCGTAATCCCGTTCCTGGATATTTTAGCCCGATTTCCCCGCTTTTTCCCTCTTTTCCCCCAAATCAGGCCTGGAAGCCGCCGGGTGCGGCCTCATCCTCCTCTGCCTGGGTGGCTGCAGAGGGATGAGCCTGGAGCAGAATTCCCTCCTCTTTGTGTTTTCTGGGATTTATCCCAATCCCCAGGGAGGATTTCAGGTCGGGGAGGGGGGGAGCCAGCGAGGGAGGGAAGGAACGGGGAGATTCCAGGGGGGAGAGGTGGGAGAAGGGAGGAAGGGGGATATTCCAGAGGGAAAAGTGGGAGAAGGGAGGAAGGAACGGGGAAATTCCAGAGGGAAAAGTGAGAGAAAGGAGGAATGGGGAGATTCCAAAGGGGAAAGTGGGAGAAGGGAGGAAGGAACGGGGAGATTCCAGGGGGNAGGTGGGAGAAGGGAGGAAGGAACGGGGAGATTCCAGGGGGAGAGGTGGGAGAAAGGAGGAAGGAACGGGGAGATTCCAGAGGGAAAAGTGGGAGAAGAGAGGAACGGAGAGATTCCAGAGGGGAGAGGTGGAGCAGGGAAGCTCCGGGAGCTGCGGCGCGGTGGGACACGGAGCCTGCGGTCAGCAGGTGGCACAAGAGCCGTGGCTGAGCGGTTGGAAAAAAAAATCTTGGGATAAAAGCTCTGGATCACCCTGCAGGGCCGAGCAGGAGACCGGCGCGGGTCCCTTCCAGCCTCGCCCGTGTCTCCCGGAGATTCCCGGCAGGAAAAGGGTTGGAGTATCCCAAACTCCTGATGGGAAACCACCTCAGAGGGTGGTGAGGGGCTGGGTAGGGTGGAATTCCCAGAGAATCCGTGGTTTCCTCATCCCTGGAAGTGCCCAAGGAGCAGCCTGGGACAGTGGGAGGTGTCCCTGCCGTGGCAGGGCTGGCACCGGATGGGATTTAAGGTCCCTTCCCACCCAAACCATCCCAGAATTCCAGGATTCTGGGATTTTGAAGCCATGGCAGATACGCTGGGATTTGCTTCCCGCTCTGGAACTCCGGCCCCATCTGTTGGGTCTGGGCTTTGTTTTGCTTTGGGTTTGTTTCTGTTGAGTGGGGGATTTATTTCCATTGAGGAAAGATCCCTCAGATTCCTAAAACGGAGCTGGAAATGTCTGGATTGAATCAACTCCTAAACCCAGCAGAGCTGCTTCATTTGCGTCTCTCTGATGTCATCTGGAGAAGCCCCACGCTGAAATCCCCAGCACGATCCTGATTCAATCCCAACCCAACATTCCCGGGGCAGGGGAAACGCCTCCGGAGTTCCAGCGCTCGCCTGGCCGAGATTTCCTCACCGTCCCTCTCCCCACCCTCCGAATCCATCCCGGGCGGGGAGGTGTCCGAGGCTGCTGGAGGTCACCCCGAGCAGCCCAGGTGGGGCTGGGCCTCCCTGGAATTGAATTTGAACCCTCAAAATTAAATACAAAAAAATTCCTCACCTTCATTTTAAAATCCTTTAGGTTAATTAAAAAAATTTTAAAAAGCCACAGCTCCGAGGGGATTTTCCAAAGAGGAAGAGGCTCCTTCCGACCCCAAGGGAGGGGCTGGAAACTCCTCCACGAGTTTCGGGAATTTATCCACAGGTTGTGGATGGCTGGGAGAGCTGGAGCATCCCAAGAATTCCAAACTGGGATTGTGCCTCCCGTCCCAGGTGGAAGGGGATGAAATTCCCTCAGGCCGCAGCCGTGTCCGGACTCCATTTGAGGGATAAACCCAAATCCAGCTGTTGGCTCCCACTGCTGCCTCCATCACACAGGGAATAACCCAAACTCCACTCCCAGAGGATTTTCCCTCCCTTAATTTTATAAATCTTGCCCAATTTTGGGGGTTTAGGGCCACCAAAACACCACAGGCAGCGATTCTGAGGCACCTGCACACCCTTCACTCCCAAGATGAAGCCCTGGGATGGAATTCCCAGAGAAACCGAGGCTGCCCCAACCCTGGAAGTGCCCAAGGGCTGGGAAATCTCCCCCGGCCCCACAAACCTTGTCCCGCTCTCCTTTGGGATGGGGAAGGGCTGGAGCAGCGTCCCGGCCCCGCCGGGGGGGAGAGCCGGTGACAGATGGCACCTTGCAGGGTGACAAATGGGACCCTCCAGGGCCACCCCACAGTCCCGAGGGCAGAGCGGGGGGAGCTCAGCTCACTTAAAAGGCTTTTAAAAATACCCCAAAGTTTCTTTCTTTATTTAAAAACCTCTTAAAAGAGCAGCTGCCTGCCGCGAATGCCGCTCATCCCGGCCGGGCTCTATCTTTAGAGCGGTGCCAGCAGCCCCGGGACACGTCCGGCTGCTCCCGGAGCCTCCCGGGAGGAGCAGGGCCGGGGGGGGAGCCAAAAATCCCCAAACCCCCCTGGATTTTGGGGTGGGATTGGTGAAATCAGCCCTCGGTTGCCGGCTCGCTCTGAACTGGGAATGTTGGTGACCCCGGAGAGGTTTTTGGGGAGAGGGTGAGGACGAGCTGGGATGGGGATACGGATCCTGAGGGGCTTTGCTGGCTCAGTTTGGGGGGGTCCCAACGCCATTTTCGGGGAAGTTTGGGGTGGATTTGGTGAAATCAGCCTTTCCTCGCCTGCTGGCTCGGAAATGCCGGTTTTGGTGACCCCACAGAGAGTTTTTTTTGGGAATGGGTGAGCAGGAAAGGGGATGTGCATCCTGAGGAGCTTTGGGGTGTCCCAACCCCATTTTGGGGCAGTGCCCGGCCCAGTTTGGTTCCTCGCTGCCCAGTACCGGACTGGGACTGAAGGAACCCCCCAAGGGCTGCAGAGACCGGGCCCAACCCCTTCCCCTCCTCCCCGCCTGCCATCCCAGCTGGAATTTGGCCATTCCCAATTTTCCGGGACAGCTTCCCTGGGGCAGGGAATGTTTGGGGATGTGGTTGGGACAGGGAGCTGAGCTGGTGGAAATCTGGGATCACGATGGAAGAGCAAGAAATCCAAGGAAACACCTGGATTCTTCTGGAACTGTTCACATTTAGTCGGTTTTATTATTTTTTAAAATGGAATTCTGGGTTTATTTATATTATTTTATATACGGGTTTGTTGATATTATTTTATTTATATTCTTTTATATATTTCGTTATGGTATGTATTTAATATTCTATATTTTATATATATTCTATATTCTATATTCTATATTCTATATATTTTATAATTTTCATTATATAACTTTATCAGTA
>VYXG01009797.1:61887-76599 GCA_013397235.1 Lanius ludovicianus | reverse complement strand
ATAGTTCATATTTTAATTACATTATTTTAACATAATTTTTTTCCATTCATTTATATTATTTTATTTCTGTTACATCATTTATTTCTATTTATTTTTATGGAATTCTGGGATGGTTTAGCTTGGAATGGACCTTCAAACTCATCCCATTCCAAGGATTTTCGTGCCTGTGGCTTCTCTGGGATGGTTCCCTGTGGGGCCATGCCCTTCCCGTTGTCCATTTAGGAATAAAGGCTCTTTTAGGGAAAGATCCAAACCCCTTTCCCAGATATTTACCCAAGAATCCGGGCTCCACCCCACAACCCAGCGCCCCATTCCCAAGGAGCACCCATAAAGCCAACACCAGCTCAGAAAAGGATGAGAAAATCCCCCGAAATCTCCCAGGATGAATTCCGGGAGCAGGAATAAAAATAACTAAATAAATAGCCGGGCTCCTCCTGCTGGATCCGGCCCTGGATCCGCACCGGAGCTCCGGATCCCGCCGGGATCGGGGCACGCCCGGGGATTTTCGGGAGCTGGGGATTCCTCCAGCCCAAACTCCCGCCCTGACAGGAGCCGGGATTTGTTTTCCCCCGAAGGAAAACGAGCCCTGGAGGAAAAGCCACGGCACCAAGCGGGATTTCCTGCCGGTTTCAGAATCCTCCACCAAAGGATTGTTTTTCTCTTTAGGAAAACAACAGACCCAGTTTGGGTTTGTGCGTTTGGAGGCGCCGCATCGGCCTGGAGCGGGGGAAGGGCAGGAGAGGGAAACTGGGACCCACAGGGAACAGGGCCCGTCCTTGGGAGCCCCAATCCAGCCTTCCCCGGACTAACACTCGGCTTAAAATCCCAAACCAGGCAGGGAAAACTGACAAAACCTCCCCGTGTGTGTGGAAATAACCCCAACCCCAGCAGCTCCGACGGGTTTTGCTGGTTTTTCCAGCCGGGGTTGGAATAAAACTCCTCAGCTTCCCCCAGGGGTTCGTGCCTGGGGTTCTCCAGCCTCTCCTGCTGGATCCGGGGCTCCCAGAAAACCTCTCTGAAGTCCTTTCCAACACCAGTTTTGGCTTTTTTTGGGGGGAGGAATCAGCCTTGGGAAGTCCAGCTTTGTGCGCTGCATCGTCTGCGCATTATCGAGCCCAGATCTCCCTTTCCAGGAGTTTTTTATTCATCATCGAGCCCAGATTTCCTTTTCCAGGAGTTTTTCTTCATCATCGAGCCCAGATTTCTTTTTCCAGGACTTCTTCTTCACCATCGAGCCCAGATTTCCTTTTCCAGGAGTTTTTTCTTCATCATCGAGCCCAGATTTCCTTTTCCAGGAGTTTTTCTTCACCATTGAGCCCAGATTTCCTTTTCCAGGTGTTTTTTCTTCATTTTTGAGCCCAGATTTCCTTTTCCAGGAGTTTTTTCTTAATTTTCGAGCCCAGATTTCCTTTTCCAGGAGTTTTTTCTTCATCTTTGAGCCCAGATTTCCTTTTCCAGGAGTTTTTTCTTCATCTTTGAGCCCAGATTTCCTTTTCCAGGAGTTTTTTCTTCACCATCGAGCCCAGATTTCCTTTTCCAGGACTATTTTCCTCCCAGTTTTTCCACCATAGAGCCTGGTTTGATCCCTCTGCTCCTGCTCTTTTTTTGGGGAATTCAACCTCTTTTGTTACCAGCACTGACCTAAAAGTGTCCATTTTATTCCCAACTCTGAAAAAGTTGTTGAAATTCTGGAATGTTGGGGGCTCCAAGTGGAAATGTCCAAGGGAATTTCCAATAATGTCAATAATTATGTCAATATTATAATTAATATCGTTAATATGGCTATTAATATTAACATTATGGCAATAGAAATATTAATGTTAACATTAATATCATAATTAGAAATATTAGAATTAAAATAACGATTAATATCAACAATAATATTAGTATTAATTATGCTGCAGCAGTAATGGTAATAATGATGATAATCATAATAATGATAATGATAATGATAATGATGATAATATTGATAATATTGATGATGATAATGATAATAATGATAATGACAATGATAATGATAATGATAATGATAATAATTATGCAACACCAACAGTGCAGGGGGTGGGATGAGTTGATCTTTAAGGTCTTTCCAACCCGAACCATTCCATGATTTCATGACAGGAGATCTTTTATTAATCCAGTTATATTCCCAATATTTATTCCTACATCCTCACACGATGGGGAAAATGATTTTTTAAACTTTCAGGGCATGAAATCAGAATTAATCTCCCACTTTTCCTCTGCTGATTATGAAACTTTATTTTGTTCTTCCAGTGGAAATCCGAGCTTTCCCAACAGAAATCACATGGAAATCACAGATCCAGGGGTTTTATTTCCCTGCAGTTGCTTTGCAGCTGCGTTCATTAAAAAGTGGTTCTGCCTTAATTAGCAGGAGGAATAAAATGCAATTACCAGGCCGGGCCAGTGCCAAAGGATTTATTAAACAGCCAGAGGAGATGGGAGAGCTCTGATTCTCAATCCAAGGGAAATAATCCAAGGAAAATCCAACATTTTTGTCCTGCTGGAGCCACAACCACCAACCCAATAAAGACTCGGACACCAAAACCCCTTAAATTGGACATTTTATTTCACGGCAGAAGCAAACCCAACGTAGGCCTCATTAGGTTGTGCATCTTTAATTATAAAAATAAGCAAAGAAAATAACTTGCCTCTCTCTCTCCTGGCTAGGATATGTCTCAAATAACCTTTAAGGAACGCACGGAGCTTTACAAATGTCATTTCAACAATAAATAAAGACATATTCCAGATATGCTCACTGTTTATTCCAGTACTCAGCAAGAAAATAAAACCAACCCAAACCCACACCCACCCCCCCAAAAAAAAACCCCCAACCCAAACTCTCTCCCTTTTCCCTTTCCTAGGTCTCTTTAAATTATAAATACAAATAATGCAGATTTAGGATGGCACGACAACATCTAAAGTGCAAACAAATCGCCATGAGATTCATGCAAACCTTCCCAGAGAAGCCCCTCCCGCCCCCCAGAGAAAACCCCTGTGTGAGACTGAAAAAAAAGTGTCAGAGATGAGCTCCGAGGTGAAACTGCTGGACTTGGTGGTGGGGATCGTTCCCCTGCCCAAGGGTCTCTCACACCTCAATCCAAACCCTTCCCGAGT
This sequence comes from Lanius ludovicianus, assembly GCA_013397235.1. Classification (NCBI taxonomy): domain Eukaryota; kingdom Metazoa; phylum Chordata; class Aves; order Passeriformes; family Laniidae; genus Lanius; species Lanius ludovicianus. Next base: position 73,464 of record VYXG01009797.1, on the reverse strand, counting down.
CTCTCCCACCCCCAAATCCCTTCTCCCAGGGCTCAGGGAGTGCCCAGCTCAGGGGAGGGGAGGGAGGAGCCTTCCCAAATTCCTCCCTGCTCTGGCACGGGGACAAAAGTGGCCTCAAAGCGGCTCCAAATGGGAATTGTGGCTCTTTGGGGCCCGGCAGAGCCTTGGTTGGATTCCCTGGGAATTCCCTGTGGCTCCACAGCAAATCCCGCCGGGGGGAATCGTTTTCCCGCTCCTCTTCCCACCCATGTTCAGCAGGCAAAGTTCAAATCACCACTGGAAAGGGAAATTTAAGGGTGGCACCTCCAAAAAGATGGGATTGGGAGGTCCAAGGCTTCTCCCCAGCCCCAAATCTGCTTTAGGCAGCTTCTTTGGGGCTCCAGAGGAATGGGTGGGTGGAGAAGCCGCTTTCCATGAGGAACATCCATCCCCATGGGAGGTGGTGCCTGCCAGGGGTGCTGGGAGAGCTCTGGGAAGCTTCGGGAATTCCCAGTGGGAGCTCTGGAGCTCCGGCAGAGCCGCCCAGGTGGGGTCTGGCCACTGCCCTGGGCCAGGCAATTCCCAACCAGGAGCAGGGACTGGATGCACAAACCCCAGCAGAATTCCCTGGCTCCCAAAGCCACGGGGAGGGAAGTCAGGGATGCGCCCCTGGGATCCATTCCTAAATATAACCCCAAATCCAGGGTCGGGATCTTCCAGGAGCTTTTGGTTTTCACCTCTCAGAACTTCTTTGTGTTGGCCTCTCCATCCCTGCCTGATTTAGGAAGGAGCAGCTTTGCATCTTCCTTGCCCTGGATGGCTCCCTTTGGAGTATCCCAAAAATAATTCAGAATTCCGACCCTCCACCGATGCCAGCAACGTTTTTTTGCTGCTTCCAACTCTCTGCCAGCACTCTTGAGCTGCGTTTCGTGAAGACAGCAACATCTGAAACGCTGCCACTGCATCTGGTTTCGATGTTTTAGCAGCAAGTTCTGGTTTAAAGGCTTTGTGGTTTTCCAAACAACACGAGAAAATGAAGTTCTATTGCTTCAGGTCCCCAAAAGAAAAAGAGATCCCTCCCTTATCAGCTCTCCAGCGAGCTGAGGAAGAGTCACCCACTCTGCAGAGACTCCAGGGGGTGGATTTGGGATTGGCCTGGCTGATCCCACGCCACAAAGTGGAATTTTTGGCTCACCACAGCCTGGATAGGGGGGGAGTGGGTTTGGGGTCTGCCAGCTCTGCTCCTCTTCCCAGAGCCCGCTGAGGAGGAGGAGGATGGAGGAAAGGCAGCTCCCAGAGTGCCCATTCTGTGTCCTCAGCGTTCCTTGGGAGGACTGAAGGATTTTCCCTGCCTTTCCCCAGAAATCCCAACGGGAGTTTTGCCCTGTGAGATTTCCAAAGTGTCTGATAATTCCTGAAATTCCCAGCACGGGTCTGAGCGCATCTCCCGGCAGCCCTGAGGAGACAGGACTGACCAGCCTGAACTTGGGCTTTTTTATGAAATTTCCCTCCATTTTAGCTCTGAAAGGCTGTTCCTGGCCCTGCAATTCCTGACCTAAACCTTTCCCCTCTTCCTTTCTAAAAAGGCCACGGAGTAGGACATGAACTCTGGACTACGACAGAGATGCTGCTTCCAGGAAAAACAAAACTGATCAAGAAAGAGCTGACCTACAAAACTGAGTTTAAGCACTGAAGTTACTCTGTTCTGCTCCTGTGAAGCAGACTCTGGTGGAGTTTATGTACAGTACAGACAGATTTCAGCACTATTTATACCACAGGTAGAGCAAGGCCTTTAATACTCTAATCTTAAGACAGGCTTTGTTTCTGTTAGGCTTCGTTTAAAGCTTTAGGCAGTTGGATACAGTACAGAGATGTGAGCTTTGAAATACAACGCACGATTATGGCATCTCCTGACCAGCTCCAGCCACCTCTGCAATGGTGGAACGAGTCCCTCTCCTGCTTTTGGGGTTTGTGGGGTGGTTTGAACTCATTTTACGCCAGGTCCTGGCGACTAAAACCATCCAGCGAGTTTGGTAAATCCTGCTTTAAACGTGTTCCCAGAGCTCTGCTGGAAGGGTCGGGACTAAGGGTGACACTGCAGGACCAGGAACGGGACATTCATGTTCGTCCATGGCCAGCACAGATTCATGACATGAACTCCATGGATATTTTTAGGACGTGTGAGGGTTTTTAGTGCATCTCTCGTCACCTGCAGGAGAGGAGCAGCTCCTCCCCTCGGCGCCGAACCTCCAGGACAAACCTTGGCCTCCGGGACAAACCTTGGCCTCCAAAACTCGGGAGTTCGGTGTCCGGAGGCCCGACCACTGTAGGGATCTACTTAAGACGAAGCTTAGTTGGGATAACTGACTTTTTGCGGGGAAGAGAAGAGACGGAGCCCTTTGGCCGGCGGGAAAGCCGCGACACCGAACACAGCCCCGTGCAGAAGTTTGGTTGGAGAGGAACGCAAAAGACGAACGAACTAAAGGAGCCTGCAGGAACTCAGCCCAGCTCCCGGGGGTTAAAATACCGACAGTCCAGTGGCTTTGGGTGCAGCACTCTCCTAGAGCAGAGCCCTCAGCTTTGGTCGTGCTCGGCCTCCCCCACCCCCGTCAGGCGCGCTCGGCGGAGCCGCGCTTGGCGTGGGCCGGTGCGGAGCCCTCACCTCGCAGGTTCCTGAGCAGCAGCTTCAGCTTCTGTGGCTCCGAGATCCTCCTGCGCAGGAGGTCGGCCCGGGGGTGGCCCTGGGCGCAGTGGTCGCTCTGCAGCAGGTGGAACAGGCTGGCCATGTTGGGCCCGATCTTCTCCATCAGGCTGTCCTTGATGGTGCTCACGGTCTCGTCGTCGCACTCCAGCAGGCTCCTCACCAGTTTGTTGTAATACCTGCGGCACAGGGAGCGCGTTAGCCCCGTGGTGTCACCCAGCCAGGTGACAGAACTGCGAGAATCGGGGTTTGGGACTCATCCAGGGTAGGTTTGGAATTGATTTCTGTCACGGAATTTATCAGGTTGGGAAAAGCCTCCAAGACCAAGTCCAACCTTGCTGTCACTGCATCCAAGCACCCTGGGTGTGGCAGTGTGGTGCCCCTGGCACAGGGAGGGAAAACCGTCACCAAAATTCTGATTGAATTGCCCTAAATGAGCAGCTGCCCCAGCTCTGGGGGGGTGAGGGAGTGGGCACAGCGTGTGTGGAGTGAGCCTGGTGGATCCGGAAGGGAAAAACAAGGAGCTGAGAGTTGCAGAAATGGGATAAGGGTGTGTTTTACTCTCTGCTAAACACCAGAGTTCCTGGAGCTTTGGGAAGGGAAATAATTGGTGTTCCTGACAGATCCTGGCCAGGATCCCAGCCTGGCCTGGCCCCTGCCCCGAGCGGAGCCGTGACGGATCCATCCCTGTGGCACCATTCCCCCTTTCCCTCTCCCTCCTTTCCCTGCACAGCCCTCACAACCCCCAGAAGAGGGAGAAGCAGCTCAGTCCCAGCCTGGCAAATCCACGGATTCCCCTGGGACACATCCTTAGGACACACAATCCATTGGCACTTCCAAGCCCACCATGCATGAAATCCCAACGAGGCTTCCCCTGCCCCTCTCCAGCTGCACCTTCCCCTTCCAGCAGCCCCGGGCACAAATTCCTTGTCCCAGGAGCAGGCAGGAAATGGGGCAGCTCTGCATTCCCAGGCCTGCTGAGAATTCCTCCAAGGAAAGCTCCTTCCCAGGGCCCAGCACAGCCCCAGGAGCACGGCTGGGAGAGCAGCCGGCACCTCCCTGCACCAGGGAACATCTTCCCGGGGAAACAATTCGGGAAAAAGAGCAGCAGTCCCACATTTGCCAGGATTTCTGCCTGAAAGGACATCGGGGAACTTATTTTAAGCTCTTTAAGGTCATGGTGACATTTTTCCACAGGAGCAGAGAGGAGAATAACCTGCAGGTGGAGGAGGGGAAGGAAGAGGGAAATGAGAGGTCCCATTCAAAGTCCTTCCCCAACTTTCAGCTCTGCCCTTCGGAGCAGCCAGGGGAGGTCAGGTGAGGTCAAAGTCTGAGCTGCACAAAAGGACCAGGCTCTGGCTCTCTCTGAGCCCGGCTCAGCAGGGCTGGGAGCGAGGTCTGAAGTGCTGATGAGCAAAGCTGAGCCAGCCACACACCCAGCTTAAACCAGGGCCAGACACAGAGCCCGTCCAGCCCCGAGCCTTCCAGGCTGGAGCTGCACTCGGACGCTGTTCCAGAGCCCGCCAGGAGCTGGGCTGCGAGCAGAGCTTTTCCTCCCCTGCTGCTCCTGCCCCGAGACTAAATCACAGGAAGATGCAATGACCTTTAACTACTTCCCCTCAGGCTCAGGCCAAGTGACACATTCTGATCCCGGGGCTCTGCTGGGCCAGGGGCTGGGAAAGCAGGATGCTTCGGGAGCTGGGAAAGCAGGGAGCTGGGAAAGCAGGATGGTTCAGGAGCTGGGAAAGCAGGATGCTTTGGGAGCTGGGAAAGCAGGATGGTTCAGGAGCTGGGAAAGCAGGATGCTTTGGGAGCTGGGAAAGCAGGATGCTTTGGGAGCTGGGAAAGCAGGATACTTCAGGAGCTGGGAAAGCAGGGAGCTGGGAAAGCAGGGAGCTGGGAAAGCAGGATGCTTCGGGAGCTGGGAAAGCAGGGAGCTGGGAAAGCAGGATGCTTCAGGAGCTGGGAAAGCAGGGAGCTGGGAAAGCAGGATGCTTCAGGAGCTGGGAAAGCAGGATGCTTCGGGAGCTGGGAAAGCAGGATGCTTCGGGAGCCCTCAGCTCGGAGCTGGGAAGCCCTGCTGCCTTTGTTCCTCCCCGCGTCACAACATCCTCTGCCCCGGGCCGGGGGAGGAGCTCCCCCCGCCTCGGGACGCAGCTCCAGGGCTTGGTCCTCTCAGAGGAGCATCCCCAGCGCTGCCCGAGCCTCCCCATGTCCCCCCGAGGCTGTTTCACTCCACAACCCATCAGTTTAGCGCGGGAATGTCACAGAGCTGCCTGCTCCTCTCCCAATCCTCTTCCAAATTTCCATGGGGGAAGAGGGAAAAGACACACAGGTTTCATTTTTACCTCCCTCCAGTATAATTTTGCTGGATAGACAAGAAAAATTTCCTCCATCTACAACAGAGTTTTGTGTAACAGGAAAAGGATTTCCATGATCCTTGTGGGTCCCTTCCAGCTCTGGATATTCTGGGATCCTCCGAATAAACTTCTGCTGGTTGACACAACATGAAATACATTTAGCACCTGCACACCTGTCCTGGGACTGGTCTGGAGGTCTGGAATGCTCCTGGATCCAGTCAAAGCCATCCCAGAGGAGCTGAGGCCACAGCCCCAGCCCCAGAGCAGCCGGCTCTGGTTGCACTCCAGTCCTGGAGCTCATTTGCTCCAACTGCTCCAGAAGGTCCCTTTGATCCCAATCACAAGACTCAGCACTGGTTGTTCCAGGATTTGGAGGAAGAAATCCCTGCCCTTGCAGCGTGACTGCGGCAGCTCCTGGAGCCGCCGTGTCCCTTGTCCTTGGAGGACGGGGCAGTCCTTGCTCAGAGCAAGGTGCAGGCAGCAGCGTGACATCCCCGTCCCTGCAGGAGCAGGACACAACCCCAAAGCAGAGCAGGGAGAGCCCCAGGCTGTCCCTAGAAATGAGAGACACCGGGTGGTGGCACAGTGGGGTCATACAGGGTCGGCTTTGCTGGTTCCTTTGGATTTTCCTGGGGTTTTGCAGCAGTTTGGTGGCTTGGAGGACAAGGACTCGTTTTCCAGGTGCCACATAAACACCAGGAAGGGGCTGGCTGTGGTGTGGGAATGAGGTGGCAATGGATGGAGAAGGCCAGGCTGGAGGGAGCTCTGAGCAAGCTGGGACAGTGGGAGTGTCCTTGTCCTTGGCAGGGGTGGGATGAGATGGGGCTGAAGGACCCTTCCCACCCAACCCATTTCATGATTCCATGGCTCTCTGAGCAGATCTGAGGTGCTCAATATGCCACAGATGCTGAATTAATCAACCTGATTTGGGATAATTGACCATCGTACTGCACTCAGACCAAAAAAAATTACCATTTAAACAAACTCCAGGCTTTGGAGGAAGGGATGTGTGGTTCATTTAATGACTCTCCTCTGGAGATGCTTTTTAAATATATTTTTCAAAAGGAGAAATAAATGTATTTTTCCAAAAGGAGAAATAAATCTATTTCCCAAAGAGAAATAAATATATTTCCCAAAAAGAGAAGGGAAAATGCTGCTGAACAGAGCAGGGTCTGAGGGGGCAGAGACCTTTACTGGGCTAAGCTCTTCCGGGACTCATGAGCATTTATCACCCCAGCCCCTCTCATTCCCACCTCTGTGACTCCCATTTCCGAAATTCCAAGGTGTTGGGGAGGATGAAATGGGGAAACCTTATAAATGTGACTGCTTGGCAAAAGGTTCTGAAAATATGAAACCTGTAAGAGAAATGGAAATGAAAGCTGGCTCTGAGAGATCAGATACCGAGCTGTGAGTTACTGCACAGCCAAAACCAATGGGCTGGCCAGCTGAAGGAGGATCCCTCTGCACTGAACAATGTCCTCAGCAGAGAAGAGGAGGCTACAGCAAGCAGAGAAGTCCAAGGGTCAGAGAAACCCTGCCAGGGTGGCAGGGAAGGCAAAAGTAGTTTTAGAAAGTAGTTTTTAGGAGTTAAAATGTAACCCAGTATGGTAATGCAGTAGTTTGGATAGGTTGTGTGTAAATTCTATCAGGATTTCTGTCTTCTATTGATTGGATGTTGTACCATTGCCATATTCAGTGTAGGAAGAGATAGAATATCATGGAACCAGACTTTGAGGGCTCTCTTGCTCTCAATCTCTTACTCCTACTCTTGTCACTTACGTTTACTCTCTCTCTTACGCTCTCTCTCTCTGTCACTCTTACACTCTCACTCTCTTAGTCTCCTCTCACTCTCTCTCTGGCTCCTGCTCCCTCTCTCTCTCTCTGGGCCATGCTCTGAGCTGTGGCAGCTCCAGCAGAGCTCCTGCACCCACAACCCTTGCAAATAAACTGCAAATAAACCGTTTCAGGAGCTGTCTGGGACTGCAGAGATCACCCGAGCTGGCTGCGTCCCGCGGCACCTTTATACTTTCCACACCAGGGCAGCCCCACGTACCTGTTGGAGAACTGGTTTGGGAGCTGCACCACCTCGGTGATGGCCTCGGGGTTGCGTTTGGCGATGCCGCACATGTCCAGCTTGCTGTAGCACTCCTCCTGCACCTCGGAGATCATCCTCTGGAACGTGGAGCACCTGCGGATGGCCAGGAACACCTTGGACGTCACCCCGTTGGCGATGCACTTCAGGCTTTCCTTCACAAAAGCTTTTCCCTGCAAACGGAAGGAAAAACACCTCAACCTGGGCTGGAATTCCAGGGAATGCCGCAGCAGGGTTATGGACACACCGCCGGGCCAGGCTGTGTTAATTGCCCCCCTGTAATTACAGGGAGTCCCTTCCCAGCACGGCAGGGAATGGGACTTGAATTTCCCAGTTATTGCCGAGCTCTCTCGCAGAGCAGTTGGGATGCACCGAGCTCCTGTTCCCCAAGGATTTAGGCACTGGGAATCTTTCCCCTGGGAATGCCGGGGCCAGGGCTGGGCCAGTTCTGCCCCTCCGATGGATTTAACACCAATTCCAGGCCAGCGCTTTAACACATCTGCTTTAGACCTCAAGAGCCTTTACGAGCTTTTGCATTTCTCCTCGGGTCCGGGAGCACAGGGAACGAGGAGCTGTGTGAATTTTGGGTGGAAAGCACAGAGGAGGAGGGATTTGGCAGAGCCCTCCAATTCCATCCCGTTCACTCTCCCGGAGAGGCCGATCCCGTTCCCGGACCCGAACACTTCCCACTCCCAGCCCAGCCCTGTGCCAGCTCACACCGGCAGGAGATTTATTTTGTCAGGAGAACGTTTCTATTTCCTCCTGGAGAGGAAACCCCGCTCTCCGCCCCACGGAACCCTCCCTGCCAAGTCCTCACACGGAGCACGGAGCGGGTGGAAAAAGAGCCCTGGAGGATGCGTTTGGAGCCAAAAATGGGGGCTGAGTGGAGCAGCTGAGCAGCAGGAAGGGCTGCAGGGAGGTAAGGGTTAATCCCGCCCAAAGCACAGCTTAAATTAAGGCAGGCATTGAGCGGAGCTCTTTGCACGTGCTTTAGACCCCGCAGGGCTTGTCGGGGGCATGAAAAGGCGGCTCCGATTTATTCTAGGCCGGGTTTTATTCTGGCCGGGTTTGATTTCAGGCTGGGTTTGATTCTGGCCGGGTTTTATTCTCGGCCGGGTTTGATTCTGTCCGGGTTTGATTCTGGCCGGGTTTTATTCTCGGCCGGGTTTTATTCTCGGCCGGGTTTGATTCTGGCCGGGTTTGATTCTCGGCCAGGTTTTATTCCCGGCCGGGTTCGATTCTGGCAGGGTTTTATTCCCGGCCGGGCTCGATTCTGGCCGGGTTTTATTCCCGGCCGGGTTTCATTCTGGCCGGGTTTGATTCGGGCCGGGTTTTATTCCCGGCCGGGTTTGATTCTGACTGGGTTTTATTCCTGGCCGGGTTTGATTCTGACCGGGTTTGATTCTGACCGGGTTTGATTCTGACCGGATTTTAATCTCGGCCACGTTTGATTCTGGCCAGGTTTTATTCTCGGCCGGGTTTGACTCCCGGCCGGGTTTGATTCCCGCCCCCGCCGTGCCCGGGCTGTACCTGAGTGTCGAATTTAGCAGCGCTGTAGAGGAAGGACTTGCAGATGTCGTACATCCCGTCCGTGTCACACGTGGAGTTCTCCAGGCAGGCGAAGGCTCCGCAGCCCACCTGGAGCGCGCTGTTGAGGCACCGAACCACCTCGGCTGCGGGGACAGAGGCACGGCAGTGTCAGCGCACCGATACGGACCCCAGCCCGCAGCCGAACCTGCCTGGGAAAGTCAGGCTGGGCTCGGACCAGCTGGAGGAGGGCGAGGCAGAGAGGGCAAAGGCGCTGCCCGAGGGAAGATGTTCCCAAATCTGCCCCGGAGCCAGGCTGGGAGAGCTGGGGGTGTTCACCTGGGGAAGAGAAGGCTCCAGGGGGAGCTCAGAGCTCCTTGCAGGGCGGAAAAGCAGATTATAAAAAAGTGGGAGTGCGACTTTTTCTATGCACAGTGATAGAAAAACTGGGAATGGTTTTAGGCTAAAAAAGGAGAGATTTAGGTTCGATATGAGGGAGAAATTCTTTACTCAGAGGGGAGTGAGGCCCTGGCCTAGGTTGCCCAGAGAGATTGGGGATTCCTCATCCCTGGAAGTGTCCAAGGCCAGGCTGGAGCAGCCTGGGATAGGGGAAGGTGTCCCTGCCCATGGCAGGGGTGGGGTGGGATGGGGTGGGATGGGCTTTAAAGTCCCTTCCAACCCAAACCAGTCCAGGATTCTATAATCCTACAACTCCAGGATTCTCTGAAGACACCCCAAGGAACAATAACTCCAACAACCAAACCCCTCGGGGGTCACCCACAGGTGAAAAGAGGCAACACCTGAGAGTCCTTGCTTGGATGGAGACCCAAATGTCCATCCCATCCCAATTCGGACTGCAGGCATTTGCATCTTTATCCCAACTCCCTCTAAAGAAGGAGAAGGGATGAAGATGGGCCCATGGAAAGCTCTGGGTGCTGAGGTCTCTTCCATGGTCTTTGTCCAACAGGAGCAGCCTGGCAGCACCTGGCCCACAAAACCATTCTGAAAATGAGACAGAAGTGATGGCAAATGCCAACAAGTTGCAGGAAATTGCTTTTCTTTTGAGGGATTTGTGCCTTTCTAAAAAGCCTGAATTACCCGGAAATAAGATTTTAGCTTGGGAATCAATTCTCAGTACTCCAAAGGACTCGATCCAGCAGCTTGGTGCTAAAACTGCCCCGGGAGTTTGAAGGTTTAGCCAAAAAAAGTGATTTTTTGCTGTAGATTCGGGAGATTTGGGCAGAGAAAATTCAGGTAATGGAGCTGCCGGGGGTAATTTAAACCCGGGAGGCAGCGGTTGGTCCGAGCACGAGGGTATCCGTGTCATCCCGGCTTTCTCCGAGCAGATCCAGAGCATTTTAACAATGAATCAGCAGAATTGCCACATGATTGCCCTGAAATTAGCCGGGATTAACCTTTCTGGCTGAGCCGAACATCTGTCCCCTCCCGTGCCTGGGCAAGGCGCGTTCATTACTGGGGCAGCTCATGTTACCAGACATTCTCGGGGAAGAAACGCAAACCCTGGGTCCTGCCTCCAGCCCCGAGCTGTGCCAAAAGCCAGGCTTTACCGGGAGAGACCCCACCTTACCCCCACACAATTCCTTATAACCCGGACTTTTTTTTCCCCGAAAAAAAGGAGAAATAATATTAAAAAAAAAAAAATCCCCCAGTTAACCCCTCGTCGTTCCGCGCTCTTGCTGACGTGCCTGAAGGGAGGAATATTTGGTAATTCATCCCCTCCCCGCTTCGCAACCTCCCCGCAGCACGAGCCAGCCCCGTAATTAGCTTTCCACAGGTTCAAATTAGAACTTGGCTCGCAGCAGGCTCGGCGTGCGCGGAGCTTTCATTGTTTTAGGCGCGGGGCGAGAGGGAGACCCCCGGTTTCTATGGCGACCCAATACAAAAAGCAAACCGAGAGAACGCCCCGCTCCGGCGCTGCAGAGCCTTGCGGATCTAAATTAAGGCAGCTGTTAATGAGCTCCAAATCAGAGCCTTCCCCGCTTTGCAGCGCGGTTTGAGGCAGGTTTTTAATTCCCATTGTTCCAGACAATGTCGCCAAGTTCTCTCAGCGGCAAAGTCGCGACATCCAGGGCTGACTCGCCAGCATTTTTTTATTTTTCCCCCCTCTTTTCCATTGTGAAAGCGAGTTTGTTAAATGTCACAAATGTATTTTTCCGTCCCAGCTGAGCGATAGGCATCGGTTTGTGACAATCGCAGCGAGCAGGGGACAGTTCCTAGGTTACTGCACTCTCCAAAGTGGCGGCTCCGGCTGCCCCTCTCGGAGCAGACAGATGTTCCCAGAACAATGGCTCGGTCCCAGCGCCGCGCATTTTATCCACTTCCTAAAAAGCGAGGGATTGAGCACCAAAGTAGCGCTGCGGTCGGGAGAGGGAGGCATGCAAGCAGGGAAATCCAAATTATAAAAAGTGCCCGCAACTCATGGAGGAGCTGGGGGAGGAGGGGAGAGCCGGGGCTGCATCCTCACAGCGCTTCCCTGCCCCAGCTCCTACAGGAGATTCCTGCTCCAGCTCTGCACCAGCAGCTCCTGCCAGCCCTGAAAGGAACATTTGTGCTGCCAGCCCGTAAGTTTACAAGGAAAAAAACAAGAAAAAATAAAAAGGAAAAGAAAAAGAAGAAGAAAAATCAGCAGCAGAGAAATCGGAGGCAGTTTAAGGCATCGGGGCTCGGAGCCCTCCTCGCTGGCGTTACCTGAGTTCTGCGCTGCCACCCGCGCTTTCCTGGGGCTCACAGAGTCATTCTGCTCAGCTTCGTAGGATGCGGATGCACTGATCAGCAGCAGCAGGAGAAAACCAGACTTTAGGAGCATTCTCTGACAAGTTTCCGCTAAGTGTGGGGTTGGGTTTGGTTTGGGTTTTTTTTCTTTTTTTTTTTTTTTTTTTTTTTTTTGTGTGGTTTTT
>VYXG01009797.1:47502-61842 GCA_013397235.1 Lanius ludovicianus | reverse complement strand
CTTTTTTTTTTTTTTTTTTTTTTTTTTGGGATGTGTGCGCCTCTCCTCTTCCACTCCGGCTTGAGCGAAGACGTGGAGCTGGATACGCGCTCGCAGGGAGGGAGGGAGGGAGAGAGGGAGGATCCTGGCGAGCCCGGGGATGAGCGCAGGGATGTGCGGAGGATCCCGGTGGCCCCTCTGGCTCCTGCTCGCTGGGGGACCGTGAGCAGCGAGGGTTTTATAGCCGCCCTTATCGGTCCCCCCCGGGCTGCGGAGCCAATCGGCGGCGCTGGGCAGAGCCAGGGGAGGACTGGACTCATTCAAGCCCCACAAAACTGCAACTTCACAGGAAGGATATTTTCTAGCCCATTAAAAAGTACCTGCCAAACAACAATGAGCGAAAAGTTCATCCTCGGAGGAGCGGTGGGAAAGGGAGGGAAGGGGGGGGAGGCTTCCTATGGATGATGGAACTCGAGGAAATGACAGCGCCGCCCTAAAGCTCCCCCACCCCACAAAAAAATCACCTGCCCTTTGGGAAAAGCTGCTCCCCATCCGTCCGGGAGCCATCCCGGGAGGGGGAAGGGGCGGCTTTGGGGCTCGGGAAGGAGCTGCCAGGGAGCCCTCTGGCTCCTGCCCCGGCGCTCACCTTTCCCTGCGCTCCCTGGGCATCGCCTCCTCCTGCCCCGGCACGCGTGAGCCCCGGGACTCATCCCTGCCCCTCACGTAGGCACATGCAAATCCCCTCCCTGCCCCAAACCTCGCCGGCTGCCTCCTTATCTGCCCTCATCGCACGATTCCCTCCATAAAATCAGGAACTCAAAGCTCAGCCTCGCTTTTGCTGCGTCCCCAAACCCAGTTTTTAGGTGTTTCGTGGTTTTCCTCATCCCCCCTCTCCCTGCTCCAAATTCAATCCTGTTTTTCAGATTTCATAACGGGAGGAGGCACCCTAATGCCTGATTTAATCTCGGTTTTAATGGGCACGTAACGAGGATTAACACGCTGCAGAACTGATTCTGCCGGGTCCCAGAGATAATTTGAAGCTCTGGGTGGTTCAGGGATGGAAGCAGAGCAGGGCTGTTCAGCCTTGGAGCTGAGAGGAAATCGGGAAAGGGGCACGGAGAAAGAATTCCAGACAAAATGTACAAGTTCCTGCAGCTTGGAATCAACCTGAGGATTTAGAGATCAGATCTGTGTGATCTGAGCTGAGATAGTTCAGATCCTGAGCACGTTTGGGGCTCGCTCTGCCAGCCTCAGGAGCTTTTCTGAGAAGAGCTCTCAGCTCGGTGGTGCCAGGCAAGGAAATGCAGCTTGGATAGATCCATGGATCCATCCAGGTACAGAATTCCCATTCCACAGAACCGATTCCACAAATCCCACTGAAGTGGAGGTGCAAACCCCTCACTTTGGGACATTTGTTGGGGTTTATGGCAGCTGGATTTGAAAGGCGATAAGAAAGAATTTAAAGAGGAGCAGAGGAGGCTCTTCCCATGGAGCTCCAGAAGCTCTGCCCACCGATTTTCCTCATTCCTGCCTTCTTTTCCCTGGGAAAACGGGACCACTCTGGGTCCTGCCCATCCCTGTCTCTGATCCCTGCCAGGAAGGCGCTGCCAGCCCAGTTTGGGCAGCTCTGCCCCGTTCCCGGTGCTGTCAGCTCCCTTTGGAATGGGAACAGGAGCGAGGCTGCGCTCCTGCCTGGGGTCACAGCAACAGCTGTGCCAGATGTTCCAAGAGCGCTCCAAAAGCCCTGAAACGGGAGGGTTTCGGGTTTCGGGTTTCGACTCCGGTTTGGGACCCGGAGCCAAATTCATTAAATAAAGAAAAAAAANAAAAAAAAAAAAAAAAAAAAACAACCAAAAAAAACCCAAGAAAAAGAAGCAGCAGCCCCGCAAAGCGTTGTGGTTTCTTCACTTCAGAGCCCCGGTCCAGTTTGGAAGCGAGAATAATCCCAGAGGGTTTGATCCTGATTAAATCAAAAGCAACTCTGGCAGCGACTTCAATGGGGGATGAATCACGGCTGCACCGCCGTCCTCTCCGGAGGGGAAGCGTTGCATTTTCCACACAATTGGATTGCAGACTCCCAGCCCCATCCCTCCACCCCTTCACCCCCAAGGTGAACATTCCCACTTGGCTTTTTCGGCTTTTCCAGCTGCACTTTGAGGAGGCTGCACACCCGGGCAGGTTGTGCTGGCCCTCCGAGCACGTCCTCATCCAGCTGGGAATGCAAGCGCAGGGAGGAATTAACACCAAGTTAATTATTCCAGCACGTTTTCTATTCTTTCTCCCACCATTTTTCCAGGGATTTGCTCCTTTAGGGCCGCATTTGGTGTTTTACCTGCTGAGTAATTTAATCACAGGCAGCAGAACCAGGAGGTCAGGGAGGCTCAGTTTGGGGTCACGGGCATGGTGACCCCGGGAGTGCTGGAGAACCAGGACACAAATATCAAAACACCTGGAACACCCTATGGAGGCTCCAAAAAGACCCTGTGGAGGCAGAACTTTTACGATTTTGCATTAAAAGAGTGAGAGGATGATCTCAGAAGTGAGGAACAGCCCTGAGCCGCTGTCAGATTTAGCAGGGGATTCGTACAAGCAAATTTCTCAGAGTCCTGCAGCACCAAAACACATTTGCTTTATTTTTTTTACATATCGAAGGCAGCAAGGGCTCAAAATTCCCTGGAAACTTCCATTCTGGCCTGGCTGTGGGATTTCCGAGGAGTTTGGTGGCAGAGGAGCTTGGCTTCAGTCCTGTACCAGGTTTTAAAGGGAAAAAGGAACAGTCAAGTAAAATCACTGCCCCAAAAGTGGTGGTTTGCCCATTCCAGGGCCATGCCCTTAAAACTGTTGTTGGAAGGCTTAGGGATGCAAGAACTCCCATTATGGGATAGGGTTTTCCCTAAAAACCTTCCTTCCTCCTCATCTCAGGTAACAGCTGCTCTACAGCCTCGGGAGCTCATAAAAAAACCTCCAAAAAAACCCCCCCAAAAAAAAACCAAATCAAAAGTTTGCCTGTTTGTTCCTAAAAGCTGGCACAACCTGCTGGAAGATTTTCCCCGTGGCTTCCCTTACAGGAGAAATGCTGGAGGGTTTCTTTTCCTGGCGGGATCCACAGAAAGAGAAAAAAGAAAGGCACTGTTAGCCCTGGGAGAATCCTCCCCTCCTTCCCATTCCCATTCAGCAGACCCTATTAAATTGCACAGCCCGGGCTTTTGTGTCGCTGCTTCTCTATTCCCAAGGTGTTAAGATTTTTATCCAATCTCACTCAAAAAAAATCGAGGGGGAGGAGAAAAGAAACGAGGAAAAAGAGAAAAGGGCACCCGAACCAGTGACCCCCCCCTCGTTCTGCTCAGCTGCTCCTGGCTGGGAACCGCTGCGAGGGTGACCCCGCTTCCCTCCCATTGTGTAACTGGATCCCTTCCCACCTTTATCCCCCTTTTCCCAGCCGGGACCGCTCCGCTCCCTGCGCTCCGGAGGGACGTGAGCAACTGCAGCACCTCGGGAGCGAGCGGCGCGGCGCTGCCCGGCCCTGCACGTCCTGCCCGGCCGCTTCCCAGCGAGCCAGCATTCCCTGATCCCTCCCTTCCCAGGGAACCAGAATTCCCTGATCCCTCCCTTCCCAGCAAACCAGCATTCCCTGATCCCTCCCTTCCCAGGGAACCAACATTCCCCGATCCCTCCCTTCCCAGCAAACCAGAATTCCCCGATCCCTCCCTTCCCAAGGAACCAACATTCTCTCATCCCTCCTTTCCCAGTGAACCAGCATTTCCCGATCCCTCCCTTCCCAGCAAACCAGCATTCCCCGATCCCTCCCTTCCCAGCAAACCAGCATTCCCTGATCCCTCCCTTCCCAGTGAACCATCACCATTCCCTACTCCTTCCCAGCGAACCAATATCCCCGATCCTTCCCTTCCCAGCAAACCAACATTCCCTCCCTTCCCAGCTCCCCTCACCGACCCCTCGGCACCCAGGGCCGGGCTCACCCCACCCTTCCCCGGAGGCTCCCAGGGGACCCCAAAGGGGATCCAGCGTGTCACGGGATGGTTTGGCCGGGAAGGGACCTCAAGGATCATCCCATTCCCCCCCTCTCCACCAGCCCAGGCTGCTCCAAGTCCCCTCCAGCCTTCCCAGGGATGGGGAACCCACAACTTCTCCGGGCTTGCATGGAGCAGGACCCGTGCCCAGCAGGGCGAGGCGATTCCGCCTCATTGTGATTTTAAGGTGCTCCCGACCTCCCGGGAAGCACTCCAGGATTCTCAGGGATCAAACCTGGCTGTGTGGAGGCCCTGGCCCCGGGCCAGCCGCCCTCGCAGCCCTCTGGACCAGCTCCCCGGCAGGTGCACATTAAGCCCGACCACGGAATTCCATCCCCTCCTCCCTCCCCGCCATGGCTCCGGCGCGTCCCCGCACGCTGCCGGGATGCGATTCCCCATCCCGGGGCTGGAACAGGCGGCAGCTGCAATCACCCCGACAGGAGAAAAGCAGAGTAAGGGAAAGGCCGAGCAAGAACCTTTTAATTTGCTCAGCCCGGGTGAGTAACCCCGGCTGCACCGGGGCAGCGGTGTCAGAACTTGTTCCAGAGGCAGGATGCAATTTAGGAGTTACCTGGGAGTCTGCCCCGGCAGAGCCACTTGGATCTGGCTACGGGAGCCACAAACCTGGAGCAAAAATCTGCTGGAAATCGGATTATTGAAGGGGTTTAATATCTCAGCTTTAGGCGCAGGAAGTCAGGGTGGGTTTAATTGCGGCCGTGGTGAAGCTGCAATCGTTCGGTGCCCAGCAGAGGGTGGCGATTGTTGACAGGGTGAGGGGAAATGGCCTCAGGCTGTGCCAGGGCAGGGTCAGGCTGGACACCAGCAGGAATTTCTGCATGGAAAGGGTTAAATACAGGAAAGAGCTGCCCAGGGAGGTGTGGAGTGCCCATCCCTGGAGGTGTCCAAGGACGTGGCACTCAGGGCTCTGGGCTGGACCAGCCACAGCTTGGACTCGATGGTCCTGGAGGGCTTCTCCAACCTCAGTGATTCCATGAACTTTTGTCTTCTGCTGTGCTCGAGCAAACTGGCAACACAAACGAAGGCAATTAAAGGATTTCTTTATTATTGCCGTTGATTGGCTTCACACAGTTTGATTTTCTTTAAATAACAGGAATCCCACGTTTCAGTTTCTTTCTGCCGGGCTTGTTCTGCATCTCGTAGCTGCAGTGCCTGATGGAAAGTGATTGCTAATAATAACCTGGAATTCCTCCTAATCCCGGGCTGGAAATCCCACGGCCTGTTCCGATGGGATTTTGATTCAAACCAAATGTGCCTCATGAAGGAGACACACCAGGAACTTTCAGCACTCGGCTCCTGCTACCTCAGCACTGAAAACGCTCTCTGAGGAGGGGGAAAATCCTCCAAAGGCACTGCTGGAAGCGTCACTCCACACTGAGCAAGCGTGGGGATCGCTGGCTTGGACTGGGTTTGTCCCTGGGAAACCGAGCCAGAGGGTTTTAAATCCTTCCCTGCAACAGGTGGAGGTGCCAGCCCCATTTCCTGCCCCATTCCCAGTCCCATTCCCAACCCCATTCCCATTCCAGTCCCAGGCCCAGTCCCATTCACAACCCCATTCTCATTCCCATGCCCATTCCCTGCCCCATTCGCAGCCCTGGCCCCATTCCCAGCCCCAACCCTCTTCCCATTCCCTGCCCTATTCCCAGCCCTGGCCCCATTCCCAGTCCCATTCCCTGTCCCAACCCAATTCCCATTCCCTGCCCTATTCCCAGCCCTGGCCCCATTCCCAGTCCCATTCCCAGCCCCAACCCCATTCCCAACCCCATTTGCAGCCCCATTCCCACTCCCATTCTTGGCCCTGGCTCCATTCCCATTCCAGCCCCATTCCCAGCCCCATTCCCAGCCCCATTCCCAGCCCCATTCCCAGCCCCATTCCCAGCCCCATTCCCAACTCCATTCCCATTCTGTGCCCCATTCCCAGCCCCAAGGGGAAGAACAGCACCAGGACGTGGCTTGTGGAGGTGGGGAAGTGGCATTTCCAGAGGGAAGGAGCCTTTGGAGCTCACCCCACACCCCACTGAGGGTTTTGGGGACAGAACTCCTGGATTTGCACACAGAGACAGAGCTGCTCACCAGAAGAAAAAGCAGGAAAAAGGATGAAGAGAGGGAGGAAGGCCCCCAGAATCCCAGAGTGAAAGGGCTGTTAAATATCAGAGAGAGCAGCCCAGGGAGGTTTGGGGTGGGACTCCCCTCCCACCTCCTTCCCAGCAGCTCCCCAATCCCCAGCAAAGCTTAATCCCAACCCCAGACTGGAGGGGCTCTGGGTAAACCCTTCCCTCAGGGACTCCCCCATCCACAGGGGACTCCCCCAAAGGAGTTTTCACCCCGGAGAACCCCTTGAAATCCCGGGATTCCCCTCCCCTGTTCCGAGCCTGATGATGGCAGCAAATTATCTCCGGAGCTTCTTGCAAAGGCTTGCCTGAACCAGGCAGAGGATCCCTCATTAGGGCAGCGAGGAACCCTCCAGAACAAAGATTTCGGCACATGAATATGGAGATTCTGCCTCCCCCTCAGCCAAACGCGGCAGCCTCGGAGCGGATTTGCATCGGGAGCCTCCCAGCACCAACAGCTGTGAAATTGGTGTCATTCTTAAAGGTTAAAATAAACGCAGCTCTCCCCTCGAGCTGCCAAGCATTTCTGGGCAGGAGCCACGGCCGGAGCCTTCGTGGAGAGTGGATCCCCCGGCTTTTCCTGCCGTGGGAGCTGGGGAAGGATCCCCGGGAAAAGCGATGCCTTGAGGGGGGTTGCAGTGGACCCCCCTCTACCCCAAACCAGAGGGCAGGCGGAATGGAGAGAATAAAAGCGTTTATTGAAGGGCCTTCAGGTGCATTCAGGGCACCCAAAGCCCCCAGGGGCTACACCCAAAAATGGACCTCGGGGTCACGAGTTGTCACACTTTTATAGGTTTGGTCCCTTGGCATATCGGGGTTAATCCTCCCATTGCAGCTGCAGGTAAGGAAGGCATTTCCTCCAGGTTTGCTCCCCACCAGCTCAGCGTTGTTTGCATTTCTGGGGGCCCGAGGCACTGAGGTGTCCTGGAGTTCCAGGCCTGGAGAGGAGTTGTTTTGTCTGAGCGTGATGTCGTGGCGGGTTTTTGCCTTTTCTTTTATACACCCTTTTGTACACCTTTTTTTATACTTTTTATACACCTTTTATACATCTTTTATACACAATTTATACACCTTTTACATACCTTTTATACACCCTTTATACACCTTTTATACACCCTTTATACACCCTTTATACACCTTTTTATACACCATTACACACCTTTTATTCACCTTTTATATACCTTTATACATCTTTTACACACCTTTTATATGCCTTTTATACACCCTTTGTACACCTTTTATATACCTTTATTCATCTTTTATACACTTTTTATACACCTTTTATACAGCTTTTACATACCTTTTATACACCCTTTATACACCTTTTATACACCCTTTATACACCCTTTATACACCTTTTTATACACCATTACACACCTTTTATTCACCTTTTATATACCTTTATACATCTTTTACACACCTTTTATATGCCTTTTATACACCCTTTGTACACCTTTTATATACCTTTATTCATCTTTTATACACTTTTTATACACCTTTTATACAGNNNTTCAGCTCCTGCCCTGCCCGGTACCTCTGAAGGTCCCTGGGGCCTGTTCCCTTCTGCTCTCCCATGGCAGACACAACAAAGCCTCTCTGGGGCTGCTCTCCGAGCACACCCAGCCCGTGCCAGGCCCAAAAGCACAAACCAAAGAGCCTTGGAGAGGGGAAATGACACCCTTAAACTGCAGCTTTAATTGGAGAATTAACCCTGAGGTGCAAACGAACCAAAGCTATAAAAGTGAAGAGCTCGTGAGCTGCCGTCCATGCTGGGGCCCATTTTGAGAACAGCCTCTGGCAGGGGCACCTTTGAAGCCCCTTCAAATAAACAGCGACCTTTTCTTCCCTCACTCCTGCCTGGTCTCTGTTTTCAGGTGCTCTCTGAGGGCATCACTTCCCCTTCAGCCCCCCAGGAAGGGGCAGTGGCACCTCCTTGTCCTGCCAGGCATTCAGAGTGGCCTCGGGCCAGCGGGGCAGACCCAGCACACCCAGCCCGTGCCAGGCCCAGAAGCACAAACCAAAGAGCCTTGGAGAGGGGAAACGACACCCTTAAACTGCAGCTTTAATTGGAGAATTAACCCTGAGGTGCAGACGAACCAAAGCTATAAAAGTGTGAAGAACTCTGAGCTGCCGTCCATGCTGGGGCCCATCTCGGCAGTGGCCTCTGCCTGCCCAGGGGCACCTTTGAAGGCCCTTTGAATAAATGCCAACCTTTATTCCCTCACTCCTGTCTGGGCTCTGCTTTAGGTGGCCTTTAAAGCCTCAGTAATTTGGCCACCCAGACGGGACTCTTGAAGCCCCAATCCCTGGTTTGGGAAGCCAATGCCTTCTCCATAAGGCAATATCAGCCCCAATATTCCCTGAAGCCAGGACACCAAACGTCCCCGAGGCCACAAAGCCCCGAAGTTACCCCGAGGAGCCCGAGCTCCTCTCCAGAACCCTTCCTGCAAACCGAGGCCCATCCAGGCGGGAATTCCCCAGGATGGGGGGATATCACGCTGTTCATTTGAGCTGCTCGTTAGGCAATCTTTGATAGATACGCTAATTTGCAAGGTTTATAAATTGTGGACGCGATCTGTCGGATGTGGGCATTTTGGGTACATTTTGGGGGCATTTTGGGTGCATTTTGGGTACATTTTGGGTGCGTTTTGGGTACATTTTGGTGCATTTTGGGTGCATTTTGGTGCATTTTGGGTGCATTTTGGGTGCATTTTGGGTGCATTTTGGGTGCATTTTGGTGCATTTTTCTACATTTTGGGTGCATTTTGGGTGCATTTTGGTGCATTTTGGGTGCATTTTGGGTGCATTTTGAGTACATTTTGGGTGCATTTTGAGTGCATTTTGGGTGCATTTTGGTGCATTTTTGGGGCACATTTTGGTACATTTTTTGTGTATTTTGGTGCATTTCAGATACATTTTGGGTGCCTTTCAGGGTGCTTTTTGGGGTCGATTTTGGTGCATTTTGGTGCATTTCGGGTGCATTTCAGTGCATTTTGGAGTGTGCATTTCAGTGCATTTTGTGTGCATTTCAGGTGCATTTTGAGCTGCATTTCAGTGCATTTTGTGTGCATTTCAGGTGCATTTTGAGCTGCATTTCAGTGCATTTTGTGTGCATTTCAGGTGCATTTTGAGCTGCATTTCAGTGCATTTTGTGTGCATTTCAGGTGCATTTTGGTGCATTTCAGGGGGCATTTCAGAGTGTGCATTTTTGGGGTGCATTTAACTGAATTTCAGTGCATTTTTGTGCATTTCAGGTGCATTTTGAGCTGCATTTCAGTGCATTTTGTGTGCATTTCAGGTGCATTTTGGTGCATTTCAGGGTGCATTTCAGAGTGTGCATTTTTGGGGTGCATTTTGGGTGCATTTAACTGAATTTCAGTGCATTTTCGTGCATTTCGGGTGCATTTTGGGGTGCATTTAAGGTGCATTTCAGTGCATTTTGTGTGCATTTCAGGTGCATTTTGGTGCATTTAAGGTGCATTTTGGTGCATTTCGGTGTGTTTCAGTGCATTTTGTGTGCTTTTTGGTGCATTTCAGGGTGCGTTTCAGGGTGTGCCTTTTTGGGGTGCATTTTGGGTGCATTTAACTGAATTTCAGTGCATTTTGGGGTGCATTTCAGGGTGCATTTTGGGTGCATTTCAGCGCATTCCACCTGGACAAAGCCATGCACCTTTAAGGACCCTTAAATAAATACCAAGATAAACCCCCCTTTCCCCTTAAACCCTGTTTGGTTCTTAATTTTAAGACCAGAGAAAGGCAACAGCCAGAACGGGAGAGCAGCAGCCACCGGGCTGTGTGGGGTTGAGAGTGACACGCTGAAGAACTGCAGCACCACAAACACATGAAAAATCCAACCCCCAAAATCCTAAAGCATCAGGAGCTTCCCTCTCCCCAGGCAGGGCAGAGCATTCCCATCTCAGCACCAGGTGAGGAATCAGCAGGAATCTGGTGGGATTCATTCCCATTGGCACAGCAGCTCTTTAAAGAGAAATTCCAAATGAAAAAAAAAGAGGATGATGACATGGCAGCCTCCTCCCTCCACTGCTGAGAAATTCCCCTCGGACTTTTCCAGCCTTGCTGGGATTTGTTTGGCAAGGGGGATGATTGGTGGTTTTTAATTTTATTAAAGTAACAGCTCCCAGATTTAAGGTTGGTGTGTTAAATATTCTGGCTGCTGCATGGACAAAAAAGCTGTTTGAGATGAGGATCTCTCTTTCCCTGGGATTTTTCAGGAGATGAAAAGATAATTCTCCGGGAATTTGAACTTCCAAGGCCTAAACAGCAGTGAGGAAAGAGGGGCTGGGTGAGTAGGGCATCAATAAAATATGGGAAGGAAATGGGAAACCTCCCCTGGGGGTTATGGGCTGTGCCAGAGGGGGATGGAACCCCCAAAGTGCAGTGGCTGAAGGTCCCTGGAATTCATTGGATCTCCTGGATTTTGGGATAATCAAGGCACAGGTCACTGGGAGCTTCTTGTCCCAGTGCCCACCTGGAAATATTCCCCTGTGACTCCTGCAGGAACCCAGACAGGGATTTTCAGAGGAGAATCAGGGGAGTTTCCTCATTTCCCTCAGTCTCCACATCAGCGATTCAGCCGTTCTCCCGCTTTTAGGGCTCTGGAAAAAATCACAGAATTATAAAATCCTGGACTAATTTTGGTGGGAAAAGCCCCTCCAGCCCCACCCCTGCCATGGTTGTTCCAATTCCACCAGCCCAGCTTTGCCAGTGCCGGTCTCAGAACTAAAACCATCCCCTGTGCCCTTCCCAACTGACCTCAGCCACCACAATTCCACTCCATTTCCCTGGAAAACATCAGGATTTCCCATTTATTGCTCTTCCTGGAGGGAAAGGCAGCCCCTCGTGCCTGTGCAGGTGATGCTGTCCCTGCCCCGTGCCACCCCCAGGGTCCCCTTTGTCACACGGGGCCCAGAGCTGGGGCTGAGCACGGAGTTCCTCCCATTCCAGCTGGGAGGTGAAATCCCAGAGGGAACAGCCGGGAACTGCTTGTTCCCAGCCCTGCTCTGCTCCCATCTGCTGCTCTGGGGGCTGCACCCCGAGCTCAGGGGGGCCCTGGATGAAATTCCATGGGTTCCAAGATGATTTTTGTCCTTTTTATACCCCCCTTTTTTTTGGTCCTTTTTATTTCCCCCTTTTTTTTTTTGTCCTTTTTATTTCCACTTTTTTTTGTCCTTTTTATTTCCCCTTTTTCTGTCCTTTTTATCCCCCCTTTTTTTTCTCCTTGCACCCTCTTTTTGATCCAAACTGAACAGAAAATAGAGGAGGAAAAGGGATTTCAGGAATATCTGACAGCTGCTCCTGGCTCTCCCTCATGCAGGAACCAGAGAAGGAGAAGAATGGGATGTTTGGGTCAGACAGAAGAGCTGTTCCCATCCATTGATCAGGAAAAGAGGCAGGAAAAGGGGTTCCCAAAGCAGCCAAGGAGAGGGATGGGAGTGAAGGAAAGAACCTGAAATCCTGGGAGTGCATCAAACCAAAGGGAAAAGGGTGAAGGGCACTGGGGGTGACAAAGGATCTGAGCTGTCCTCTCCCTCCAAGGAGATTTTCTGTGCTTCCCAAGGGAATTTCCACCTCCGGCTGTTTTCTGGCAGCTCCAGGGTGCACATTTTTAAAAGCAGGTTTTCCTTTCTCACACCATTCCCTAAAAGCTTTTCCAGAGCAGAGTTTCAAATATTCCAATCGTGTCGAGGCAAACGGGTGAAGTTTTCGGGAGCTTGGGAAGGGGAAGGGAGGAGAGGCTGGATAACAGCAGCAATCCCAGAATCCTGGAATGGTTTGGGGAAGGGATCTTAAATCCCATCCAGTCCAGGGACACCTCCCACCACCCCAGGGTGCTCCAAGCCCCGTCCAGCCCGGCCTTGGGCACTGCCAGGGAATCCCAGGATCCATAATCTCCTTTAATTCACTTTTCAGCAGCTGCCTCTGAAGGGCTGTAGGAGGACAGAGCCCTCTCCAGAGGGGACAATCCCTTTCCAGGGACAGGGACTGGCAGCGCTTCCTCCATGGAAAACCAGCCCTTTGTAGTCCCAAATCCCAGATTTCTCTCCCAGATTGCATCAGATGGGAAGGGAAAGGAGATCAGGCACACACTGATGGTCCTGTCCTAAACCCCAAATGACACACAAAGTCTTGTCCTAAACCACAAACCCCAGCCTAAGCCACTGAACTGGGAGGTTGGACTGGGATTTGTGGTTTAGGACAGGACTTTGTCCGTCACAAACTCCTGAACACCAAGGGGGCTTTTTTTTTTCCTGGGAAACTCCACTGGTTTAGCTCAGAGATTTAATTTTGAATAGCAGGAATTTTTGGAGCTCTTTTACCCCCATGGAACACTTGGGAACACCTTTGGGGTGTCAGATTGGTAGAAAACAACCCCAAACGCACTCAGTTTAAACCCTACAGCACCTGCTCCCCCCTCCCTGGATGCCAGAGACTCCATGGGGGAAAAAATGGGACATCCAATATCCCAGTTCTGGGAAAAGCTTTCCCTGTGATCCACAGTTCCCACCAGACAGGGATCTGTGGGAATCCAGGCTTGGCTCATCCCCTGTGCTCAAGGAAATTCCCGTTCCTGCCCCAAGGAAGGAGCCCTTTCCTGCAGCTGCCTTCCCACCTCTGGCACCCAGGGGTGTCTCGGGATCCTCGGACACCCCACGGAGCCTCCAGAGCTCCCAGACTGCTCCCTCCAGACCTGAATATTCCCGGCTGGAAAAGTAATCTGAATTTCTGGTGATATTTAAAACAGGCTGGGCAAAGCCTGAGGAAACTGGGAACCAACTCTGTGCCAGAAAGGGTGGGCTGGGGGATTTTAGCATCGTTTTGTCCTCGGTCTTCCCGTTCCACCTCATCTTTTGGCTGGTTTTATTTGGGAATTCCCACCCTGCCCCCAGTTAAACCCAGTCCAACCTGGCAAGGTTGGAGGTCTCAGTTGCTGTAGCAGGGAATGATCAGCGGGGCTGCAGGACAATTCAGTTGTCAAATCCAAACCACCAAATCCACCCCAAATCCAGGGAATTTCTCCCCCATGGCCAGAGGAGCAGCTGCTGACCCACAGAATTTACTCGGGAAAGCCTCTGGCAATCCTGGAATTTCCTGATTTCCCAGCTCTTCCTGTGGAGAACTTCTCACGGATGGGCATTTCCAGGTGTTAATTCCAGGGATTTCAGAGCCATGCCGGAAGCCTCCTGCTCACTGGAGAAAAGAATAACGAGTGAAAATTGCTTAGATCTTCTCCAAAGGAAAATTTCCACTCGGAAAAGCTTGCCAAGATCTGGATTGGGGGTAGCAAATATCTCCTGGAGCTGCAGGATGAAGGCTGGCTAATTAGCAGCGCTTAATTGCTGGCTGGAAGAACTGTGGGTACAAAAATATAATTAGAGAGTCCTCACAGAAAATGAGGATTTTTCCCTCTGGGGCTGAGAAGATTTCGGGATCACTCTTGGAACAGCAGCGAGCAGTGAGTGGGGGCAGGCAGGGCAATCGAGGCAGGAAGCTTCGGAGAATGCTCTGCTTCCAAAAATAGCCCCGAGTTTTGGTTATTTTCGGGTCCAGAGCCACCAGGCAGCAAAATCTGCACAATCATCCCCTCCAGCAGCGCCGGAGTCGGCGGCTTCCTGGGAATTAAAGTGTAAATTTGGGCAAGGATGCGAGGAATGCTGAGCTGGGAAGCAGGGAAAGGCCCTAATCCAGGCACAGAATCCCACCTAAATATATCCACGGACACCAGGAATAGCCTGGGGCAGCTCTGATCCCTCGGGGCAGCTCTGATCCCTCGGGAATCTTCCCTGCCATCCCAAAGGAATGTGGAATTAGGGTTAAATTAGCCCTTTTCCATCCAAGCTGCCCAAACACCTCCAGTATTCCTTGGACTTTCCAGAGGCTCTGGGGATAAAATGAAAAGAATAAAATTCTGGCCTGAAATCTCTCGTGATGGAGCCCAGGGATTTTTAGGGATGAGATTCACACGGGGATTTTCTGGAGCATCGGCGTAGGGCTCTGGGAGGGAATCAGCAGCCTGGGACAGCCGGGCATGGGATGGGGACACGGCCTGGGACAGCCAGGGATGGGATGGGGACACGGCCTGGGGTCCCGGGGATGGGATGGGGACATGGCCTGGGGTCCTGGGGATGGGATGGGGACACGGCCTGGGGTCCTGGGGATGGGATGGGGACACGGCCTGGGGTCCC
>VYXG01009797.1:22151-46667 GCA_013397235.1 Lanius ludovicianus | reverse complement strand
CCCTCATCCCTCGTCCCTTTTCCCTCATCCCTCGTCCCTTTTCCCTCATCCCTTGTCCCTCATCCCTGTCCCTCGTCCCTTGTCCCTCATCCCTGTCCCTCATCCCTCATCCCTCCTCCCTCATCCCTCATCCCCCATCACACTCCTGCCTCCAAAAGCAGCCTCAGCAGCCCAGCAGCCCCAATCCCTTCCCAAACCCACCCAAACCTCTTGCCCAGGAAAAGGCTCCTCCTCAGCCGGGATTTGGGAGGGTGGAACCCAGCAGTTCCCACCTAACCCCACCCATGAGCACAGCGTGGCTGTGCCCAGCCCCAGGAACAGCCACCAAACCCATGGAGTGACATCCCCTGGCTGTTCCCTCCCTGATTTTACGGGATGGGGGTGAGGGACCACCAGGAATTCCCTTGGTCATCCCCTCCATCCTCAGAAAACACTTCACACCCTCCCTTTCCCATGAAATGCCAATTTATAACAAAATAAATTAAATCAGGGTTCCCCCAGCGCGGTTATGGTGGGAAACAAGAAGCTCTGGACCAGACTGGGAATTCCTGGGCCAGAAAAGCCTCAGATCCAGCTTTTCCTGTGCCTTCTGATGGAGCTGCCTGCAGCCTCTCAGGGTTGTGTCAGAGCCCAGACATCTGTCTGACAAATTCCTGGTGAACAAAGCACACAGAGCTGGAACCTGAGCTGTGTCCAAGGTTATTTCTGTTGGTCCCTTTGCAAGTTGTTCCTTTCAGGAAAAGTTTCCTCTTCAAGAAACTCTGATTTTTCATGTGCCTGCAAGAAAATTCCTGACTCCCAAAAAGCCCCTCAGTGCCCAGGTTCTGCTGGATAAATCCAGCCCTTCTCACAGATTAACCTCAAAATGCATCTTCTGTGGATTTGACCTCCAAGAGCTCATTTTTGTAACCAAAAAAGGCCTGAGCAGGAGCTGCTGCTTTGAGATTTCCAGGAAATGGAGGCATCCAGAACCTCAAAATTAATCTCCCCTTCCAATTAAGTGATTAAAGAAATGCACACGAAGCAGCTGCTGAAACACACCTCGGCTGTGGGGTGTGGGCAGCACAAGTTCCTGCTGAGCACACAGGAAAATGGGATTTCCCCCGAATTTTGGGGGTTGCTTCAGCTTTGCCTTCTTAGTTCTCAAGAGGATAAACCGAGAGAAGTTAATCTCAAGCACCCAGGGGAAAATCAAGGTGAACACAGGGGATTTTCACCCTCCAACCCTCAATTTACCCCATTAATGACAGCCCTCAAACTTTTTCCAAGGAGAAGCTTCCATCCTCACTGGAAACGGAGGGACAGATGAGATGGGAACAGCATGAGGATCCAGGACAGGCAGCCTGACCCCAACAAGCAGATCCAAATCCTTTCCTGAGGGCTCAGCACAGCCCCAGAGCCTCATTCCCAGTCCTTTCCATGCAACTGCTGCATCCCAGCCCTTCCAAAGCAGGAATGGCCCTTTGGGATCCCAATTCCTGCTCTGTCCCCCCAGGCCCTCGTGGCAGCTCCGTGGAGCTCCAGCTGCCTTGGCCTTATCAACCCCAGAGGTGAACTGATAACAAGGTGGTGGCCTTGGCATCCTTGAACATTTTCCTCTTGGCACAGCTTTCCCAGAGGAGCTGGGGCTGTCCCACCCCTGGATCCCTGGCAGTGCCCAAGGCAGGGCTGGAGCCGCCTGGGACAGTGGGAGGTGTCCCTGCCATGGCAGAGCTGGCACTGGATGGATTTAAATCCCTTCCAACCCCAACCATTCCAGGATTCTCTGACAGGACCAACCCCTCCCACAGCCCTTTTGTCCCAAAGCAGCCAAAATCTTGTCCTGTGTCAGCAGAGCCGTGGGGAGCGCCAGGCCCCTCTCCAGTTCAAAGCCTCTTTCCCGGGAGCAGGGCCAGGAACATCCCAAACTGAAAGCACACACTTGATACGAGCACCCTGATCAGCTCCAGCTCCAACTCTGCACATCTTGGCTGGTTAAAAAAATAAAATCTGTCCAGAGAGTCCGTGGGGCTCCTTCCTGAGGGCCCAGTTCAGGGGGTCACTCACTCCGGGTGTGCTCAGCTCCGGTGTCATCGGAATAACAGAATCCTGGAATGGTTTGTGTTGGAAGGGAGTTTAAAACTCATCCAGTCCCACCCCTGCCATGGCAGGGACCCCTCCCACTGTCCCAGGGGGCTCCAGCCCGGCCTTGGGCACTGCCAGGGATCCAGGGGCAGCCACAGTTGCTCTGGGAATTCCAGCCCAGCCCCTCACCACTCTCCCAGGGAGGAATTCCCTCAGTATCCCATCCATCCCTGATCCCATACACCACGAAACTGAGATTATCAAGCAATGTCTCACTCCAGGCTGTGCCACCAGCACCGGGAGTCCAGGAGGGCACCTGGGGCTACCACAAAATTCCTAAAGATCTATGGAAGAACACGAGAAGCTGTGGCTGCCCCATCCCTGGGAGCATCCAAGGCCAGGCTGGACGGGGCTTGGAGCACCCTGGGACCGTGGGAGGTGTCCCTGCCCATGGCAGGGGTGGGACGGGATGAACTTTAAGATCCTTCCAAGCCGAACCATCCCAGGATTTTCTGGCAGCTCTGCGTTCAGCAGCGTGGGTTCAAGATCCCCCTCCCGGCCACAGCAGCACCTCCAGGGGGCTGGAAGGGCCGTCCCCCATCCCAGGACACGGCTCCGGGCAGGGATCGGGATGCGAGCGAGCCCATTCCTCCCAACAGATGGCAGCAATGCCTGGAGCAGACAGGCCCGGCTCCTGCCTGGCGCAGGTGAGCTCCGGCCTTCCGAGCATCCCTGGGATGCAGCCGGAGCCTTTGGCGCATCCCTGGGATGCAGAACAGGCAAGGATGTGCTGATGGAGCCTTTGGAGCATCCCTGGGATACAGAACAGGCTGGGATGCACTGCCAGAGCCTTTGGAGCATCCCTGACATGCAGAACAGGCAGGGATGCACTGCCAGAGCCTTTGGAGCATCCCTGGGATGCAGCAGGACAGGGATGTGCTGATGGAACCTTTGGAGCATGCCTGGGATGCAGAACAGGAAGGGATGCACTGCCAGAGCCTTTGGAGCATCCCTGGGATGCAGAACAGGACAGGGATGCACTGCCAGAGCCTTTGGAGCATCCCTGGGATGCAGCAGGACAGGGATGTGCTGACAGAGCCTTTGGAGCATCCCCTTCTGGAGCCTTCCCTCCTCCCTGCCCCATTTCTCGTGCCCTGAGAAGCTGCACTCACTCCCCAGAGCTTCCCCTCACCCTCCTGGTCCGTCCTCCCCTACTTCTGTTGGGAAGAGCGGCTCTGGATGCACTCTGGGAATGGCCCCATCCAAGGAGAGGAGGTTTTGTTCCCCCATGTCCCGAATCGAACCCTTCAGGACTTCATCCCGCCTTTGGCAGCAGCAGGAGGAGCCAGGAATGAATCAAGCGATTGTAGCTCCTGGATTTTCACCCTGCTCTGGTGGGGTGTGACCCCACTGAAATCCCGACTCCTCTGCTTCACTCCTGCAGCTTTCCAAATGGCCTTTTTTTGGGAAAAGGCAGTTTTGCTGATGGACAGATGAGATGGGAACAGCATGAGGATCCAGGACAGGCAGCCTGACCCCAACAAGCAGATCCAAATCCTTTCCTGAGGGCTCAGCACAGCCCCAGAGCCTCATTCCCAGTCCTTTCCATGCAACTGCTGCATCCCAGCCCTTCCAAAGCAGGAATGGCCCTTTGGGATCCCAATTCCTGCTCTGTCCCCCCAGGCCCTCGTGGCAGCTCCGTGGAGCTCCAGCTGCCTTGGCCTTATCAACCCCAGAGGTGCTTAATGATTTAGAAGGGTTTAAAACCTCCCCTGGAATGGTTAAACCCCCACGGAAGGAGCGGGAGAAAGGGGAGAAGGGAGGGGGAAGAAAAGGAATCCACTTTGGGAGCCGGGAAAAGGGGAAAAGAAGGAAAACCAACGAGAAGAGGCTTCCCAAATCCAGGCCTCCTACTTTGTGAGCGCAGCAAAGCAACCTTAATTGCAGTGCACCACAGGATAAAGAGGCGTTTGTAACTGATTAATCCCTGTTTGCCATTTCCTAATTAAAGAAAAAAGAAACCCTAATTACTCCACTCAATCCCAGGCAGAACAGTCATTGTGGGATGAGCAATTTTCCCTCCTCGCACACTGGGCTCCCTTTTCTCCCACGTTACATAAAACCCTCGGCACTCAGGGCCGGGCTCTGCTCGTCAGGCACGGCCTGAGCCCGGCTCAGCACCCTCTGTGGGAGCAGGGCAGGGCAGCAGAGCTGGGCCCCAGCTCCAAACCCCACAAAGGATCCCTGCTTTGGTGTGTTTGATCCTGTCCTGGTGTGTTTGATCCTGTTCTTATTTGATCCTGTCCTGGTGTGTTTGATCCTGTTCTTATTTGATCCTGTCCTGGTGTATTTGATCCTGTTCTGGTGTGCTTGATCCTGTTCTTATTTGATCCTGTTCTGGTGTATTTGATCCTGTTTTGGTATATTTTGCTCCGTGTTTTGGTGTATTTGATCCTGTTTTGGTGTATTTGATCCTGTTCTGGTGTGTTTGATCCTGTTCTGGTGTGTTTGATCCTGTCCTGGTGTATTTGATCCTATTCTGGTGTGTTTGATCCTGTTCTGGTGTGTTTGATCCTGTTCTGGTGTGTTTGATCCTGTTTTGGTGTGTTTGATCCTTATTTGATCCTATTCTGGTGTATTTGATCCTGTTTTGGTGTATTTGATCCTGTTTTAATATGTTTTGCTCCATGTTTAATATCAAAGAATTAAACAGCCATTTTTGGGCCACCTCACCTGGGCTGGAGAGGGGCAGATTTCCGGGGTTTCCTCCTCCTCCTCTCACCTTATCCCAGTGCCAGAGCGAGGGCTGGCTCTGTCCCATTGGAAATGTTCCCCTTCTGCTGCTCCTGGTGGGAAATCCAAAGGGAATTGTGCTGCTCCACCAGCCCTGGGCTCCCTGCTGGCCACTGAGCCTGGCTTCCACCAGCCCTGAAAACGCCAGGATCAAACCATGTGGGAGGAGTTCAAGGAAAAATTCCCTGGGATAGTTCCAAAAGGAGGAGTTGGGGCACTCTGGGCCACGGCTGAGTGGGCAGGGTGGGGTTTGGCCCAAGGCTGGGCTGGATCTCGGAGATCTCCTCCAACCTCAATGATTTTGTGATTCTCCAAAGGGAATTAAGCCTTGGATCATCCCCAAATGCTCTTCCTGAGCAGCACAGCTGGGGACAGACCCATGGGCTCTTCTCATTCCAGGAAATCCCCATTTTTTAAATGAAATTAATCTCTTTTTGCATCAGAGTCCAAAATTGCAGCCTTTGCCCCGGTGTTTTTTGGGTTTTCCACCCTTCCCTGGGTCAGCTCCCCACTGCCCATCTCCATCAGGCTCATCCTCCTCGTTAATTCATGTGTTTGATGAGATTTAATGGGAAAAGGCTTTAAGATAACACAGGACCACTTCTTGGAATAGGAGATAAGTGATATTAGGAATGGAATAGTCCATAAATCATCTTTATCTGCACAGCTGGATGGGATTGAAGGATCCAGGTCACAGAGATAAGGACAAATCCTCACCTTGGCATAGGTCAAACACTCTGGAACAGCAGCTGAGCCACCCCAAATCCACCTGAAGGGGGACAGCAGGTAAAAAATTAGTCCAGGGGGAAAATTTGGCTGGACTGGATAAAATTCCAGGTGTTCCCAACATCAGCCTGGATGGGTGTGGCTAAAACCTGGAATGTCATTAACTCCTGACAGAGAAATCCCACCTGGAACTTTGGATTGGGGTTTTCATTACAGAAACCTCCTTAGGGGTGTGTGGGCTTCTTGAGGTTAAAGTGGGAGACAGAATTAAATATCTGGTTTAAAAAAAACAGCTAAAAATGGGATGTTCAGGGGTCAAAACCACATTTCCAGTCTTGGCTGGATCGTTCTCACAGGACTGGGAATTTCTGGCAGGTTTTAGCTGGGAAAACTCCAGCCAAGCCTGTCTGTTCTGTTCTACCCCTGTGTCCCCCTGAAACCAGCTGGGATTTTAACTGGAACATCCCAGGTCTCCAGAATATCCCTGCATCCATGGAGGGCAGGGAAAAAAAGGAGTCTGAACCCAAAATATTTGGGCAACAGCAAAAAGGAGGCTCCGTGGCTGAACTTCTCATCCCGGTGGGCTGCGGTGGGGAGTCCTGCTCCAAGAGCAGGAGTTGGGAGCAGCTCTGCCCCGTTCCCAGCCCTGCTCCCAGCCCTGCTCCGAGGAGGAGCTGCCTGGGAGGCGCTGAGAACGTTTGGAGCACTCCCAGGAGCCGAGGATGGGAAACAATTCCCAAGCGGGGCTTCCCAGCCCTTCCCGGGACAGATCCCAGTCACCCTCCGGCCTCTGGGCTCAGGCAGCCTCGGGCTCTGAGAGGCATTTCCAGCAGGATCTGCAGGAATTGGGCAGCTCCCCGGATTTCAGCCTTTTGTCTCCCCAAAGGAGCAGAAAATCAGGCCTCCTGATGGGAGTTTTTCTGAGCAGCCTGATGCTGCAGAGCCCCCGAAACGCAGGAGGGGAGGGAATGATGGCAATAAAATCAGAGCCCCCACCCAAAGGGTGCCCATGCAGTCCCTGCTGCCTCCTCCTCACCATGGGTGACTCCAACAGTTTTAAAAAGGGAATTTACCTAGAAAATATCATTTTTTTTGTTTATTTGGGTTTTTTTTGTGGTGGCCAGGTGAGAGATTTGCAAGGAAATGTGGGAGATTTCTGGGGGCTTTGAACATCCCAAGTTCCAGGTAAGATGTTCTGGTAAAGAGACATTTTGGGAGGGGAGGGAAGAGCTGAGGTGGGGCACAGAAATGACAGCAGGGAATCATGGCAGGGAATCACGGCATGGAATAATAACATGGAATTACAGTGTGGAATCGTGGTATGGAATCACATCATGAAATAATAGCGTGGAATTATAACATGGAATCACAGCAGGGAATCGTGGCATGGAATAATAATGTGGAATCAGGGTATGGAATTATAGCAGGGAATCACAGCAGGTATGGAATAATAACATGGAATTATAGCATGGAATTGCAGTGCAGGGAATCACTATGGAATCACATCATGGAATAATAGCGTGGAATTATAGCATGGAATTGCAGCATGGAATCATGGCACGGCATCATGGTATGGAATAATAATGTGGAATCAGGGTATGGAATTATAGCAGGGAATCACAGCAGGTATGGAATAATAACATGAAATTATAGCATGGAATTGCAGCATGGAATCATGGCACGGCATCATGGTATGGAATAATAATGTGGAATCAGGGTATGGAATTACAGCAGGGAATCACAGCAGGGAATCCCAGCAGGGAATTATAGCATGGAATCACTGTGGAATCATGATATGGAATCCCATTATGGAATCACAGCAGGGAATCATGGCATGGAATAATAACGTGGAATTATAGTATGGAATCACAGTATGGAATCATGACATGGAATTATAGCAGGGAATCCCAGCAGGGAATCACAGCAGGGAATCCAGGAAGAGTTTGGGTGGGAAGGGACCTCAAAGCCCACCCAGTGCCACCCCTGCCAGGGCAGGGACACTTCCCACCGTCCCAGGGGGCTCCAGCCTGGCCTCGGGCACTGCCAGGGATCCAGGGGCAGCCACAGCTCAGGGTCTCCACCCCCCGAATAATTCCCCCATCAGAGGAGAAATGGCCGATTCGGAGCCAAGGAAAAACCCTTTTGTCCTTGTCTCTCTCCCCCAGGCCTGCCTGTTTAATTGATCCCCCTTCATTAAGGTTTGGGGATCCTGAGGGTTGCGGAGCCTCGGCTCCCGGAGGAGCGCAGGGAAGAGCGGAGGGCGGGCGGCAGTCGCGGGGTGTTTGCTCAGGTGCAGGGCAGGGGGACGCGCTCGGCAGCCAAGGACAGCAAAGCAGGGAGACCCTCCGGGCTGGGTGGGGCTCGGCCGGAGCCGGGCAGTGACTCAGAGTGACGGGAGCGGGGTTTGTGTCCGCCGGAATGGGAAGGAGCCTTTGTTTGGGGACCTTTGCAACTCCCCGGGTGAGTTCATCGCGGGGAGCGCAGCGGGCAGAGCGCATCGGGGACAGGTGGGGAGGTGGCCCCGCCTGTTAAACTCGGGGGTTTGGGGACGTTTCGGGGGGTTGGTGGGTGCTGGGTTCTCTCGGAGGGCAGACAAATCCTAATCTAGGATTTTAAGGACTCCAGTCCTTCCGTCCCAAAGCTTCATTCAGGTAAGGGCAGTACCTTTGATGCCTTGAGGGGCTGCCTCAAACCAGAGGGCAGGCGGAATGGAGAGAATAAAAGCGTTTATTGAAGGGCCTTCAGGTGCATTCAGGGCACCCAAAGCCCCCAGGGGCTACACCCAAAAATGGACCTCGGGGTCACGAGTTGTCACACTTTTATAGGTTTGGTCCCTTGGCATATCGGGGTTAATCCTCCCATTGCAGCTGCAGGTAAGGAAGGCATTTCCTCCAGGTTTGCTCCCCACCAGCTCAGCGTTGTTTGCATTTCTGGGGGCCCGAGGCAGTGAGGTGTCCTGGAGTTCCAGGCCTGGAGAGGAGTTGTTTTGTCTGACCAAAACGGGAGAACAGCAGCTAAAAGGCTGCGTGGAGCTTAGAGCCACACACTGCCCCAGGGCAGGATCACAAACACATGAGCACTACAAAAATTAAAATCCTAAGGCAGCACCTTCAGCAGTGCCTTGGGGGGGTGTCTGCAGTCCCAGCCTCGTGCTGGAGCCACCAATCCCTTGGGAACAGGGAATAAACACCAGCACCACATTTACCCCCCAAAATGGGTGTGATGGGGGAGAGAATCCCCCTCCCACCCCAGCAGGGCCCGGTGCTTTGGGCTGTGAGGGAGGCTGGGTGGCACAGCAGGGAATGGAACCCAGGGACACGAGGGAGCCTCTGCCTGTCCCCGCGTCCCTTCACCTCGGGGACAGCGGCTGCCGGCATGGGGAGGGAGATTGGGAGATCTGGAGGGTGGGTTTGGAGCGCTCTGGAGCCTCGTGGGCTGATGAAGAGAACAGTTTGTCCTGGAGCAGGGGAAGTCAGGGTGGGACGTGGCTGTCCCTGACCTGGTGGTGGCCCTGATTTGCCATTGTCTGTCCCATTGTCCGTTGAAACGCGGAGCTCTTGGGGCACCATCGCTGTTTACACAACGGGGCCCCGATTTCCAGAGCGTTCCCGGTCATTATCCAACACAAATAATCCCAGGGATGGAGCAAGGCCTGGCTCCGGAGCCTCGGATTGGGGTTTTCATTACAGAAACCTCCTTAGGGGTGTGTGGGCTTCTTGAGGTTAAAGTGGGAGACAGAATTAAATATCTGGTTAACAACAGCTAAAAATGGGATGTTCAGGGGTCAAATCCACATTTCCAGTCTTAGCTGGATCAGTCTCACAAGAATGGGAATTTCAGGCAGGTTTTAGCTGGGAAAACTCCAGCCAAGCCTGGAAGTGTCTGTTCTGTTCTACCCCTGTGTCCCCCATAAACCAGCTCCTCACCACCTGCCGGGGACTCCAGTTTGATTGCAGCAGTGCTGTGAAGAAACCCAGGACGATTCAACCCTTTTTTGTTTAATATAAAGCCTAAATATCCAACAATCCCAAACACCCTCAGCCCTTTCCTTCACCCTGGCTGGCTGCATCCTCCTGTAAATGCAAACCCAGCACCAAAACCTGACCATGGGGATTCTGGTGTTGCAAGGACCCGAGTGGCAGCAGCGAGGCCTTGGCTGGCTGTCAGCACTTGGTCATTTATTCCTTCTTTTCCTACGCCCTTGGCACGGCTGCAGCCGGCTTAGCTATAAACTGGAATGAAGAAGCCACAGGAGGAACCCATCCGGAGCTGGGGCCGGAGAAGTGGAGCTGAACTGATTGCTCAGGGCTCTTATCAAAGCTGGCACAGCACCGGGGCTGGGCTGGGGCTGGGATTGGGTTGGGATTGGTCTGGGATTGTGCTGGGATTGGGCTGGGATTGGGCTGGGATTGGGCTGGGATTGGGCTGGGATTGGGCTGGGATTGGGCTGGGATTGGGCTGGGATTGGGCTGGGATTGGGCTGGGATTGGGCTGGGATTGGGCTGGGATTGGGCTGGGATTGGGCTGGGATTGGGCTGGGATTGGGCTGGGATTGGGCTGGGATTGGGCTGGGATTGGGCTGGGATTGGGCTGGGATTGGGCTGGGATTGGGCTGGGATTGGGCTGGGATTGGGCTGGGATTGGGCTGGGATTGGGCTGGGATTGGGCTGGGATTGGGCTGGGATTGGGCTGGGATTGGGCTGGGATTGGGCTGGGATTGGGCTGGGATTGGGCTGGGATTGGGCTGGGATTGGGCTGGGATTGGGCTGGGATTGGGCTGGGATTGGGCTGGGATTGGGCTGGGATTGGGCTGGGATTGGGCTGGGATTGGGCTGGGATTGGGCTGGGATTGGGCTGGGATTGGGCTGGGATTGGGCTGGGATTGGGCTGGGATTGGGCTGGGATTGGGCTGGGATTGGGCTGGGATTGGGCTGGGATTGGGCTGGGATTGGGCTGGGATTGGGCTGGGATTGGGCTGGGATTGGGCTGGGATTGGGCTGGGATTGGGCTGGGATTGGGCTGGGATTGGGCTGGGATTGGGCTGGGATTGGGCTGGGATTGGGCTGGGTTTGGGCTAGGGTTGGGCTGGGAATGGGCTGGGGTTGAGTTGCAGGAATTTTTATGGAGCGTCTCCAGCGGGAAAAGCTGGGGATAAAAAAGAACCTGGTGGTGTCTGGCTTTTATTATTTATTGAACAATGCCCCATTGATTCGCAGCTCCTCTGCAGACAGCTCATAAACAAGGCCTGCAGTGCAAAGTTTAGACAAGGACGGAGATTCCTGAACTCTCAGCACAGCACGAAACTCTGGGATTGCCCCCACGGAGGGAAAGGGCAGCACTGGGGTTTGAGAGGGAGAAATGCTGGAAATGCAGAGCTATTTTGCTGAAGAAAGAAGATTTCAGTGAAAAGTGCCATTTCATGAGTGTTTTTCCAGGTTTTTGGTGCTGAAATGTTTCTCCTGAGCTCACTAAAAGGTTCCTCCAAGAGTTCTTGCCCCAGGGAGCACCCAGCACGTGTCTTTGGGGCAGGAACACATTTCCTGTGGCTTTGGGCTGAAAGCTCTGCCTGCACAACCCCACGGGGACAAGGAGGGGTTTGGGCACTTTGGGATTCACTGGTTTGGATAAAAAAGGGCAGAGTTGGAATCCCAGAATCCTGGAAGGGTTTGGGTTGGAAGGGGATGTTCAATCCCTGCCATGCCCAGGGACCCCTCCCACTGTCCCAGGGGGCTTCAGCCCGGCCTTGGGCACTGCCAGGGATCCAGGGGCAGCCACAGCTGCTCTGGGAATTCCAGCCCAGCCCCTCCCCACCCTCACAGCAAAGGCTCTTTGGCCCCTACCCCGTGTCCCCAGCAGCTCCAGAAGGTTAAAATGGGATTTTCCCTGGAGTGTTCCCCCAGGAGATGAAATCAAAGGGAATGAGGCAAAGTCAGCGGCACCAAAGGCATCTCAGAAACCTTCACCTCCCTTCCCTGGGTGTTCCCTGGGGCCCTGACAAACCAATTCCCCCAAGGAGGGGCTGGGATCCCATCCAGGAGGAGACGTGGACAGGCAGGGACTCGGAGTCTCTGTCTGTGCTTCTTCACACCTGACGAGGGGACAGCAGAGGGACAAAAGCCCAGGCTGGGACAGAAACCAGGCAGAAAATATCAGCAGCACTGAAAAAAAATCCCAGTTTTAAATCTGA
Source organism: Lanius ludovicianus (assembly GCA_013397235.1). Taxonomy (NCBI): domain Eukaryota; kingdom Metazoa; phylum Chordata; class Aves; order Passeriformes; family Laniidae; genus Lanius; species Lanius ludovicianus. The sequence goes on along the minus strand of VYXG01009797.1, from coordinate 34,897 downwards.
ATTCCAGCCCCTCGGTTTGATATCGTAACTCTGTGCTTTGCAGCCCCACCCTGGTGGCACCGGGACCATGGCACGGGCTCGGGGTGCTGCCCACGGGGGCAAAAGGCATCCCCAGGCTCTGCTTGTCCTTAGGGTGCCCCAGGTGTGCCTCGGCTGGGCCCCCTCCCTTCCCATGACCTTTCCTGCAGCACATTTGGGATGTTCAGGAGCGCTGGATGGGGCAGAGCTGCTCATCCCTGCAGCTGAGGGGCAGCCAACTCCCAGCAACTTTTTTGTTGGGTTTGGGTTTTTTTTATTGTTTTCCTTTTTTTTTCTTCACTCCGCGTGCGATGCCAAGAGATTGGAAATGACAATGAGCACCCGGAGCCAGGGCCAGGCCAGGAGAGGAGTGCCTGGAAAAACAGAGGGAGCCCCTGGCTGCCCTGCAGAGCCTGTCCGGGGTCAGGGGGCCAAGGGCTTCTCAGCCTCCCCTTGGGGTGGGGGGCCTTTAGTGCCGGGGTTGTCCTCGGAGAGCGCGATCCCACGGACCCCACCTCTGCTTCCAGTGGGAAGACAGAGCTCCAGCAGCCTCTGACGTGGGAAGTGACGGGAATGGGAGAGGGCTGAGGGCAGCCCGAGCTGCCTTTAAGTGATTTAACAGCTGGGGAGCAGCAGAGGCCACGGCCACGGGAGTTGTTCCATGGGTTTGGGAGCTGGAGAGGCTTCCAGGGGTTTCAGCTGATTTCAGGGATGCTCCCTGGGGTCTGTGGGAACTCCANTCTGTGATTTGATTTTCCCATCCCTCTGTGGGTGCTGCAGGAGCAGCCCTGGGCACCGGGAATCTGCTGGGCAGGAGGGCCTGGAGGGACAGGACACAGGGAATGGCTTCCCACTGCCGGAGGGCAGGGATGGGTGGGATATTGGGATGGAATTCCTGGCTGTGAGGGTGGGGAGGGGCTGGGCTGGAATTCCCAGCGGAGCTGTGGCTGCCCCTGGATCCCTGGCAGTGCCCAAGGCCAGGCTGGAGCCCCCTGGGACAGTGGGAGGGGTCCCTGGGCATGGCAGGGATTGAACATCCCCTTCCAACCCAAACCCTTCCAGGACTCTGGGATTCCAACTCTGCCCTTTTTTATCCAAACCAGTGAATCCCAAAGTGCCCAAACCCCTCCTTGTCCCCGTGGGGTTGTGCAGGCAGAGCTTTCAGCCCAAAGCCACAGGAAATGTGTTCCTGCCCCAAAGACACGTGCTGGGTGCTCCCTGGGGCAAGAACTCTTGGAGGAACCTTTTAGTGAGCTCAGGAGAAACATTTCAGCACCAAAAACCTGGAAAAACACTCATGAAATGGCACTTTTCACTGAAATCTTCTTCTTTCAGCAAAGAAGTTTCCTACTTTTGCTCAGGGCTTCTCATTCTGCCCTTTGACTCCAGGGTTTCTGTGGAATCCAGAAGGTCCCTCCTGGTCTGGCCTCATCTTCCTCTTCCTTCCACCCTCATGTGCTGGGCTGTGAAAGGAGCACTTGGAAGCCACAGGAATTTCATTTCATGCCCCCCAAAATCCAGGGGACTTTTGGAAATCCTTCAGGACTGAAGATTTCTGTCCTACCAAGCAAGGACCCCAGTGTGGGATTTTGTCTGACCCCAGAGCAGCTCCTCAATCTCCTTTCAAATGCAGAATGGATGTGCTTCATCCATAATTGAGGCAGTTACAAAAACTTCCCAGTTATCCCCTCATTTAGCAGGACTGGGCCTCCCTTTAGGGGTTCCAGCTGCATTCCCCTTCCTGGATTCTGAATATTCTGGTTTTTAAGGTAAAAACCCTAAGACTGAGCCCTAGAACTGGTTTTGGCTCTTGGCTTTCCGTAAGAAAACAGCAAATCACAGGTGGGAGGTGAAGGAAAATCCTTGGGATTCATCTCCTGCTTCCAGGCAATGAAGTTACACAGAGGAACAGGAGGAACAGGGAAGTGATTTAGCAGGGAAGTTGGGAGGAGGAGCTGGGAAAGGGTCTGGAGAACTCCTGAGGGAGCTGGGAAGGGGCTCAGCCTGGAGAAAAGGGGGCTCAGGGGGGACCTTGTGGCTCTGCACAAGTCCCTGACAGGAGGGGGCTCAGGGGGGTCGGGCTCTGCTCCCAGGGAACAGGGACAGGAGGAGAGGGAACGGCCTCAGGCTGGGCCAGGGCAGGCTCAGGGTGGGCACCAGCAGGAATTTCCCCATGGAAAGGGTGCCCTGGAACTGCCCAGGGAGGGTTGGAGTGCCCATCCCTGGGGGGATTTAACAGGCGGATGTGGCACTTGGGGACATTCCGTGGTGGCCTTGGCAGGGCTGGGGTTGGACTCCGTGGGCTTCAAGGTCTTTTCCAACCTGAACAATTCCATGATGCTGCAATAGTATTTTCAGCACGTTGTGGATGGACTTTTATGGTTGCTGCCTGAATCTTTTCCCCTGGGGGTTCCTCTTCCCTGGTGCAGATTGAAGCTGGAATTCTGTGCTGCCACACAAGGAATCCCTGGGATGGGACTGGGATGGGTCAATGTTCTCTGTTCTCACATCTCTTTATTTACCTTAGTAGGAAACCACTTCCACAGTCCCTGGGAATGGAATGGTTGGGGTTTTTTAAAGATTTCCTTTCCAAGAGGAAGGAAGAAGAGCACAGGAACAGAATATTTCCGAGCTCCACTGCTTTAAACTGCAGAATGATGTCCTGAGGGTGAAACCAGTTATCCCATCACATTTGGGAATTCAAACAGCAACCCTGGGGTAACAGAATGATCTCTACAAGGCCCGAAAAGCTTTCTAAAATCTTCCTGGGACAGCTGTGAGGAGGGACAGGAGGGCTCTGGGAGGCCAAGTCCCATTGTCACCATGCAAGAGGAATCCCAACCTTTAGTTTGGAGTTCAATCCCATGTGGATGTGGGATACAGTGTGTAAAACCCACCCCCTCCCCTGGGAATGGGAATATTTGGAATATTTGGAGCCTGGGTGGGGTATAAATGAGTGTGAGCTCTTTGTCCCCCCTCCAGAGGTGACCAAAACAACTCCAAACAGAAACATTCCCAACAAGGAGCATTTCCCAGCTCCCAACTCCCGTTTCCTGCTCCTTTTCTCAGCTTTTGTTTCTCCCTTTGTGCAGGTGAAATCCTAAAGTTTGTAAATCCTCCGGTGCCCTGAGGTGCAATCCTGCCTGGAGCGATATCTGTGGCACAATTCCAAATCCTCCCTGGTGCAGGGAGCTGGAAAGAATCCCCCAAAGCCACGAGGGAAGGGGTTAATTTGGACACCCAGGGCGTGCCTTGAGGAGCTGCCTTTAATCCTTCCCGGCACAGAAAGAAGATGTGTAATGGGAATTGGTTCATTTGGGGTTTTTTTTTAACAAAGTTTGGAAAAATGTTGGGACAGCCACGCTGTTAATGCCATTCCAGAGTCCAAAAAAATGTCATCCCCGCTCGGGGTGCTGACAGGAAACAATGTGTGCTGAAAGGGAGCTGCGTTATGGGGATCATCTGCCAGGAGGCATCCACGGAGGGAATCTGGCAAGGAAATTCCCTGCAGGTGGGATTTGGGGAGGAGAATTCACTGTTTTCCACAGCAGCCACGGCAGGATGGAGCCCAGGCACAGTGTGGGCCGTTCCCTGCTGCATTTGGGACATTTTCCTGCCCATTGGGACATTTCCAGGTCCCACTGGGACATTTCCCTTCTCCATTGGGACATTTCCCTGCCCCACTGGGACATTTCTGTTCACCACTGGGACATTTCCCTTCTCCATTTGGGACATTTCCCTTGTCCCCTGGGACATTTCCCTGCCCCATTTGGGACATTTCCGTTCTCCCCTGGGACATTTCTGTTCTCCACTGGGACATTTCCCTGCTCCCCTGGGACATTTCCCTTCTCCATTGGGACATTTCCCTGCCCCATTTGGGACATTTCCCTTCTTCCCTGGGACATTTCCCTGCCCCACTGGGACATTTCCCTTCTCCATTGGGACATTTCCCTGCCCCATTTGGGACATTTCCTTGCCCCACTGGGCCATTTCCCTGCCTGGGCAGACCTTGGGATGCTGAAGGACTCTCCCCATGTCCATCCTGCTGGGACAGGAAGGTTTGTGCAGCTCCCCCATGGATCTGCTCCATGATTTGTGCCTGGTGCTGATCCCGGAGCCTCTCCCACGCTGAACCTCCCAAAATCCCCAAATTTCCATGGAATGCCTGGACCTTTCTCACGCACCAAACCCAAAAGTGCAGCTTCCATGGGCCCTGCTCCTTTCACCTTCAGCACTCGGGGTATAAAACCAGAGCAGAACTTCCCCCGTGCATATTAATGCCCTTAATGAGCCCGTTTTAATTACATTAGTGACCATTCTATTTACAGGCCCCACAATCTGCTTGCTCTCATTCCCATCAGGTTTCCAATTCTCCACACTTGGCTCCTGCTTTTCCACCCTGCTAAAAGCAGAGCTCGTTTCCCTGTGGCCTCCAAATCAGCATTTGCACCTCGGAAAGGACACTCAGGAGAAGACAAAACCCCTCCTGCCCACAACCTGAGTTTATTCCCCCTCAAGCAAAGCAGGTGAGCAAAGCCTTTTTCCCTTTTTGTTGCCTGTGATTTTCCTGCACCACTGGCTCCTCTGGAAGGGTTAAATCCAGGCAGGGAGAACTCCAAAAGCTGGGAATTATCCCAGCCACCCATCCTTGCCTCAGTTTCCCCCTGCCAAAGATCGCTGGAGCTGCTGCTCCGGCAGTGACACTGGACTTGATGGAAGAAAATGCAATTAAAGGGGATCAGCTGCAATTAAGCAGGATCAAAACAGTTCCCCTCCCACTTAAACAAGCAAATTAAGCCAATTTTTTTGTGCATGTGCCCATTTATCAGCTGTTTCCATGGCAACCCTTGTTGTCCTCCGTGCTGTGTCTCGTTTGTGTCATGGTAACACCCTGTAATCCCGCTCCCATTGTCCTGGGTTCCGTGGAAATGTTCACAAGGGAGACCTTTAATCTACAAATCTCGCAGGTCCTCGCTCCAGCTGATACAGATTTATCGTGGCCACTGTTCTTGTGGTGCTTTATCCCAGACAGGCCGAATTTTCTCCTTCCTGGCTCGGTCCGAGCTGGGTTGGGGTGGAAGAATCAATATTTATCCAGCAATTTGCAGCCCTTTAACTGAACTGGTTTAAATCCCACCTCCAAGAAACTGCTGGAAGTCCCTGGAGTGGAGTGAGGCTGTTCCCCCTCGTCAGAAACTTTGGGGGGTTTTTGGCTTTGAAACTCCTCCTTTGGTGTTAAATTCCGGCAGTTCCCGTGCCCTGCTGATTTTAACAAAATCCTGACTTTTCAGGGCTCCCTCCTCCTGTCTGATCTAAATTCCACAATATCCCAGTTCTAAATTCCACAATATCCCAGTTCTAAATTCCACAATATCCCAGTTCTAAATTCCACAATATCCCAGTTCTAAATTCCATAATATCCCAGTTCTAAATTCCACAATATCCAGTTCTAAATTCCACAATATCCCAGTTCTAAATTCCACAATATCCCAGTTCTAAATTCCACAATATCCCAGTTCTAAATTCCTGTGTTTTGTTTAAGATCCCGTGTTTGCTGCTGGGGGTGAGGGATGTCCTGGGGATGCTGCTGGATCTGCACCAGCCCAGGCTTTGAGGGGAAGCTCCGGTGTTGTGTCTTCCTGGGAGATCAGCTCTCGTGGCTGACCCTGCGCAGTCGCTGTGGGGGGATCCGACTTGCTGGCCCCTGGAAAATCAGCATTTTTTTGTGGAGGAAAGGATCTGCTGATTTAATAGCCTGGTTTCTCTTTCCCAGGGAAATGGACCTGTTGGGATAAATCCAGAGGAGGCCACGGAGAGCTGGAGCCCCTCTGGAGCTGGGCTGGGAGAGCTGGGAATGTTCACCTGGAGAAGGGAAATTGCAGGCAGAGCTGAGAGCCCCTTGCAGGGCCTGGAGGGGCTCCAGGAGAGCTGGAGAGGAGCTGGGGACACAGGGACAGGACCCAGGGAATGGCTTCCCAGTGCCAGAGGGCAGGGCTGGATGGGATACTGGGATATTGGGATGGAATTCCTGGCTGTGAGGGTGGGGAGGGCTGGGCTGGAATTCCCAGGGGAGCTGTGGCTGCCCCTGGATCCCTGGCAGTGCCCAAGGCCAGGCTGGAGCCCCCTGGGACAGTGGGAGGTGTCCCTGCCATGGCAGGGGTGGCACTGGGTGGGATTTAAGGTCCTTTCCATCCCAAACCATTCCAGAATTCCCTGATTCTGGCATTCCAGAGCCTCTCTGCAGAACTCCTGCCAGGCTGGGCTGTGATTCTCTGGAAATGAGAGCCCCTGATTTTCCCTCCCAGCCCATCGACCACAACAGAGACCAGCAGCAGCCCTTCCTGGAGATGTCCCAGCCCCTGGAGCCCCCGGGGACACCTGGGCACAGCCCGGGGCCATCGATGCCCGCAGGTGTCTGAGCTGCCCTCCCTTCCTGCAGATCAGCAGGGACTGAAGGCTGCTGCTGCTTCCTGTTAAATTAAACATCCCAAAGGAGATTCCAGGGCTGCTTTCAACAATTACCGAGCCCAGGAACAGCCCCGGGCTCCCGCTGCTGCCCGGACCTGGGGCTCACACAAACCCCCGAGGAGTCTCTGCCACACAAACTTTCCCCCAGCCGAGGTCGAGCATCTCCCAGCTTGAAAAATGAAACCTTTTGCGGGCTGAGTGGGTGAGGATTTGCAGGATCAGGCCCTCGGCGGCCTCTGCTCTGTTTTTTGTTTGGCTCTGCTGTTGCAGAGGTTTCCTTAGCGACCGCTGTATCCTTTTACAAGGCATTGTTGGTGACACACATTGACGTGGGGATGCTAAAAACGATGGCACCCAATAAAAATAACCCCGGTGATGACCCCGTTTCCTTAAGCAAACAGCACCATTATCCACCAGGAACCGGCCAGGGGGATTTCTCTCTGGAACAATGATGCCTGCAGCCCTCAGCAGCAGCAGTGGGAGCCTCTCTGGAGCGTGCAAAGGTCAAGAGGAAAATCTCCCATCCTCTGTGCCTGATTCCAGCATTTACCAGCACAGGGCTGGCCAGGACAGAGGGAAATGTTCCCTGGAATCTCTTAGAAAATCCAAGATCCAGTTCCCTGCACGGAGAAAACATCACTTGGTTGTTCAGTGATGGGAGGGGGTGGAGATTTGGGTCCTTCCCTCTCACAGGTCCCTCCTGAGGGGCTGAAAATGAGCCAAGTTTCGATGGCCCAGACTGGGATATTGGCAGCTCTCTGCTGTTTTCCAAGGAAAATTCATGGGTCAGTCCTTGTGCTGCTCTGGAAGGGACTGGGGGCAGGATTCAGCTCCTCAGTGGGGTGAAAATGTAAATTTTCTTCAGCAGCTCCATGAAAACAGAAAACTCTGGAATGGTTTGGGTCGGAAGGGACCCTAAAGCCCATCCAGCCCCACTGGCCACCTTCCACTGGCCATATCTGATCCTGAGGGCGGGAGGGGACACAATGAACTGCTTGGATCACTAAATCCATTAATGCTTTTGGGAAGACATTGGCCAGAGGCAAAGGAAAAGAGGGAGCAGAGCCATTGTCCAATGTGGATTTAATAGGAGGCTGATTTCTGGTGTAAACACGGGCAGAGGAGTCAATGCTGGGTTGATACAGCCAGTCCTGGCCTTTACTGGTACCGGTGTGAGCTGGTTTGAAGCTGGCCTGGATCTCTTTTATCCATCTGACATACCCTGCCATGGAATTTTGGAGGTTTTCCCACGGAAAATTATGACTTTGCATCAAAACCTGATTATTTTCCAGTTTATAATTATGATTTTTGTTGGGTTTTTTTTTTTGACAAGGAGTTGATGCTCTTTGTTTACAGATCAGGCTGGCTTTGCTGTTCTCTGGTGAAAATATGAGAACCTCGAGTCAAGCGGGCCTCGCGTGCGTGGTTTCAATTTAGTGCCACAACTCCAGTTTATGCAAGGAGACGGGAGAAGGAAGCTCCAAAGGAATTTTCTCTCAGTCCCAGAGCCTGGAATTCTCTGGTTTAACCCATCATGAGTGGACAACATGGATTTGGGACCAGGTCCAGCTTAGGGGACCAGGCTGGGCCTGGCTTTTCACTTTCCCTTCTCCATCTGGGGGTGCCCAGACCTGGGGGTTGATTTGGGCTCATCTCAGGAGGAATTTCATCCAAGGGATGAAATCCTCTCGCTTTCCCCTCCACATCCAGAGAATTTGTGATTTAGGGGAGGGAGTTTTTTCTCAGTAAATTCTTTACAAGCTGCACACCGACCCCAGGCCGGGCACAGAAGGAGGGGAATGGGGAGGGAACACCTTCCTTGTCCGAGCTGAGCCTCACCAGCATTCCCAGTGACTTACAGCCAGAAACCAGTTCAAACCAGCCTGAATTTAAACCTCTAACACTGGAGGAGGACAGTGACTGCAACCTCCACATGAGAACAGAGCTCTTGAACTGAATTATTGCAACCTTGGGCTGAGATTGCTCCTAAATGAGTGACAACCACAAACACGGCCAGGACCAGCATTCCAGCCCCTCTGGGATATTCTGATCCAGACAGGGAGGTTTTGGGAGGCTGAGGTAGGAGATAAGCTGGCTTTGATAAGCTCTTGAACTGAAGGAAAATCTTCCTTTCAAATCCATCTGAAAAACGAAGGGAAGCCTTGGATGAGGAGTCAGGAAAAGCCTGGAATGAAGCCTTTATTTACTTTTCTGCTGTTGTTTATTTTTCCTCTTTTTTCTTGCCCTCCCAGAGAAGAGACCTAAGTCCTGCTTTGCACTTTTGCTTCGTGACGTTGGCCATGGCCTTTCCCTGCTCCCTGCCCTCGTTTCCCATGGATAAATGGGGATATTCAGGAGAGCTGAGCCAGAGGGGAACTCCAGGTCAGCTCCAGGCCCTTCTTCCAAGACGGGACCAGCTTTGTCCTGGGACTTCCAGAAGCGCTTTCTGCTGGGCCTGTGCATTCCTGCTGGCGCTGGAATTTGCTCTGGAGAGGCAATAAATTCATTGTAAACTTCTGTGAAGTGGAACTTCTTCTGAAAACTTCGTTTCTTTCTTGCTGGGATGTTTTTTCCTCGTGTTTAGCCTGAGTGACTCCTGCTGCAGCACAAACTTTGTGCTCCTTGGCCTTGGAGAACTTGGAGAGAGGCTGTGGCAGGGATTTGTTCAAGGATTTTAAATGCAGCATCAGAGAATCTTGGAATTCCAGGATGGTTTGGGTTGGAAGGGATCTTAAATCCCATCTTTAAGTCCCATCCTTAAGTCCCATCCTTAAATCCCATCCTTAAGTCCCATCCTTGAGTCCCATCCTTAAACCCTATCCTTAAACCCATCCTGAAATCCCATCCTTAAACCCCATCCTTAAACCCCATCCTTAAGTCCCATCCCTGCCCTGGGCAGGGTGACCTTGCACAATCCCAGGTTGTTCCACCATGGAACACTTTGAAAACCATTTGTAGGAAGTGGCATCCCAGATCCAGGTATTATAATTCCAATTATTTCCATCAAAAGGCATCTCAAAGTGCCACATTTAAGGGATTCGAGTGCACAGCCCCAGAACTGGACACCAAACCCCAAAGCAGGGAGTGGTCAGAGACCGATGGCACCTCAGTGACCATAAATTCAACCGAACCTTGACTTCTCCCTAAGCTGCCCATGAGGATAAATTCGGATTTCTTCCATTTTATGGCCAAATTGCAATTTTCAAGCAGGAAGTTGAGTGCCTGTCCTTAACCTCAGGCACTGCCAGGCTGATGAACACTAAATGTGGACAATTTCTAATTATAAGACAACAATTTGATGAGTATTGATGTCCAGTGGGAAGCAGAGGAGGAACAGTTTCTTTTGGAGATAAGTCCCTGGTAAAGCTCCCGAGAGTCCCTGCTCAGACTGGAATGAAAAAGGAGCTCTGAATCCTCAAATATTCACATCTCCTGCCCCTGGATTTAAAAGCAAACCCTTTCCATTGTCTAGAAGTTCTGAGGAAATAAAAATAGGGAGCTATTTCTGTCCAAACACAGAAATAAGCACGGAAAGCTGCGAGTAACTGAGCCGGGCAGCTGAGCATCCCAGGAAAATCCTGCTCGTGGCCTTCCAGCCATTGGTGACCACAGCTTTTAAATAAATAAAGCAATGAAAATGTGCCTGGATAATCCACCCAACCCCCTCTTGCTAACAGGCAGTTTATGAGGATTTCTTTTGAATTATTAGAGAAAGAGGTAAAAAAGGCACATTGAAGGTCGGAGTTGTAATAAGAAACACAATTTTAGGGAGGGGGGACTAATCCTAAAAACGTTTGGCCAAAGTAAAGGTTGACCCTGGGGGTCAGTGACGGTGTGAGCGTTTGTTACTGGGGAGATGACGGCTGGGACACTTTCACAATGAAATGTCTGGAAAAGCAGGATTCTTCCTGGCAGGATGTTTACAGCAACCCCCAGCCTGTGTCCCCTGCACCCCCCTGCCGGTGCTTTGTGTGCTGATGTCACCCCCACGTCACCTCCTGGGCCTCCTGCATCATCGCCCGGTCCTATTTCCTCCCGGCTCCATCAGCCCCCGGTCCAACCCCGCTGGTTTCCCGGTGCCCACAGCCGGAGGGTCACGGAATCCTGGAGAGCTTTGGGTGGGAAGGGACTGTAAAGATCCTCTCCTTTATCCAGGGCAGGGATGTCAGCACTGCCGGGCCCCTCAGCTCCCAGGCACGGCTCTTTGCTGGCACGGGATGGGATTCCCAGAGCAGCTGGGGCTGCCCCGGGATCCCTGGCAGTGCCCAAGGCCGGGCTGGACGGGGCTTGGAGCAGCCTGGGATGGTGGGAGGTGTCCCTACCCATGGCAGGGGGAATGGGATGAGGTTTAAGGTCCTTCCCAACCCAAACCATTCCATGTTTTATGCCTGATAAACCTCCTGGATCATTTGGAGCTGCCTCAGTCCCTTGTGGTCTCTTTTCTTTCTTTTCTTTTTTTTCTTTCTTTCTTTCTTTCTTTCTTTCTTTCTTTCTTTCTTTCTTTCTTTCTTTCTTTCTTTCTTTCTTTCTTTCTTTCTTTCTTTCTTTCTTTCTTTCTTTCTTTCTTTCTTTCTTTCTTTCTTTCTTTCTTTCTTTCTTTCTTTCTTTCTTTCTTTCTTTCTTTCTTTCTTTCTTTCTTTCTTTCTTTCTTTCTTTCTTTCTTTCTTTCTTTCTTTCTTTCTTTCTTTCTTTCTTTCTTTCTTTCNCCTCTCCTCTCCTCTCCTCTCCTCTCCTTTCCTCTCCTCCCCCCAAACCAGAGCAGGAAGGAGGGACAGAACCCCCCTCAAACAGACAAACCCCACAGGACTCCCCAGCTGACAGGGAGCGCCTCGGAGCTGCTGGCTCAGCCCTCACCCCTTCCCAGGGGATCCTGGACCAGGCCATGCCAGCGACTTGTTCAAATTAAACCCTCGGACATTTCCTTGGGTTCCCTCTGCTCCCGACTCCCGGGAGGAAGGGGGAGGATGCACACGAAGAGGCAGCTCTGCTTTGCTTTCCTAGCTTTGCTTTCTGAATTTTTCCTTTTTCTTTTCTATTTTTTTTTTTGTCCCTTTAAACTCTTGTTTTAAAACAAGGCTTCCTGCTGTCCTCAGAGCTGGCAGGGCTCCGGCCCAGGATGGGAAGAAGACAGCCCTGGAAAGGGAGGAAAGGGCTCTGATTCAGCAGAGCAGGGCTGTGACTCAAAGTCACTCTTGGAAAGGGCACTCTCACAATGTTGGCATTATCAGGGACGAGGCAGGGGAGGAAATCACTGCTGTGATAAGGACGGGAATGCAAAGGGACAGAACAGGCAGCAAAACCCTCACAGTGCCACAGAATCATGGAATTGTTAAGGTTGGAAAAGGTTTTTGGGATTGCTGAGTTTGACCATCAGCCATGTCCCCAAGGGCCACACCCCCACGTCTTTTGAGCACTTCCAGAGATGGGGACCCCCCCCACTTCCGTGGGCAACTCCACCACGTCCCACAACCTCTAACAAAAGTTCTCATCCCTCCTCTTTGCAGAGATTTGGGATGAGAACCATCCCTGTATCCAAGACTTTCTCCAGGCTGGCAGAGCCATCAGCTCCTCCTGCAGATCCAGCAAACCCTCGGCTCCCACAGCTCCCACTGTGGGACAGGAGGACCAAGCTGGAACATTTGTCAAGCCTGAAATAATGGAAAAGCTCCCAAACCAGCTACAATTTCGACTTCCCAGTCATCCAATATTTACCACAGAGCCTTCAAATGTCACTCTGAGTGTAATGAACGGGGCTGGGGAGGAAGAAGCTTTGGGATAATCAGCACAGCTCAGGCAGTGACCTATGAATCACTTTGCAGGAAGTCCATCCTCCTTCTCAAGAAAAACGTGCATTGAAGCAGCTGAACAGGAGGTTGGTTGTCCAGGCTGGATCAAATGAACGGAATAATGAATTGGAATAGTGAATGTCCAAAGATTTCTTCAGGAATTCAAGCCAGAGAGTCCCCTGTACGTGTCAACGTGAAGGGAGCTTTGACGGGAAGTTGGGAGTGAGGAAGCGAAGCAGGACTGGGGCAGCAAAATTCCATGGATGAGTCTGAAATGGTCTGTGCAGCCAGAGATTCCAAAGGGGGGTGTTTGAGCCCACTCAACACCCACAAATCCAACACCCAGCACCCACGAATCCAACTCCCAACACTCACAAATCCAACACCCAGCACCCACAAATCCAACACCCAGCACCCACGAATCCAACACCCACAAATCCAACACCCAACACCCACAAATCCAACTCCCAACAC
>VYXG01009797.1:0-22063 GCA_013397235.1 Lanius ludovicianus | reverse complement strand
AAGCCAACACCCAACACCCACAAACCCAACACCCAACACTCACAAACCCAACACCCACAAATCCAACTCCCAACACTCACAAATCCAACTCCCAACACCCACAAATCCAACTCCCAACACCCACAAATCCAACACCCACAAATCCAACTCCCAACACCCACAAATCCAACTCCCAACACCACCACTGCCACAACAATATCTGGCCCTGTTTTTCCACCTGACTAATTCTGCACCCTCACACTCTGTCTCCTCTCAAATTTTGTTGTCCCCCCGCTCCATCACCTGAGTTGACAGAATTTGAGGCTCTTTGAAAGCATTGGGCTGGGATTTGGAGGATCTGGTTGTCACCCCAGTTACACACACGGATTTTTGGCAAATCACTTCCTCCTCCTCTGCCTGTTTTTCCATTTGTGGACCACAACTAACAATTCTTGCTCTGTCCAACTCCTTCCCTGGCCTGTTCAGGCTCCTTGGAGAAGATTCAGGCTCTTGCAAAATGTTTATGCAGGGCTTGGCAGGAGGGAGCCAAGGTTTTGCCTGGGCCCTATAGAATACCCCAGCAGTAGAGCCCAGCTGCATGTCCTGCAGGAGGTGTTGGGAAATCATTATAGTTATAGTTAAAGTTATAGTTAAAGTTATAGTTATAGTTATAGTTATAGTTATAGTTATAGTTATAGTTATAGTTATATAATTATAGTTATAGTTGTTATAGTTCCATTTCTTTAAAAACTGTTATCAGCTCAGCCTTCAGGTTTCCTCCTGTGATTCCTGACAAAATTCCTATCATCCTGACCGTGAAATATTAAATCTGGCCGGGTGTGTGCCCAGCACAGCCCTGCAGGGAACGTGCCCAGTGCCCTTCCCGCAGCTGGGATGGGTCGGGAGGCCAGGCAGAGCTGCTGAGTCACGGCCCTTCCAACGGGATAATCCTGATGCTCATACATTGCTTTTCCTCAGTTTTCCACCACTTGTGATGCAGATTTCGATGATCTAAAAGGCCATTTCTCCCCTCGGATGTCCCTGATCCTCTGACATTTAAACAAAAGGCAATCATCCCACGGCTTCTGCTGGGAAGAGCTGGAATCTTGCCAATCACAATATTCCCCTCCTCTTTCCACTGACGCGGGAACGATGGCCTGGGTGCCTCAAAGGAAGGTCTGAGCAGGGCAAAGCCTCGGTGCTGAGGGCTTAAACTGAGCTTTAGCTCCAGGCAGAGGCTGGCACAGGAGTGGTGGAGTTGCTTCACCTACAGCTTCTGGCTCACAACCATTAGAGCTGTGAAAATAGTTCATTAAAAATTAAAAGTCCTAATGGGAACCACTCAGCAGGACAAAATCCCCTTCCTGAACACGGCCAGAAAAGCAGGCTCTGATTTACAACAAACTGCATTTAAACACTTGAATATGCAAGAGCTGCACTGGGAGGGTGTTAAAATAAAATAACCCCCAAATGAGAACGTTCAAACATCAGAACATTCAAACTCACCCACGGAAGGAGGTGAAGAACTCCCTAAATCACTTGAGCAAATGACTCAGCACCCACCTTTGTGTCTCATCTTGGAAAAGGAAAGAAGTCCCAGCTCTCAAAGTCTCCAATTTCCTTCTGCTTTTGCCATTCCCACCGGCGGTGCCACCAAGAGCTCCCAGGTGTCCCCAGATGTCAGTGCTGGGGCACGAGATGGTGGAGACAGACCCCATAAATCCGATCTCTTGTGGAATGGATGGGGATTCATGGGGTTCACCCACGGATTCAGCTCAGCCTGGTGCTTGGGGACACGGGTTAAGGGTGAGCTTGGCCACCCAAGTGTTGGGTTAATGGTTGGACTTGATGATCTTAAAGGTCTTTTCCAACTTAAATCATTCCCTGATCCTACAATTGCTCTCCCTCCCTGGAGGACTCCCCTCCCTCATCCCAAGGGATCCTCACTGCCAGTGATTAATTCCATTCCAAATTTTCATTTGTCCAAAGGAGAACAAAGGACGTGGCGGGGCCCTCGCAGAAAGGAAGGAATACATTGTCATCATCCAGCAATCAGGGATAATGGGAAAGGTCAGGAAAACACACAAAAGGCCAAGATTTCAGCTGGTGGAAGCAGCAGAGCTCCACTGGTGACACCGGGTCAGAAGCTTTGCCTGCGTGAGGTGCTTTTACCCATCGGAAGCCTTGGAGCACAACTTGCAGAGGAACAATTTGGGAATAGGAAAAGCAACCGAAAACAACCCCCAAAGTCCAGCCAAACGAAGCAGATCCATTCCTTTCATGGCTTTCTGCACAGCATTCCCCAGCCTCCAGCTGAGGAAACTCCCTTTCAGGACGTTCCCATTTCCCTCCTCATTGCACAACTGCTCTAAAGCCAAGGAGTGCCAGGGCTGCTGCCAAGAATTCCTCATCCCAGCGTCCTGCAGCATCAAACCGACAGCTCTGGATGGCACAGATGTCATTCCCTCCCTTCCAGCTGGTGCTGGGAGGCCTTGAGGGAGATCCTTACAATCCTATGGATTGCAAAAGGCATTCCTGGTGTTTCCTTGGCACCTCAAGCAGCCCCTTGGATGGGACAGGGGAAGCAGCCATGGGAGCTTCAGGTTGGTTATCAGGGAATGTTTCTTCCCTGGAAGAGTGGCCAAGCATCGGAACAGGCTCCCCGGGAAAGGGGTGGAGTCACCACCCCTGCAAGTGTTCCAAAAATGAGCAGTTGTGGCAATTCATGATTACTGGGAATGGTGGGAATGCTTGGATTTAACGGTCTTGGAGGTCTTTTACAAGCTTAATGATTTTGTCATTCTGTGGAGACCTCAATAACCCCTCTTGGAGGTCTTTTCCACCCTTAACAACTCTTTAACTTCATGGAGACATCAACGGCCCCTCTGCTCTTCCCTCCTCTTTCCCTGTGGGATCCCTCAGGCTCAGCCATCAATGTCCTCACCCTGCTTTGCGAGGTTTGGCATCTCCATTCAAGGAAACCCAAATCTCGGGACATTTCATCTCCCAAACCCCTCCCAGGCCCTTCCTCCACCCCCTGCACTGAGAGTTTCCATGTGTGAGGGCAGATACGGAGGAGAGAGGCTCTGGATGCATGGAGAGCCCTTGTCTCCAGGACTGTCAGCAGGAGCACGCTCTCATCATTAATATTTTGATGTTGGATATTTTTCCAGGACAAATCACAGCTTTCCAAGCTCTTCCCTGGGATGAATTTGTCCCCTTTTATTTCTTGCATAACTGGGCCTCCAAAAAGCTTCCCAAAAGTTGAGTGTGAGGCAGCCTGTGCCACTTACACGCATGGGATATTCCCTTTCCATGAGTCACGGAGCAGATGTGCCTCGTCATGCGATGCCTGGAGTGGCACTGGAAAAGGAAGGAAAATTAACTCATCCCTCGGAATCGGAGAATTCCAGGGGGGATTTGCACAGCCAGGCACCGGATTGGTCTGTTTATCCTTTGTTGTTAAGATCACGGAGGCAGAAATTAAATCACCACCAAGCCTGGTAAAGTGAAGCTGGCCCTTCCAAGTTGGAGATCATCCGGAAATCCATGGAAAAAAAGCTAAAATGGTTCTTTTCCTAAAAACTTCTTGTGATGGGAGGTATTTCATAGGATCATGGAATTGTTTGGGTGAGAAAGGACCTTAAAAGTCACCCAGTGCCACCCCTGCCATGGCAGGGACACCTCCCACTGTCCCAGGCTGATCCAACCCGGCCTTGGGCACTGCCAGGGATCCAGGGGCAGCCACAGCTGCTCTGGGAATTCCAGCCCAGCCCCTCCCACCCTCACAGGGAAGGATTTCTCCCGAATATCCCATCGAACCTCTGTCTCAGTGGGAAGCCATTCCCCCTTGTCCCGGCACTCCAGGCCCTTGGAAATATTCCCTATTTCAGTTCTCCTTTCCAGCCCTGGAAATCATTTTGGGAGGTGGCAAGTGGAACTGAGGGGGTTCTTTCCCAGGCTGCTGGGCCACTTTGGGAGGAGTCACAGGAGCACCAACCCCAGGGTGTTTTTAAAACGGGTGAATTTTGTGGGTCCCCAAAGCCGTTTGTTGGCAGCTGTGGCAGGGGGGCCACACTCACCTCTCCCACGTCCCTCAGAGCTGTCCCCACGCGGCCCTGGATCCCTCCAGCCTTCTCCAGGCTGAGCTGAGGGAGGGATGGCTGCGATTCCTGGCAGAAAGGGAAACGAGGAACAGCTCCTGGTCAGTCTGGAGCAGTTGTTCAAATCCATAACGCAGACCAGGGCAGGGAAGGTCTCCCTTTGCAGGCACTGCGGGGTGGGAGCAGTCGGACATTGCCTGGGGGTGGACATTCCATGGGGTTGGACATTCCCTGGGGTTGTTGGACATTCCCTGGGGGTGGATATTCCATGGGGTTGGGNTGGCAGAAAGGGAAACGAGGAACAGCTCCTGGTCAGTCTGGAGCAGTTGTTCAAATCCATAACGCAGACCAGGGCAGGGAAGGTCTCCCTTTGCAGGCACTGCGGGGTGGGAGCAGTCGGACATTGCCTGGGGGTGGACATTGCCTGGGGGTGGACATTCCATGGGGTTGGACATTCCCTGGGGTTGGACATTCCATGGGGTTGTTGGACATTCCCTGGGGGTGGATATTCCATGGGGTTGGGCATTCCCTGGGGTTGTTGGACATTCCCTGGGGTTGTTGGACATTCCCTGGGGTTGTAGGACATTCCCTGCAATTGTTGGATATTCCCTTTGATTGGACATTCCCTGGGGTAGGACATTTCCTATGGTTGGATATTCCTGCAGTTGGGTATTTCCCTGCTCAAGACAAATGTTGGTGCTGCTATTTAAACCTGAGGGGTTGAAAAGCTGATTCTGTTTCCACTCAGGGGAAAAACCCAGGAGTTGTAATAAACTTAGTACAGGTCTAAACAGATCTCTACACTTTAAACTCTGTTTTTCCCCCTTTTTCCTTCCAAATGAGCATTGCATGAGCTGCTGGGGTGTTTGTTTGTCCCACAGAAGGAGGTGGGCATTGAACTCACTGAGGAGTAAAGGAACCGTCAGAGATCCTTTATGGAAGTCTCTCTCTCTTTCTCCACCCCAATATTTGTCCCTTTCCCATCACAGCAAAAGCAAATTGAGCACCTCTGCACTGGGATTTAATGGGGAAGCACAGGGCAGGATCCCAATGATGCCTTTTCCTGGTCTTAAAATCAAGAATTAACTATGGTTAGAAGGGAAAAGGGGGTTTAACCTCAGCATTTAAGGCTCCTTAGGTGCACATGTCCGGGTGGAGTGTGCTGAAATGCACCCACAATGCACCCCCATAGAGGGGATAAACCATTACAGGGGTTACTAATTACACATCTATCAAAGATTCCCCAATGAGGGGCTCCAGTGAGCCCCTTTCCCCAAGGAACCCTCCCTGGACGGCTCTATCTCAGTTTACAGAAGGAGTTCTGGAGAGGACCTTGGGGTCTGCGCCTTCTGAGATGTTTCATCTCCTAAATTAACAAGTCCAAGAGTGTGGGCTAAACCCCACTAACAATATAAAAGCTGGATAAAGGTATATAAAAGGGGTATAAAAGAAAAGGCAAAAAACCCTCATGGCATCACCAATAACTCGGTGCAAGGCAGGAAGGAGCCCCAGCTTTGCTCCTGTGCTGCCAGTGCCACATGTTCTGTCCCTCCCCACCCAGCTGAAGCAGCTCCCAGCCCAATTAAAGCCAGATAAGTGCAAGATGTCGGTGACAGCCTCCCAGAACCACAGATTAGGCTGCAAAAAACCTCTGAGATCATCAGTCCAGAGGTCCTATCCCATTTAACTCCAGACCCATGAAAGCTTATCTCTTTATTCCAAACAAGCAGGGTAATTAGAGCATCCATCTCCTTATCAGCTGCAGGTGAAAATTCACCTTTGGTACTTTTTAACTCAATAACCCCAAATCTTTGATGAGCTCCAGCGGCCTGGCTGCTCTGCTGGCCTAAGTCACCGTCACATCAGCAGCTCCTCTGGGGAGAATTCGTTCCAGATTCCCTTAATTAGCTTCCTTCTGCCCACTAACGAAGCTCCACTCACGCCTGCCTGGCGCAGGAGCACGGCAGGCCCGTGGCTGTTCTGTGTCACCGCCGACATCCTGCTCCATCCTCCCCACAGCACCCTGATAATGCCCCGCCTCATTCCTTACTCCAAGGTGTAATTTAAGGATAAATTGAAACGCCAGACATTAAACCCCAGTGCAGATGGTGCTGCTGGGGATAATTACCAGGTGTAGGAGAGCTGCAGGACCACGGAGCTGCCCAGAGCAAGAACCTCTGATGAGTGATTGGTGAGGGAGACTCTGCTCACAAGGGCTGGGAGCTGGCAGAGAGCACAAATCCCAGAGAAATGATCCTCCTAGGCCAGGAAAACAGGGATTATTCTCTTTCCAGAGGCAACAGCAAGGCCCTCAGAGCTCTGGGAGCAGCCCCACCATGTCCTCCAGGGGGATATTGAAGCACGCACCACTCGTGTCCCCGAGCTCCCGAGGACGGCTGGCTCAGCACGACAACTTCACCCGGTGCTGGCAGCCAGGGGACGGAATCTGGAGGCTGCAGGGGCTCCAAGTGCAGCCACAAGAAGAGTTTCCCAATGGGAAGCCACTCCTGGGAAAGAGCTGCATTAACGAGCCTGCAGCTCATTAACGGCGTGACTTCATCTCAGCAGCCTGGTGCCTGTCCCATGCCGTGCCCACCCCAGTGACCCTGTCTGGTGACCACTGCCTTCCGTCACTGGGGCCTGGTTTGTCCTGGGAACTCTTGGAGACATTTATACACAGTCTTAAAGTGGCAGAAGTGTGTTTTGAATAGCTTGGGGTTCTGTGAATCCCGAAAAATCGTGGTGGTAAATAATTCTCTCTTTATGCTTGTTTACAGAGCCGGACTTCAAAGCAACGCGCAGTTGACTTCACTCAACTTTCCAGCAACCACGAAAATGATGGATCAGCGTCCTGCCCCTGCTCAGCTTGGCTGGAGAGGGCACCAAAATGCCCCAGGCTGGCACAGCTCTGCCCAGGAATTCCCTGGGAGGACATCTCAGGTTGTTTTAACCACACGCCCAGGACCTGTGAGCAGGAACAAAGGTCCTGCTGACCACGGGGTGATTCAGGCTGAGTTAAACCCACACGGTTTGGTCCTGGACAGTGTCCCTTTTAAAAACAGGAGAGGGTTACAAAACAACCATGACAGAAGCCTCTTTCCCTCCCATCCCTGCTCCTGGGATGAATAATCCTGTGGAAGAGGAGTGGGCGAAGCATTACGAGCTGACGTTTCTGCCGGCCCTGATTATAAACAACAACAGGACACAAATGTAAGAGCTCTTGGTTCATTTTTCCCATTAAAAACCACTCGGTATTTCAAAGGAATCTGCCAGGGAAAGGCTTGTTTGAAAGTTCCAGGGATGGAGCTACAAATCAGCCCCTTTACAACTCATCTCTGTAAATGGTGGGTGGTGGTGGTGGGAAGGGGACGGAGGAGGGAGGAAGAGGCTGTTTGCTCTCTGGTTTTGCTCTCTGTGCTGCACATCCCAGGCTCTGGAGGGGTGGCTTTCGTCCTGACACCCCGGTTCCTTCCATCAGCTGTGCCAGGAGCACTGGGAAAGGCTCCCAAGGATCCCCAGATGGACCCAGCTCTGCTGGGCCAGGGGGTGTCAGACCCTGCTATGGATCTGTGGGAATTTGCTGTTGAACAGAGGAAACCCCTCATTAACCTCAGTAACGCTCCGGGAATGTTCAATCCAAAGGGAGGTGAAGGGATAGGAGTGGATATTTATTTGTTTTAGGCTTTTGTAAAATGCCTACGGTAAAACAAACATCTGGATTGTGGAAAGGAAGGAGCCAGACACTGACTGAAGTGGGCTGGAGACACCAACCACTCTCACATCCCACAGGAAAACGGGCCAAGGAAAATCTGATCCGCAAACAACAATTACCAAAGGCCAGGGGTTAAAATGACCGAGAACTGGCTGATCCCTTTGGGAGGACACACGCCTGGAGCTCCATCACAGGCACTTTGGAAAGGGCTGTGGCATGTGGAGCCTCTCAAATGGCCAACATCCGTATCCCGAACCCAGAGGCAGGGACATGAAAGGGGGTTGGCAGAATTCCCCAAATTCCCCAAGAACGGAACCTAAACATCGCCGGGCCTGCCATGGGGAAGGCTCTGCTGGTTTGATGTGCCCAGGAGGAAGCTCCTTGGACATCAAACCTGCAGTGAGGTGTTGCAGGACATGGAAGAGGAGGTTCTGTGGGAATTTGGGAAGTCGAGATCCACCCGGAATCCGCTGCCATTGATCTGTGGCAGAGATTCTGATTCCAAGTGGAGCTGCTCCAAGCTCGGTGTCTCCAGGCTGGGATGTTCATCCCAGACTGCACAAGGTTTCCTTTCCCCTTCCCCTCTTGATAATGGATTCTGCATCCAGGAGGAATTGGGAATTTATCCATCCCTATCCCACAATCCTGGCTAATCCCATTCTCTCATTAACGGGCAATGGGAAAAGTCAGAGAGAACTCGAGGTTTCAAAATCAAACCAGGCTCAGAAATCGAACAAGGATTAAAGCCAAGGTTATGGAAATGGTCCAGGTCTCATTCATCCCCTGCCAACCCAGCAGCTCCTGCTTTGGGGGTGCCACCATTGCCTCTGCCAGAGAGCAATCCCAAAGGACTGACCCCACACCTCGCTCCTTAAAACCAGAGATGGGTGGATCACAGAATCCTGGAATGGTTTGGGTTGGAGGGACCCTAAATCCCACCCAGTGCCACCCCTGCCATGGCAGGGACACCTCCCACTGTCCCAGGGGGCTCCAGCCTGGCCTTGGGCACTGCCAGGGATCCAGGGGCAGCCACAGCTGCTCTGGGAATTCCAGCCCAGCCCCTCCCCACCCTCCCAGGGTTACAAATGTTAAAGGCTCTGGCTGGGCCCAGGAGCAGCCTCAGAGGGAAGGAGGATGCAGAACAAGTCAGACAATCCCAGAGGAGTCTGGACAGGGGTTTGGGGTGTGCAGTGCATTTGTTGTTACAAAATCAATTCACAGATTTCCACATGGCCCTGGAACACATTTAAATGCTCAGGTCTTTTAGCAAGTCCCTGTGAAAACATTCTGCACCTCAGTGAGGAAAGCCAAGGCTGCAGGAAATTTAAAACAAACAGGAGAGTGAGACAACATCTCCCTGACTTTGCCTCGATTTATTTTAGAAATCAGCTGTGGTATTTTAGAAATGGAAGAAAAAAGGGACAAAGACTCCCTTTCAGCACTTAGCTGTGATCCTGTGAGGTGTAACAGGCTGGAATTAACGCAATAAACCCAAGGCACAGCTCCCTGTCACAGGTAAGGACGTGGAGAGACATCTCCGGTTCTCCAGGACACCAAATCCTCCCTCCAGCATCTAAGGAAAGATTCAAACAAGACCTAAAATGAAATTTAATGCCTGAAACTCCCGGAGCCACTGAGGCTCTGACACCCAGCACTTCCAGCCCTCCAGTGACCGAGCCCAAGGTACCACAAATGAGCAAAGGATCCCCAAAAGGTGCCGAAATTTCCCCCAAATCCGGAGATTTTAACCCCCCGTCATTCCCAGGGTGAGTTTTGGCGCTGCCCAGGGTCAGAGGCAGACAAGTGCTTTGTTCTCTTGTGGTTTGGGGTTATTTTTAGAGCCCTGGGCTCCTTTTAGTTTGAATTAAATGTCACTGGTAATTAGCTAAGAGCGAGTCAGCTGTGGGGCAGCACATGAGCAAACACTCGTTGGATCCCGAATGAATGGAGGGATTTCTCCTTTTTCAGGGACTGTTTTCTTTAAGGTCAACTTTTTGTGCTCCCCTTGTAGGAGAGGAGCTTTGAAACATAAATTAATGTGGTGATTTTTCTTCTCTGCTCCTCATTCCACATCCCTAAGGATGAAACAGATGCAAAGTGGATGTAAAAACAATCACAAGAACTCCACACCAAAGCTCTTTTTTTAACCTCCAGTAAATGTTTTGAAAGCTCCAGAGCTGAACAGCTCCAAAATCCAATTTACAACTTCCCTTCCTCCCAGCCAAAGGAAGCAGGGAATTCTTTAAAAGCTCCATTTCACAGAATATTTCAGCTCATCTCAGGACAAACGACAGGAGGTGATTTTGACTGGAAATTGTCTCAGCCCGATTTTGTGTTGTAACTGCACGGAGGAGTGATTTGTAAAAGGTGCAAAACTGAGGAGGAGAATGTTAAAAATAGAAATATTCATCCCATGACCCGAACACATCCTTCCATAAGTCATTAATGCTCATAAACACATTGCTGGAAGCACTGCCAGGTAAGGAATTGCCTTAATATTTAAAATTAATTGAGAAATTACCAGCATTTCTCTATAGCCCTCAATGATTGATATCACCAAGCTCTGGATAACAAAAACACCCTGGAAGCATTGAGGGTCACAAAGGTATGGCATGAATTGCATTTTTAAAGTCAAAATACAAATGTTAAAGGTTTTAATGCAAATGTTAAAGGTTTTAATGCAAATGTTAAAGGTTTTAATAAAATGTTAAAGGTTTTAATGCAAATGTTAAAGGTTTTAAAGGCTCTGGCTGGGCCCAGGAGCAGTCTCAGAGGGGAGGAGGATGCAGAGCAAGTCAGACAGCCCCAGAGAGGAGTTTGGACAGGGATTTGGGGTCTGCAGTGCATTTCCTATTGCAAAACCAATTCCCAGATTTCCACACAGCCCTTTACACTGGAATACCTTGAAATACTCAGAAATTTTAGCCAGTACCTGTACAAACATTCTGCACCTCAGTGCAGGAAACTTAAAATGAGCAAGAGAGAGGGGGAACATCTCCCAGACTCTGTCCCAGCTCTGCCAGCAGCCCCAGCCACAGAGATGAAGTTTTACAGCCACCCCAGTAAATGCTGGACAACTTTTCCTGTCCCTCTTTAGGGTCTGTGAGGGATCACAGCGAGCAGAGCTCACGACTCGCTCAGCTTGGGCCCTGTGGAGCTCTTTTCCTTTAAGATATTCCACTAAAATTCTGTCTCAGGGACGTTTGAAGGAGTCTGGAGCTGCCCTGAGGATGGTTTATCCCCTGGGAATGCTGCTGGGTTTAGGGACATCAATGTCTGTCTGCAGAGCAGAACTTGCACAGGGTGCTGAGGGAATATTTAACTCCAGCTGATGCCTCGGGATGGTGTTTTTGGGGTTCACTTGGGGTTAAATGGTTGGGCCTAAACACACCCCAGTGGAGCAGGAGGATCTCACAGGGAGCCTTTCCCCAGAGGTCAGAGCTCCAAAAGGCTCTGGTGCAGTTACAGCTGCCCAGGAGACCCCAGGGGGAAACTGAGGGGAGAGGACAGGTCTGGGGCTCCCTGGTGCCCTTTTAAACAAGAACCCAACTTTCAGCTTTTCTCTCCCCCACAGGGATCAAAAATAATCTCATCCTTTGCATATTGAGACCTTTAGAAAGAGTAACAGAGAAACCAATTCCTTTCCATGGATTTCGGCCTTCCGGGCCCGTGGGTGTTGGAAGGAGAGTCTGGTTTCAAAATCAGAGCTGGGGTTAATTCCTTTGTGGGACTACACCTGGTGACACCTTCCTCTGACCCCCTGCACTCTGGAAGAGGGGGGATTAGCACTTCCTTGTGGAATCTCCTGTGTCCAGCCCTGCAAGCCGAGCCTCCAAACCACCAAAGCGGTGCTTTCACTGGGAAAAAGCGAGAGAATATTTATAAACCTGCATTAGGTGACTCACATTCACAAAGATTAAAGAGAGAGATCAAAACCCTGCAAACATAAAGGTCTTAAAGAGAATCAGAGAATCCCAGAATGGTTTGGGTTGGAAGGGACCTTAAAAATCATCCTATGCCACCCCTTACCATGGTCAGGGACACTTTCCACGATCCCAACCATCCAGCCTGGCCTTGGACACTTCCAGCACCATAACAATCATTATCCCACCCTTTTTCGAAGGAATTGAGATGTGCTGCTGCTTTCTGCAGAGAAGGGCACAAGTTTCAAACCTTCCTCAGCTTCAGGAAAGGAACCCATCCCGAAATACCCTCATTTTTCCTGAAAGAAGGTGGATTCACGCAATTATTAACAGCAATCAGCACTTGGCAATCAGAAATAACTTCAGATGATGTTAAAAAGCCCATTAATCTCATTCCTGAAACGCCTGACTGGAGCAGTTTCCTGGCAGGGCACGCAGCAATCCTGACACACACGTTTACAGCAAAGCTGGGACTGCTCTAGGCCTAATCTAAAACTGATGGGCAGGACTATTTTTAGTTTAACCTTGGTATTTGGCTAAAAGGAATGCAAATGTCATTGCTGAAGGAGAAAGGGGGGGAAAAAGAGAGACACAAATAACAGCTGGGTGCAAAATGAAAGCCCAGCGCTGAGGCACACACAGGTAACTGAGTTTTAGGGGCTGATGCCCCAAAAAGGGACATTTTTGGCTGTCCCAGGGTGAAGCTTTAACTCAGGTGATGCTCCAGCAGCCCAGATAGGAATCACCACCAGCAAAGCAGACTCCCCTTTCTCCATCTGGATTTTAAATCTACTCCCACTGTGCTTTATTTGCTTTATTTCCTCCCTCCCACCCAGCCCTTCCCCAGCCCCGTGCTGATGGAGCTCATTTCGCTTCCGTGAGGGAAAGAGGCAGCAGCAAATCCGTGCCCTGGAATGGTCTGATCCCAGGATCAGCCAGGATATTTGGGAAGGATAATTCCATGGGTTGATTTGTTGGGGTTTTTTTTCACTTTTCTTGCTTCTTATGGATTAATGGAACGGCTGCCCCATCCCTGGAGGTGTCCAAGGCCAGGTTGGCCACTTCCAACTGCAGGGGATATCCAAAGGGAATATCCAATAACTGCAGGGAATATCCAACCAAAGGGAATATCCAATCAAAGGGAATATCCAACCCCAGGGAATGTCCAACAACCCCAGGGAATGTCCAAAAACCCCAGGAAATGTCCAATAACTGCAGGGAATATCCAATCAAAGGGAATATCCAATCAAAGGGAATATCCAACCCCAGGGAATGGGAATGTCCAACAACCCCAGGGAATATCCAACAACCCCAGGGAATGTCCAACCCCAGGGAATGTCCAGTAACTGCAGGGAATATCCAGCCCCAGGGAATGTCCAACCCCAGGGAATATCCAACAATCACAGGGAACATCCAGCTGCAGGGAATACCCAAAAACTACAGGGGATATCTGACTGCAGGGAATATCCAATCAAAGGGAATATCCAATAACTGCAGGGAATATCCAATCAAAGGGAATATCCAATAACTGCAGGGAATATCCAATCAAAGGGAATATCCAATAACTGCAGGGAATATCCACCCCCATGGAATGTCCAGCCCCAGGGAATACCCAACCCCATGGAATATCCAACCCCTGGGAATGTCCTACAACCCCAGGGAATGTCCAACAACCCCAGGGAATGTCCAACAACCCCAGGGAATGCCCAACCCCATGGAATATCCACCCCCAGGGAATGTCCAACAACCCCATGGAATGTCCAACCCCAGGGAATGTCCAACCCCATGGAATGTCCACCCCCAGGCAATGTCCACCCCCAGGCAATGTCCGACTGCTCCCACCCCGCAGTGCCTGCAAAGGGAGACCTTCCCTGCCCTGGTCTGCGTTATGGATTTGAACAACTGCTCCAGACTGACCAGGAGCTGTTCCTCGTTTCCCTTTCTGCCAGGAATCGCAGCCATCCCTCCCTCAGCTCAGCCTGGAGAAGGCTGGAGGGATCCAGGGCCGCGTGGGGACAGCTCTGAGGGACGTGGGAGAGGTGAGTGTGGCCCCCCTGCCACAGCTGCCAACAAACGGCTTTGGGGACCCACAAAATTCACCCGTTTTAAAAACACCCTGGGGTTGGTGCTCCTGTGACTCCTCCCAAAGTGGCCCAGCAGCCTGGGAAAGAACCCCCTCAGTTCCACTTGCCACTCCCAAAATGATTTCCAGGGCTGGAAAGGAGAACTGAAATAGGGAATATTTCCAAGGGCCTGGAGTGCCGGGACAAGGGGGAATGGCTTCCCACTGAGACAGAGGTTCGATGGGATATTCGGGAGAAATCCTTCCCTGTGAGGGTGGGAGGGGCTGGGCTGGAATTCCCAGAGCAGCTGTGGCTGCCCCTGGATCCCTGGCAGTGCCCAAGGCCGGGTTGGATCAGCCTGGGACAGTGGGAGGTGTCCCTGCCATGGCAGGGGTGGCACTGGGTGACTTTTAAGGTCCTTTCTCACCCAGACAATTCCCCGACCCCATAATGATCCCCCCCATTGCTTTCTGTGCTCATTTACCTGGCATAACAGGATTTAAATTCCTGCTTTACACAGCCAGGCATGTCCTTGGATATTCTCCTCTATCCTTCCTTTTTATCCATCTGGAAGGAGCCACCCCAACAACTCCGGTGTTAAATAGGGATTGAGGCAGATAAATCACAATTCTGGGAACAGACTGACTGCACTGTAGCTAAAGGCAGAGCAAAAGGCACATGGGCCACAGAAACCATGGAAAAATCAAATTTGGACTTGAACTTGGATTTCCACCTGACCAACTCTGCGTGGGTCTCTTCCCACCTGGATTCCTCTGGTAGTCTCAGCCTAGAAAACTCCATGGAATTTGATAATCTTTAAATTGTTAAAAAAAAAAGCTTTGATCTCTCAATCTCTCATTAACATTCTGAGCTCACCACCCCCAGATTTCACCCAGACACCCAAACCAAGCATTTTTTCCCTTAATTTTAAATGTCTCTCTCTCTCTTTTTTTTTTTTCCAGGGAAACTTAATAAAAACCAGGTTTTGTTTACTGAACAGAGAAGTCGAGTGTGTAAACAAAGGAGATTCTTGTGTGAAAGTCAATTCTGCCTGGCCTCTAGGAATTCCACAGGGATAAAATTAGAAAGACCTGGACCCAACCTTGGACTTGGGCTCGAGAGGAAAATCCTGCAGCCAGCGTTGGGAACAGCCAGGATGGGAATCACAGCAAATTCCCGGATTCCTCAGGGATTCCAAGGGCTGGAGGTCACTCCCAAGGTAGATTTGCTCCCAGGGATGAAATGGGAAGAACTTAACTGATTTTATAGCAACCCCTGAGCCAGGGGAGGATGCTGCAGAGCCTGTGACCATAATTCACCCCAACAACTCTGACCATTCCAATTAAATGAACTCCCTCCCCGTTAATTGCTCTAATTTTGATTCCTAATTGGAAGTATTTTGCTTTTCCATGGCATCAGCTGCACTGAACACGTGGAGAAGCTCTCCTGCTGTTGTACCTGAGCTCTGAGCATCTCCCACTCTTCCCATCCTTTTCCTTTGGTCTCCACCTGTTTCCTTGATTTTTTTCCTCTCCCTTTTTACTGCCTGTCTAGGATTGTATTTCCCTCTCCATTTTCTTCTCTGTCACTTCCCCCAAAACCTCCAGCAGCTGCATTTTTAAGGCTTTTGGCATGGAAGAGCCCCCATGGGCAGGAATTGAGCTGAGGTCGGTTTGGATTTGGTGATTCCACTGGAATCCACTGCTGATTTACGTGAGCTGCTGATGGGATCAGGGGAAGTAATTCCTGCCTGTGAGGGTGGGGAGGGGCTGGGCTGGAATTCCCAGAGCAGCTGTGGCTGCCCCTGGATCCCTGGCAGTGCCCGAGGCCGGGCTGGAGCCCCCTGGGACAGTGGGAGGTGGCTCTGGAAAGATGGGAAAGGTGGGAATGATCCTGGATGTTGTGTGGAGAGCTCACAGCACTTCCACGTGGGAAGGGAAAATCTGGGAAGTGGAGAGGGATTCCTCCTCAGGAAGGACAAGGAGTGATGGGTTCAAACTGAAAGGTGGGAAATTTAGGTTGGATTTATGGAAGGAATTCCCACTGTGAGGGTGGGGAGGGGCTGGGATGGAATTCCCAGAGCAGCTGTGGCTGCCTCTGGATCCCTGGAAATGTCCAAGGCCGGGCTGGAGCCCCCTGGGACAGTGGGAGGTGTCCCTGCCCATGGAACTGGGTGAATTTAAGGTCCCTTCCCCCCAAACCTGGGATTCCACCACCTGGCTGCACATTTCCTGGTGTTTATCCAGGAAATCTCTCCGTTATGCTTTCAACCTTCCACTCCTCACTCCTCCCAGCTCTGCTGCCCCTTCCAGGGTGGGGCTGGCATGGACACAGCCCTCTGTAGTGCTTTTAACACCACGAAATCCCTGGGGATGGTGGCTGTTGGAGCACAGCGGGAATGTCGGGGCTGGCAGGGAAGTGCTGGACAGAGACACTGAAAGGAGCTCCTGCTCCAGCTCTGCTGGTAGGGGAGGGATGGGAGAGCCACTTCCAGA
Source organism: Lanius ludovicianus (assembly GCA_013397235.1). Lineage (NCBI taxonomy): Eukaryota > Metazoa > Chordata > Aves > Passeriformes > Laniidae > Lanius > Lanius ludovicianus. The sequence continues at coordinate 5,788 of VYXG01009797.1, read as the reverse complement.
TGTTCCCAATGAATGGTTTTAATCTCCAGATCCAGCTCTGGATTCTCTCCTCCTTCCTCAATCCTCCTGCTTGGAAATTGCTACAAGTCTGTACAGATTTTAGCAAAGGATTGGTTCTGGATCTGGAAATGATGAGTTTGGCTGTTTCTTTGACCAGAAGGAGGAGAGCCATGGATTCCTGCATCCAGAAGGCCCAGACTCTCTCTCCTCATTAATCCATGCCCTATCCACTTGTATCTGAAGTTTCCTGCAAACAGAGAACCCGAGGAACCACCGCAGTCAATGAAAGCTCAGTGGTGTGGGAGCAGAGCAGAGCCACTCCCAGCCTCAGCAGGCGCTCAAGCAGACACCAGGATGTCTCTAAACTCTTCATTAGACCAGGAATTGCCCTCTTGAGCCCTCAGCTCGAGTCCTTCTCCATCCCAGCTCTGTCCTAGCTCATGGAAGTGATGCCCCCTCCCCGCTGGAGCTCCCCAGGTTACATTTTGTGCCGGACCGTCCCCTCCATGAGCTCCACTTGATCTCCATCCCCAGTTTGCTCTCCTGTGCAGAAGGCCAGAGCTCTCCCCAGGTCATTTCATAATTCTGAATCCCAATTCCTCCCCTTCCCTGGGAAAAATGCATTTTTTGCAATACCTATGTTGTAACTTTCTAGGGCACATGCTTCCAATTTGAGTGTGATTTTTCCAAAGCTCCTAGCACGTAACCACAAAAGTTCCTCATTTCTTTCCCTTTTTATTCTCCATTTAATCCATCCTCTCTTTTGATGCTTTGGATCATCTTTCTGTCTCACATCTCAGCCTCCAGTAGAAAAGCTTTTACTTGTGGCCATGAGCTCAAACCCCACAGAGAAGTCCAACAATTAATCCAGGGGATTTAGGCAGAACTCTTTCCTCTCCTTGCTGACTTCCCGTTTTCCACCTCCTCCCACTCCCAAATTCTAAAGCAGAGGAGAAACTTCTGAAGAGCTTTACCAGTTTTAAATCAGAAAGGGAGAAAAATCAACCAGAATTAAGTTGCTGTCACCAATTTGCTGAGTGACTTTGGCTGCGTTTTCTTCCCAGTCTCCCAACAGATGATGGGGGGGACCAGAAGCTTCTCTGCCTCCCCCTCATCACTGAAACATCTGAGATTCCCAGGAGCAAAGACCCTTTCAGCACATGGATGGAAGCACAAAGCCCATTTCCCGCCAACTCCCTTCCCTAAGTAGCTACAACTCAAATCTCTTCTTCAGCTGTGACCAATTCAGGGCCAATTCTTGAGCTCTTGGGGCATTTTGCCATCAGCCAAAAGTTGGCTTTCATGTCCTTTATCATCCCCAGTTCTTCCATGGGGATGTTCCATAAAAAATTGGACACTGCCCTGTCCAGTATCCAAACCTGGGTTTCACCAGGAGAGCATCAAACCCCAAGCAAGAAGGACTGAGCCTGGCTTTGTGCTCTAGAACTGCAATCAAAGAGTTGTTTAAGCCTGGACACACCTTGTTATTCCTTAAACTGGGAAAAAAGCCCAGAGTGGCTCCCCAGCTGATGTCTTTTGGGATCCTGGCTCTGTAGGGTCAGAATAAAAATGAATCTTGGTCTTTTTGGTGCCTCCAGGGGACAGGACGTTCCCAGTCCCTCACACAGCAGTGCAAGTGTTTGCTTTTGCTTTGGGGGGAGGGAACGAAATCAAAAAAGAAGAGCAAACAAACCCCAGAACAATGAGGCAGATGAATTACAGCACACTCTAGCTGGCTTCAAACAACAAACATGACCCCGCTCGTCGGAACACGATTCCCTCTCTCGTTTGTGTGTCCTGTAAATCGGCACAAGATGGACACTCCTGGGCCTGGGATTTGCTGTAAATCCTGTGTTCAGCTGCTCCCAGAGTTTGGGATGGGATTCCAGCACTGGCTTTAGTTCCCAGCTGAGGGATTTGAGCTTTCTTTGGGCCAGAAGGTGCCATTTCCCTGAAACTTTCTGGTGCAAAGCATTGTTTGGACAAACCAAGCTGGCCAAAAGGTTCCCAAATGCCATCTCCTCTCACCTGAGCTCTTTCTTGTCGGGCTGCTCACTTTATCTGCTCTCAGAGCAGAGGCTCAGGGTTACGAGTTCGGCCTCAGGCAGGTGATTAAGAAGGAGTGAAGGACAGCACAGCACAGAGGGCAGTGCCAGGGGCCTGGGGGTGCAACCAGACCTCAATGGAAGATGTGGATTCCCCCTTCAGTAGCACAGGAGTGGGTCTGGCACTGGTGGGGATGGCTGGGAGGAGCTGCAGACCAACCCTGCCTGGGGTCACCCCGGGCATGGAGCTCCCAGCAGGGAGGGGCTGCCTGAAACCAAAATAAATGGGTTATATTTAGAAAAAAAAGCACAACCAAACTGTGCTGGGGGTTTAACAACCCTTTTTCTCTCTCCCAGGCACAGGGGAGGACTTTGGGGCTCACAAAAGGTTTAGCAAAGAGGGTTTACTCCAGGATCAAGTTACAAACAGGAGCAGCACAGGGGACCTGAGCATGTTGTGGGGTCTGGCCTTCATGGAGATCCCCAAAGCACCCACATTTTCCTGAAAATTGTCTTAATGTCCTTTGGGAATGTTAATAAAATAAATCAGTGGATGAGTGCTGGTGTCAGAGTGGAATACAACGAGGAGAGATGGAGCTCCAAGGCAAAGCCACCACTTACGTGACCTCCTCTGGCTGGATCTGTAGGATTGGGGCATTTGGGGGAAATTTCTTGCAGCCTGGAACCCTTTTTGGTCGCAGCAAAGGAGCCTCATCCACAGCAACTCACCCTTGGCCACCACTGAATTGATAAAACCTGGTTAATCCCGGGCTTTTCCTGGGCCAGCAGCAAGACCTGGCTTTCACACAGCTCCCTTTGCTCCCTGGGGCTCCCGGTCCTGCCCGGTGGCTCTGCTGGGGCTGCTGCTCCCGGCCCTGCTGCTCTGAGGTGAGGCTGTGGAGCTGTGCCAGGGAGGGCCAGACTGGATTTTGGGACAGGTTCTGCCCCCTGAGGGTGCTGGGCACTGCCCAGGGAATGGGCACGGCCCCGAGGCTGCCAGAGCTCCAGGAGTGATGGGACAGCGCTGCCAGGGATGCCCAGGGTGGGATTTTGGGGTGTCTGGGCAGGACCAACGATCCCAGGGGGGCCCTTCCAGCTCAGCACATTCCATGGTTCTACCATGCCAGGCATTCCATGAAATCCCAGCCCTCTGTGCCAGAGCCCACCCTGGCACTGAGCGCAGAGGCCGAGGGCAGGGCAGGAGGGTCCATCTGGTCCCGCTCAGCAGGACCGAATCCTTGGCCACGCAGGCTCTGCTGCATTAGAGCACAGACACGGGCAGGCCGTGCTTTAGAGCCTGATGACCTTTAAGGATGAGAAAAAATAAGAGGAAAAACGTGAACCCTGACAAATTCATAACTCCAGCACAGGGGAAAGGAATGTATTCCTTGCACATATGAAAAAACATTGCCCAGGACACGTCTATTTTCTTTTCCATCCCGTGGCTGTTCTGAATTATGGACAGAATATTCCCTCGTTGTTTGTTCTGGTGCATTTTTGTGTGGGGGGGTACTCTGGCCGTCCCAAATGAGTTCATTATCACCGATCAAATGGATGAAACACCCTTTGTTTTGTCTCTGCAGCATCCCGTGGATGTGCTCCTGGAGGAGCTGGGATGCTTTTTGCTGCTCTCCAGCATCCTCCGTGGCAGGCACAAAAATCCCATTTTCCACCCAGCTTCAGGAAATATGGATTTGGAATTAAATCCCACAGGCATTACACAGGGAGATGGGAGGTTATAAATATTCCCTTAGGAAGGGAAGGATGAGATTTGCCAACTTCCAGCTCCCACCACCTCCTTCATGGTGACAACAAACAGGAACGGGTCATTCCTCGTGGTTATCCCGGCTGGGGGCTGGTGGATGGATTGTCCCTTGGTGTTATCACTTTGGGATGCAGATAAAAGGGGTCAGCTTTTGAGCTGGGAAAGGTCCCTGTGTCCCAAAGCAAAAGCAAATGTGTGCCCAAGCTCTTGTCCAGGCGTGATCCCAAAGCAATGTCAGATGTCAGCACGCAGCTCAAAAACTCATGGAATTCAGCAAATACCAACAAAAATAAATAGTGATGGATTTCTTTTAATATGGAAAAGTTGTTCCTGGTGTTTCCAGTGAAGCTGAAGATGAAGAAATCCCATCCTTTTGTGAAATATTCATAAAAAATGACAATAACAGAGTTTATTTTTAGCCTGTTGAAAGCTTTCCTTTCTTTGTACTTTCCTCATCCAGCAACAGCCACAAACCAAATTGAAGCTTTGTTTAGAGAGGAAAAAAATAAAAGCAAGGCACAGGAGGAGATTCCCAGATCCCAGGCTGCTTCCCCTGCCTCTGGCAGAGCCCTCCTGTCCCCACCTGGGACAGTGGGAGGTGCCCACGGCAGGGGTGGCATTGGATGGGTTTAAGGTCCCTTCCAACCCAAACCATTCTGGGATTCCATGATGTGATTGTATAAATATCCCTGGATGATCTTTTTTTTCCCCTGGATTCTTTCAGGTAATTCCCTGGATAAGTCTGAATTCCCTGTATATGAAGCTCCATTGAGGTATTTAAATGTTGTCATCGTTTTTTCCTCCTTTTCACCTCTGAACACCCGATGAAGACACGGAACACAAAGGTGATTTTCTCCTTTCTTGAGAACAAAGTATTTGGCTCCCTCCTGTGGGCTCTGGAGTTTTGAGCTCCCCAAACATTGATTAAATAAAACAGGAGGGGAACCCTCCGTTCCCTTTATAGGACCCCAGACCCCATTTTAGGACCTGAAAATGGGGTCGGAAGATCCCGAAATGAGGTCTGGGGTCCCAAAATGAGGTTTGGGGTCCTAAAGATGGGGTCTGGTGTCCTAAAAAGGGGTTCTGGGGTACTAAAAATGCGGCCTGGACTGCCAAAAAGGGAGTCTGGGGTCCTAAAGATGGGGTCTGGGGTCCTAAAAAGGCAGAGGAGGGTCCCAAAAAAGGTCCCCCTTTTCAGGACCCCAGACCCAATTTTGGGACCCCAGACCCCATTTTTACGACACTCTGTTCCCTTTTTAGGACCCTAGACCCCATTTTAGGACCCCAGACCCCCTTTATGAGACCCCAGACTCCATTTTTGCGACCCTCTGTTCCCTTTTTAGAAACCCAGGCCCCATTTTAGGACACCAGAGTCCCTTTTTGGGATCCAAGACCCCATTTTTAGGATCCCAGACCCCCTTTTGGGCTCCCCGACACCCTTTTTAGGACCCCAGACCCCANTTCCCAAACCTTCCCAAACCTTCCCAAACCTTCCCAAACTTTCCCAAACCTTCCCAAACTTTCCCAAACCTTCCCAAACCTTCCCAAACCTTCCCTCACCTTCCCCTCCCCTTTAACAACCAGCAGCCGGGATGAATCCCATTTTTCATACAGAACAACGGAGACATCCAATAATTATCAGGGTATAAAAATGCCAATCCCTGCCCAGGGATCTCCTGCAGGTTCCCTTTCTGAGACCGCGTTCCCCTCGTGGAAGCCGGAGCGGGGAGAACAAAAAGGAACCGCTCCTGCTGCAGGCGGGGCGGAGGAACTGAAGCAGTTTTGGGATCTCATCCCTCACTGATGGCATTTAGAATTCCCTGCGCTCACCTGGCAGGGGCGGCAGGAGCAGAGGAACGTGCCCGGGTGCAGCTCACCTGAGCGGGCTCTGGATGGCAGCAACACACAGCGCCAGGGGGGATTCGCATCCTGCCGGGAACCGGGACGGGCACCCGGGCAGGGGACAGTGCCTGGACAG